>CM076575.1:939122474-939537435 GCA_034641835.2 Pinus albicaulis
TTGACAGCATTTTCAGGTGGAGATTTGGAGAGGAAGAAGCCCTCTTGTGGCTGCGCAGATCTGAGAAGGAGGGATGCCGTTCCAGGAGGGAGAGGACGCTGATCAGCCTTGGAGAGTGAGGACGCTGTTCCAGGGAGGACGCAGTCTAGATCTGAGCAGGGAAAACGCTGTTCCAGGAGGAGGAAGGACGCAGATCAGCCTTAGAGAGAGGACGCCGTTCCAGAAGGACGCAGATCTGAAGACACATTGACAGATCCAGACTTGGAGTACGCAGATCTGAGGAGATATTTGCAGATCTAGCTCTGTAGGGTGCAGATCTGGAGAGATAACATTAGATCCAGCCTGGAAGATTGCAGATCTGGGGAGATATTGGTAGATCCAGCCTTAGATCTGAAGAGATAGCATCAGATCCAGCCTTGGAGGTTGCAGATCTGAGGAGATATTGGCAGATCCCGCTTAGATCTGAAGAGATAACAGTAGATCTGACCTTGGAGGACGCAGATCTGGAGGGATAGGACGCAGATCTGGATTGAAGGCTTCAGATCCAGTAGATCTGAGCATATAGGACGCAGATCCATCAGGGAGGACGCTGATCTGATGAGCAGGGTCATGTGAGTAGGGCTTGACAGCGTTTTCCAGCATTTCTAGTCTTGAGGAGCTGAACATTTCATCTGGAGGTTTTGTGGCCAGCATTCCATCTGTTTCTGCGCTGTCACTAGCAGGGACAACGTTTTTATTGGTGAGGGTTTGGAGGACTGAGATCAGCCATCTTCTAGTCTTCAGCTCATAGTTCCAAAGCAGACCTACCAACAGAGCAGGCCAATTTGAAATAGGACGCTGTCCCTATTTGCAGCCATTATTTGTTCTGAGAGGGTCTCCACTTGCCTAGGGCAAGGATAGGTGCACTCATTCTAATTATCTTGTACCCCTATATATGTATTCTCAGATTAATAAAATGGCTTAGTGTTCTGGCATTCTATGTGTACTTGTTCCATGATCTGGTTACGGCATTTTGTTTTATATATCTGTCTGGCATATTTCTGTGTATTACTGGTTATTTCCCTTTGGGGATATTACACCATGAAAGCAGAGCAATGATAAAATGATTCAAAACATGGAAGCTACCCAGATCAATCTTCAAAATCGGAATAAATACCTTAGAAGAAAGTCATGCACAGGAAATAAATGTCATGGAAAACAGGTTAAAAATGATGGAAGTTAATCATTCTAATCAGATATCTCTTCAACACAAATTGTCAACTATTGAAGAAATGCATGCCAGGGAGATGAGTTCCATACAGAAGAAGTTGGAAAAAATGGAACGATCACACATGCAAGATTTCCAACCCAAGTCAGATTTGTCAACAGATTATAGGCCTCCCAGCTTGCTGAAGCAATTTCCATCTCATCATACGGAGGTCACTTTTCCCATTAAGGAAGATTTAACTATGGCTACAAAGGATGTTGAGAAAGACCAAGCTTATGTGTCACCTTTAACAGAGTATATTCAGAATAAGATTGGTCACATTCCAGGTTCATCAGAGGTTTTGTACAAGGATTTTCAAGATAAGGACAAGAAATCTACAGTAGTCTCATTGCTGACATCACAACCCACTCAGACGAAGAGAAAGAAGAAGAAAGGAAGAAGTAAGCGGTTTGATTCGTCTGATGGTCGAGAGCAGCTTGACATTCGGATAAGACAGAGTCCTACATTATGCAAGATTGGACATGGCACATCTGAAAAGCAGCCAACAGACTTGCCTAAAAGTAGGCAAATGCTCAGCATACACTATATTGAGCACATCTGATGCCACAGGGCATCCTCTGTATCGTATTTCTAACTCTACCCCTTGTTATTTCAGCGTTTCATTTTTGCAATTAGAGTAGATTTACTTTTCATAGAATATGTAAATGATCTAAGTAGGACCGTCCATGTATGTAACAACCTAGGTAAGCCTAGTATGTTGCTGATGATCTCTATCCTAGGAGGTTTTTTGTCTCACTGATTCACAAAAGTGATCGGCAGAGTTTTTCCCTCCAGCCTCACCCCAAAGCTAGGATGGATTTTGTCATCAGCATGCTAAGTGAGTCCTAGTGTTCTATCGAGTCCTTGTAAAAGTAGTTTGAACTACTTGGTCTACTAGATCATATTTTGAGTCACAGAATTGGGTATTTATTTGAGGGTCTATATGAATGGGTTTTCCCCCTTTATGTATGTAAATGTATTATCTCATGTAAAAGAGGGTTGGAAAAATAATTATAATCCCCTCGTAGTCAATTAATTAAATTTTCTGGTCAATTAATTAATAAAATCCTAAACCAGAAATTTAATTAATTTAGGGTCCTAAATTAGGATTAAATCTTTAAAGGCAAAATTTGTTGGTCCTTGGAAAATGATTTTTGACAGCCCCAGGCCAAGGGAATATTGAGAATTTTAAGAAATATTGGACCCTTGGGCCCTGGTGGTTAAGTCAAGGTCAAAATTTTGGGGTAATTAACTCAAAAAATAATATTTTTGAGTTAATTAAAATTGAATTAAATGATAAATTCGTTTTTTCCCCAAAATTTTAATTTCAACGCTCCGGATTAAAAGATAATTAAATCTTTTGGACGGTTGAGATTATTTTGACGAGAATCATCCAAACTAGCCGTTAGAGATCTTGTCTTATAAATTTAGAAGTCTTGGTCATTTTTGAATCATCCGATCTCAGAATCGTGCACTTGCTCTTAGAAGCTCTTGTAAACTTTTTGAGGAATAAAGCTAAAGACTTTGGGGTTACAAATTTGGATGTTCCTTCTCAGATCTATGTGGTGAATTGTCTTTGAACTCTGCTACTTTGTTTCTTGTATTTTATGGTTGATGGCCTTCATGGATTAATCTGCATATAGGTATCTTATGCAGTTTTCTGGGTTTATAAAATAACATTCTGATTTTTCTAAGGGTCTCATGTTGTTTTCTTAAATCTTTATCAATCTAAGGTCTGGATCTAAGTGTGCAGGGAATTTTTTTTTGAAAATTGGGCGTCTAGGGAAGTCTTCGGTTGGACCAGCTGACTCCCAATAAACATAAATCTGATAAGCTCTTTATTTGTTAAATTTCGGGTCTATCTTACGATATTTGGGTTTTGCAGGGTCTTCTAAGGCTTGTGCCTCTCATCAAAATCTTAATCTCTGAAAATTGTGCTAAAATGGATTTCAGATAACCATGAGGGTTTTAAATTTGTAAATTAGTGTAAATTTGTAATTTATCTGTGAGGGTTTAATTGTTTCTTGGTGTGTGTCTTCAGATCTGACTGATTGTTGCAGGTTGCAGGTTCAAAATCAAATTTTTTTTAGGATCTAAGGCAGATCTAGCCTCCAAAGGCCAGATCTGGCCTCGAATCCCTACTGTGGGCAAACCTGGACATTATTTGATTTAAGGGATCATAAGAGTCTGAGATTAAAGGAGTATATGAGATCAGAGATTTCTGGGTTTATTGGCTGCCTTGTTTCTTTCCGCTATCCATCTACACATCTAAACTGCAAATCGTTTTCTCCTATTATCCTCCACTATGGTCAACTTTCCTTAGCCTTTTTTGTAACCTCTCCACGCTCTGTCCAATCCGACAGCCTTTTCCTCTGCCTGCTGTGCCACCTGCCATCGTTTCTCATTTGCCGACAATCTGCTCCATTCCTCACGTCCATCTTCACGCTGTGGTGGTCTCTTTATTCTTGTATTAAACCTGCTGCATCGAGACCCCTCCCACTTTTGCCATTCGAACCCCCAAAACTTCACGCGTACGTATATCCTCTCCGTCCATCGACCTCAGCTGTGCCATCGACTCCTTTTCCTCTGTCCGCGTCCAAGCTCCGACCTGCAGAAGCTGCAAACGATAAACACATTCAAAATAAAAAATAAGAAAACCCTCGACCTCCAGTCTTGACGCCGTCTCTGCCATTCGCCCGGTCGATCTGCAAAACGACAAAGAAAAACACACATAGAAATTTGAACGCATTCGTTTTTTGGAAGTTTTCAGTGTTATTTTAAAGTTTCATTTTAGTCGCTAGTCAGTTCGATTTTTATTTTCGTTGTTAGATTTAGATTTAAGTATTTTTTTTTTTGTAGTGCTTTAGTTAGGGAAGCATTTAATTTTTATTTTTTAGATCTAAATTTTAATAAGGGTCGAGTAGTGATGGATTTCTGTTTAGATTTTTTTTAATTTAACTTTGGTTCGATTTTAACTTAGTCTTAGTTTTTTTTTTTGAAACTTAAGTTAATTTTAGTTTAGATTTTAAATTCGTATAGTCTAACCTTAGCTTTAGATTTTAAATTTTTAGTTAGATTTTGATTTTTAGATTTAACTTTAGGCTTCTAAATTTTTATTTAGATTTAGATTTATTTTAAATTTAAAAAAAAAAATAATAAAAAATATAAATATTTTAAAATCCAAAAAAAATAGAAAATACAAAAATATTAAAAAAAAAAAAAAATTTCAAATTTTCTGTGGTCAACTGAGACTTAAATTTTTTTTATCTAAGTTTTGACTATAGAGACACTTTCTGGATTGAAATTAATTGAAGCATCATAAATCTGGAAATCTTTCAAACATCTGGCATTTTCATTCATGGTTGTGGTGTTTTTCAATTGAATATCATTAATCAATCGTGTTTTAATAAGCAGCAGTTAGTCATCACTTACTGGTTTATAATTGCATAATGGGATTTTGTGTGACTCCATAAGGCACTGATCAAACGTGAAATCTAATCTAGATCTATAAAATCCTGTTATTTTCATCAAGTATTTGATGTTTTTGCTGTGTCTCCTGGATTTATCCTTCATTTTCTAAAAGGGTCTACCTCCCTTAGCCTGCAAGGAGACAGCTTAAAGAGAGAGATTGGGGATAAAGGTGACAGCCCCCAGTCTGAGCCGTTGTCGCGGTGCCCTGAACAATTTGTGCGACAACATTTTTTGGCGCCGTTGCCGGGGATAGAGTTTTTCTGTCCTTGGTCTTAACGACATTTTATAATCTTCAAATCTTCTTTCGCCATTCATTAGCCTGTCACAAGGGATCACATTTTCTGGCGTCTTTCATCTCTTCATATTTTCATCGTCTTATCTTTCGTCATATCTCTAATCATTTCATCTTTAGCACCTGGACATTTTGGTTGGCTTCTTGTTTGGGTGGCGACTCCACTTATTCATCTTTTTACTCCCAGACAAGAATCCCCCCCTGATATCCATCTGCTATCTCTCGATTATTTCTTCTGTTTTAGAATTAGTTTCATGTTCAAGTGGCGACTCCATTTCTTTCATTTCTTACAAGAGTTCCTGCCAAGAAGTTCGCTTCTTGAGGACCTTTTGACTATTCTTGAACACAGATCTATTTCTTAAATTTTAAGCAGCTCATCATGGATGACATCTTTCATGGCATGCCGGAAGAGGCCACTTCAAAATTGTCTTTTTTCTTAGGTGGTGATCCAGGCACTGCTTTTATACATCTAAGGATGGTCAAACTTTTTATACATAAATATTGTCGTCCTTCACAATATAATCATGAAGATGTCAAGATACGTGTCTTTGGCTATTCTTTAAAAGGTGATGCTATCGATTGGTTTCGAAATTGTCCTGAGGAGTATTGTTTACAAGACATCATCAATGCTTTTAGAGATAAATATATAGAACAAGATGACTCAGATAGTGAAATTGATCTTGTAGAGAACTCAACTATCAGCAGGAGATTTGCAGACAATTCTCAGGATGAATCCACTTGTACCATGACAACACAAACCCATGATAGTGGTGAAATAGAAACAAGTTGTCAAACTAGTGTTGATAACGATAAGAATCTTGTTAGCGAATTGATTCAGATGGTTAAGAACATACAGCTAAATCAAGCTCAGGTAATCAAGAATATGGAGGCCAACCAGGCTCAAATCATTAAGAATATGGAACTTAATCAAGAAAAAATAATAGCGGATCACGCCAGGGAAATTGGTTCTATGCAGAACAGGTTAAAGGTCATGGAATTTAATCACTCCAATCAAATAATTGCCATGGAAGAAAAACATGTTAAGGAAATGATGATCATGGAAACAAATCATAAGAAAGAGATGAACTGTATGCAAAATTTCTTCATGGCCATGAAAGCAGATAATGATAAAATGATTCAAAACATGGAAGCTAACTAGATCAATCTTCAGAATCGGATAAATACCTTAGAAGAAAGTCATGCACAGGAAATAAATGTCATGGAAAACAGGTTAAAAATGATGGAAGTTACTCATTCTAATCAGATGTCTCTTCAACACAATTTGTCAACCATTGAAGAAATGCATGTCAGGGAGATGAGTTCCATACAGAAGAAGTTAGAAAAAATGGAACGGTCACACATGCAAGATTTCCAACCCAGGTCAGATTTGTCAACAGATGATGGGCCTCCCACTTTGTTGAAGCAGTTTCCATCTCGTCACATGGAGGTCACTTTTCCCATCAAGGAAGAGTTAACTATGGCTACAAAGGATGTTGAAAAAGACCAAGCTTATGTGTCACCATTGACAAAGTATATCCAGAATGGTATTGGTCATGCTCCAGGTTCGTCAGATATTTTGTACAAACATCTTCAAGAAGAGGACAAAGAGTTTACAGTGGTCTCATTGCTGACATCACAACCCACTCAAAAGAAAAGAAAGAAGAAAAGAAGAAGTAAGTGGTTTGATTCGTCTGAGGGTCGAGAGCAGCTTGGCATTCAGATAAGACAGAGTCATACATTATGCAAGATCGGCCATGGCACATCTGAAAAGTAGCCTACAGATTTGCCTGAAAGTAGGCAAATGCTCGGCATACACTATATTGAGCACATCTGATGCCACAGGGCATCCTCTGTATCGTATTTCTAACCTTACTCCTCGTTATTTCAGCATTTCATTTTGCAGTTAGAGTAGATTTATTTTTCATGTTAAATAGAATAATGAATAAAAGAAGAGCTTCTATTTTTCATGTGCTTAATGTTATATGATGATATTTGGATGGACGCTACTTATATAATCTTGTGTGTTGCTTGGATGCAGATTCTGGATTCTCACATTCCTTCGATGAAGCAACGTGTCCCCAAGTAGAGCCAGATGTTGACCACACTTCGTCAACTACCCCATAGCAGTACACCCCCATTTTTTCAAATGGGATTCTTCATGTTCGACGTGGTTGCGCCATTCAGATTCCATCATCAGTCATCAGTCGACAGTTTTATAATGATGTAAACCCATTCTGCATGTTATGATGTAAATGATCTAAGTAAGACCGTCAGTGTATGTAATAGCCTAGGTAAGCCTAGTATGTTGTTGATGACTTCCATTCTAGGAGGTTTTTTGTCTCACTGATTCACGAAAGTGATCGGCAGAGTTTTTCCCTCCAGCCTCACCCCAAAGCTAGGATGGATTTTGTCATCAGCATGCTAAATGAGTCCTAGTGTTTTTTATCGAGTCCTTGTAAAAGTAGTTTGAACTACTTGGTCTACTAGATCATATGTTGAGTCGCAGAACTGGGTATTTATTTGAGGGTCTATACAAATGGGTTTTTCCCCTTCATGTATGTAAATGTATTATCTCATGTAAAAGAGGGTTGGAAAAATAATTATAATCCCCTCTTAGTCAATTAATTAAATTTTCTGGTCAATTAATTAATAAAATCCTAAACCGGAAATTTAATTAATTTAGGGTCCTAAATTAGGATTAAATCTTTAAAGGCAAAATTTGTGGGTCCTTGGAAAATGATTTTGACAGCCCCAGGCCAAGGGAATATTGAAAATTTTAAGAAATATTGGACCCTTGGGCCTTGGTGGTTAAGTCAAGGTCAAAATTTTGGGGTAATTAACTCAAAAATAATATTTTTGAGTTAATTAAATTTGAATTAAATGATAAATTCGTTTTTTCCCCAAAATTTTAATTTCAACGCTCCGGATTAAAAGATAATTAAATCTTTTGGACGGTTGAGATTATTTTGACGAGGATCATCCAAACTAGCCGTTAGAGATCTAGTCCTATAAATTTAGAAGTCTTTGTCATTTTTGAGTCATCCGATCTCAGAATCGTGCACTTGCTCTTAGAAGCTCTTGTAAACTTTTTGAGAAATAAAGCTAAAGACTTTGGGGTTACAAATCTGGATGTTCCTTCTCAGATCTATGTGGTGAATTGTCTCTAAACTCTGCTACTTGGTTTCTTGCATTTTATCGTTGATGGCCTACATGGATTAATCTGCATACAGGTATCTTGTGCAGTTTTCTGGGTTTATAAAATAACATTCTGATTTTTCTAAGGGTCTCATGTTGTTTTCTTAAATCTCTATCAGTCTAAAGTTCAGATCTAAGTGTGCAGGGAAATTTTTTTTTTTTTAAGATTGGGCGTCTAGGGAAGTCTTCGGTTGGACCAGCCGACTCTCAATAAGCATAAATCTGATAAGCTCTTTATTTGTTAAATTCCGGGTCTATCTTACGATATTTGTGATTTTGCAGGGTTTCGAAGGCTTGTGCCTCTCACTAAAATTTTAAATTCCTGAAAATTGTGCCAAAACGAATTCAGATCTAACCATGAGGGTTTTAAATTTGTAAACTAGCTTGTATATTTCTAATTTATGTGAGGTTTAATTGTTTCTTGGTGTGTGTCTTCAGATCTGACTGATTGTTGCAGGTTGCAGGTTCAAATCGAAATTTTTTTAGATCTAAGGCAGATCTAGCCTCCAAAGGCCAGATCTGGCCTCAAATCCCCACTGTGGGCGAATCTGGGCATTATTGGTTCAAGAATTTTGAAAATCTGAGTGTAATTGAAGAAAGTGTGCTGGGCGAATTTGTGTGTACTGGGTTCAATCGCTGTCAATTCCCATCCAATCTGCCCTCATCTGCTTTCGCTTTTCCATCATCTGCCATTAGAGTTCTGCATTTGTCTTGCCATCGACCTTGCTAATCGAACTCTGCATAAATCAACTCTGCCAATTGAACTCCTAAACGCAGATTCTATCCCCTTTGAAAGTCGTCTTCATTTTTCTTGTTCGAACTTTCCTGCCCGTCAGCCTCTTCGCGTGCCATTCCCATCTCCTTCACGCTTCCTCCATTTCAAACTACATTGCCGTCTGATCTTCCTACTCTGCCGCGTCCATATTCTCCGTCCAGCATCTGCCATTCGAACCCTTTTCCGTCTAGTCTCTGCAAGCCCTCTCCCTCTCTGCCGTCGACATCCGTTCTCTGCCTTCCAACCTGCACAACGAACAGTAAAAACACGCACACATAAATTTTAAAAAAAAAATCCCTTACGCATGTCTTAATTTTTTTTTCTATGCGTATTTGACTTTTTTCTTGTATATCGATTAACGTTGATTTTAGATTCGATTTTCTTTAGTTTAGGTTTCATTTAGCTTAGTTTTAATTAAGTCTCAATTTAGATTTAGATTTTTGAATATTAAATTCGAATTCAGCTTTAGTTTAGCTTAGTTTAATTTTGATTTTTGTCTTGTTTAGATTTAGATCAGCTTTAAAGTTTAATTTTAGTTTTAGTTTAATTTTAATTTTAACTTTAGTTTTAGGATTTAATTTTAGAGTTTAATTTAGATTAGTTTTGCTTAATTTGTTTTAGATTTAAGTTTCAATTTAGATTTAGATTTTTTATTTTGTTTTAGATTTCTAAAATAAAAAATAATAAAAAAAAAATATAAATATTTTAAAATCCTAAAAAATAGAAAATACAAAAATATTAAAAAATTTCAAATTTTCTATGGTCAACTGAGACTTAAATTTTTTATCTAGTTTTGACTATAGAGACACTACCCACGGATCGAAATTAATTGAAGCATCATAAATCAAAATCTTTTTCAAACATCAGCATTTACATTCATGATCGTGGTGTTTTGATTGAATATCATTAGTCAATCGTGTTTTAATAGCGGCCCAGTTAGTCATCAATTCTTGGTTTATAATTGCATAGCAGGGTTCTGTTTGACTCCATAAGGCAACTGGTTTTTGGTCTTAAGCGTAAAATCTAAGAAATCTAGATCTGTGGAATCTCGTTCATTTTATAAGTATGTGATGTTTTTATTTGTGACTCTGGTTGTCATCCTCATTTCTAGAAGGGTCACCTCCCTTGGCACAACGAGGAGACAACTTAAATAGAGAGGGTGGGGATAAAATTGTGAGTCCCCAATGGCGGTGGATTTGTGGCAGTTGCACAAACAATTTGTGCGACAACGGGGAAGGCTTCAGGAGGATTTTGGTAGAGTTTGTGGCCATATTTTGGTGGTTTCCATTCAGCGTCAACGCAGAGCCTTGAAGGATAGCGTAGATCCTCAAGGGGGTGATTTTCGGGGGTCGGCCATTTCAAAAATGCTTTCTGGGTTTTTCTGGGTTTGGTGAGCAGAGGCAGATTCCAGAATTTCAGTTCATTCCGAGGAGGGGAGCAGCCCAAAAATCCTCATTTGGTTTCAGTAGTGGCAGCTACACGGCAATTTTCCAGCAGCTTGGACGCAAATCAGAGAGCAGCCATTTCCTTGTCATTATGAGAGTATTTCTTCACTTGCCTTGAGCAAGTCTATGTGCCATCACTCTAAACACCTATTGTACTCCCTTATATTTCTCAGTATAATAAAATGGCTTAGCATTCTCTCTATATTTCTGGAGTATTTGTTACATGATCGATATATGTTATTGTATGCTTGCACTACAGTTATTTCTCTCTCTTTGAGCATTTCAGTTACTATACCATTTGGTGTGTTTTCCCCATACTCTTAGACAGAGTCTGGAAAGGGCCAGGTAGCCTCCAGATCTCACCCTCTTTTCAGAGGTGAAATATCTGGTAAACGCCCTCCCAGTCCATCTCTGGTTGGAGTTTGCTTGTGTTTGAGAGATATCCTTGAAACAGGATATTACACCGAGGGACATATGTGTTGGAAATACTGAGAGGGGGGGTGAATCAATATTTCTTTCAATTAGAGCATTAGTTAATCTTAAATTATTATCAGTGTTTGTACAATGATAGCAGTAAATAAAAGGAACACAAATGCACACAGTTTTTAAGGTGGAAACCCACTCCGGGACAAAAGCCACTTAATGCTTTTCTAATAATTCTTTAATATTCAACTCCAATTGAAAATAAAGCTCCAACTTCCTAGAATCTAGAAAAGCATTCTTCTCCAGCTCCCACTGGATGGACGCTCCAACGCCCGAGATTCTTCAGTAGTCAACTGAATAGATGCCCCAACACCCAATGAGCTACAAGTCACCCTATAGTAAGAAATAAAAAAGAGGAATGGACTCTCCAACTGTGGAAAATGGTCCACTTTACAATGATATAGAATGATGTAAAGAAGAACACACACTAGAACATCCCCCACCATGACACAACCACCTAATGATGATCCTAGACCACTCCGACACACTGGCTTTTCAACTCTTGGCAGATGTACCACTAGTACAATTTGTACAATAATGTATTTACAATGACTTAGTACAATGATACCTTTACAATGATTGTATGCAGTGCTGCCCACTTGAAGACTTCATGTGATGAACTTCTTGCTATTGTTATTTACCTCGGTTGTTGCTCTTGTCATGCTACCCTCTGCTGCACGTTGCTTTGCTTTGCTTCCCTAGAAAGTCTAGTCCTTTGCAGCCCTTGACAATACATGATCTAGCTTTTTCTTTGCCTTCTAGGAGCTTGACATTGAATCTGGTGTATCTCTGTTATTTCAGATCCCCAATATCTGATTTTCAGTATTGTAGTAGTCCTCTGAGTCATCTTTCCAATGCCACAGGTCTGACCCAATTTGGATTCTTCAAGAGAGAGTTATACCCAATCTCTCACAATGCCCTAATTATGGACTGCTTTAGCAGAGCAAACTTGTACGGCATGCCACGTGTCACTGTTTCTTCATTCGGCTCTGAAATTGATAGAGTGAAAACTACAGATTGTGCACTATCTACCACTTTTTACGGAATTCAAATCCAATACTCAGAGAGAGAGTTATGACGATTTTCCCAAGGTCACTTCTTTGAGATGAATTTTAGGAGCCTGCAAAAACACTGAATTCCACAAATCATATCTCTGAAAATATTGCGTACCTTGATCTGAAATTTTCACAGCAGCTTCCTTAGGATTTCGGCTTTGCCTCATAAAAATTTCAGCTTCTGAACATTCATAGAAAAAAATTTAGAGCGAAAATGCCACGATGACCTGTTTCAGATGGCGAAATCCCTAGCATGAGGAAATGAGGATCACAATTTATATAAATGCTTAGGTTGAGAGGGACTTCAACAAGTGAACGTGGGAGGGATTTTAGGAGCATAAAAAAATATTAATTATGACTTTTCAATGACCCATGCCACAACCCTATGGGGTTTTAGCCCACTAACTGGGGGTATAAACTTCAAACATAAATATCTCTCAAACTGTGAAGAATTACGTGGCGTGCCATATATCAATGGAAACATCTCGACGAGTAGAAACCATCAAAAGTATTCTTGAACTAGAATATAGTAATTTGGTAGGTCAAAATTCCCATGCAATATTGGGTTATCCCCTGGTGCTACTTGGGTTGACATCAATGACAAGCGCTGATCAACAATTCCGAACTGGACTCCAAAGCTCCCGAAGAGGTTTTTTCTGGTAAGAAACCTGACGTCTCACATTTTAGAGCTTTTGGATGTCCTGTTTATTTTCATGTGCCGAAAGAGAAGAGGAGAAAGCTGGATGCTTCTGGGAAAAAAAATAATGTTTGTGGGCTACAGGCTACAACGAAACTTCGAAGGCCTATAGAGTCTATGTGCCTGGTCAAAGGGAAGTGGAGATATGCCACGATGTCACCTTTGACGAAGATGCTTCCCTGAGGAAAGTAGTCAATCTTCTGAGATCTGAGGAAGATCATGAAGCAAGGCCTGGAAATCAAGAAGAATCGAAGGATGAGACGATGCTCGATGCTGAAGGACTGATGGACCCGATTGATCAACCTCCTTCACTGGGGAAGAGACCATCATGGCTCAGGGACATGCTCGAGGATGCCGAGGGACATATGGCCCCAAGGGGGACATTCCGTGAAAGCAAGAAGCCAAGTAGATACCAAGGGTATCTAGCAACCATGAGTACTATTGTACAATCTGAGCCTGGATATTTTGAGGAAGCTATAAAGCATCAAGTCTGGAAGGATGCTATGCACGAAGAATATGAGTCCATATTGAAGAATGATGTCTGGGATGTGGTTCCAAGACCGGAGGACAAAGCAGTTGTCACCTCGAAATGGATTTACAAGATCAAGCATGGATCTGATGGAAGTGCTAAAAAGTTCAAGGCAAGATTCGTTGCTCGTGGCTTCTCTCAAAAGGAAGGCAGAGACTATGATGACATATTTGCACCTATGGCCCGATATACCACCATCCAATCTATCATAGCCCTTGCTGCTACGCAAGGATGGAGTCTTCATCGGATGGATGTAAAGACCGCATTTTTGCATGGTGTGACAAAGGAAGAGGTGTATGTAGAACAACCTCTGGGGTTCGAAGTCCAGGATCGGGACACCCATGTCTGCAGGTTGATGAAAGCCCTCTATGGGTTGAAGCAAGCACCCAGAGCTTGGTACGAGAGGATAAATAGCTACCTGATGAAGTTGGGTTTCACTCGCAGCAATGTTGATCCGAACCTTTACTTCAAGGTTGATAGAGGGAAGCCTCTCATTCTGGTGCTGTATGTGGACGACCTCTTCCTGACAGGTGTTGACCCTCTCATTCATCAGTGCAAGAGGGAGCTCGTTGTTGAGTTCGAGATGAAGGACCTAGGACTGATGCATTACTTCCTAGGCCTGGAGGTCTGGCAGAGACCTGGTGAGATTTTCCTTTCTCAAGGAAAATACATTGTGCAGCTTCTGGAAAGATTTGGGATGGTGGACTGTAAGTCCGTGTCGACACCGATGGAACTCAACTTAAAGAAGTTGAGTGGCAGCGCTGCTGGGCCTATCTTGGCCAATCCTACTGAGTATCATCAACTCATAGGAGCTTTGATGTTCTTAGTGAACACCCGACCAGATATATGTTTTGCAGTGAACACTTTGAGTCAACAGATGGTTGAGCCTCATCATTTTCACTAGGTTGGTGCCAAGAATCTTCTGAGATATCTTCGGGGCACGATAAACCATGGGCTGAGATACACTGCCGGGAGTGTGACACTCCGTGGATATACTGATGCCGATTGGGCTGGCAATGTGGTGGATCGTAAGAGCACATCGGGATGCTGCTTCAATCTTGGTTCTGCTTCGATTTCATGGATGAGCAGGAAGCAGAAGTCGGTGGCTTTGAGCACCGCTGAGGCCGAATACATTGCAGCAAGTATGGCCTGTTGTGAAGCAGTCTGGTTGTGAAAGCTCTTCAGTGAGCTGTTCGAGCATGTGCTAGATACCACGGTGATACTCTGTGATAATCAAAGTGGGATTCGCTTGACCGAGAATCTTGTGTTCCACGACCGATCCAAGCATATTGATATCAGGTACCATTTCATTCGGGATATGATACAGCGAGGCGCCGTAAGGCTCGATCATATAGGAAATGATGAGTAGGTTGCGGATATTCTCACTAAGCCCCTGGGGAAGGTCAAGTTCCTAACCTTCCGTGAGAGACTTGGTATCGTGGAACAACCCTATGCTGAGGGTCCTGTTGGACGATGAGCTCTGGGAGCTCTGGGGGGCTTTGGGGATAGCTTCTCAGAGCTATAAGCAACCACATGGCTAGGCTTGCCGAACCTTGTTGGTGTGCTTCTGCCCCACCGTTGTGATGATTGAGTTGGTTCACCTCTCATTATCTGTGCCTCGTATGCATCCTACCCATTGAGTTTAGGGCTCATGGGAAGTACCTCTCATTTGGCCAGTGAGGTGGGAAAAGTTAGAGACTAGTAGCAAAGACTGATGGATGCATTAGAGATTGTCGTACTCTCTATCTAGGATGGCATGATCCAACAACTTGATCTGGGATCAAGTCTAGTGAGGTTTCAGACCTCCTACTGACTTCGGGTCAGATAAACCAACTTCGGGTTGGTATGAGACTCTTTGTGAGTCCTATAGAGGTTTCGGACCTTTGGACTGAATCTGTCAGCAGGGAATGATATCTTTGTGACTAACCCACTTCTATTCTGAAATAAAGAAGCCAGCAAAGCAAGTTACGGCGGGATGACGCACAATGTTTGGATTGCACAGGTGGATGGATTTCTCCCTAGTTGAGAGGGAGTGTTAATTTTGGACAACTAGGTCCAAATTCCATGTTGTGATGCTCAGATGAAGATACCAATATTTTATTGGGTTTCTCTTTCGGAGAGGTGCAAGATCGATCTAAAGATCATCTTGATCCGATGAGCAGAACATTTATTTTGAATTTATTTTTTTAATCTATTCAAAATATGTGCAGGTCGGCCTTAAGGTTTTGTGCCCCAGCAGATGTGTCACACACCCTCAATGATGGATATAAATAAGGTCAATGTTGGAGGACATTTCACTCATCTCATCCTCACACATTCTCTCTCCTCATCTGATTGGGTTGATCACTTGGAGTCTCTTCTCTTCACATGTGGGAAAGCGCAGCAAGGAAGAAAACTGTTTTCGGATTTCTGTTTTCGGCTAGGGTTTCTGCAGCAACTTTGACCAGCGTTGACTTTGGTCAACGCAAGGTCAAACAGACCTAAAACTTTCCCAAAATCTCGATTTCCCTAATTCGCATTTTTTGGCACTATTTCCGAGGCAAAACGTTGACTTTGACTTTTCAGCGTTGACCTAGCTGCTGCTGCTGTTTGCATTCACTGTTGACTGACAACGTTGAATTTTGAGTTGACCGTTTGGATGTCCTAGAGGGTTGTGTGACATTGCTGGTTGGCTGACCATATTGAGACTTTGTTGGTTGAAGCATCTTGTTGACCACCATAATGCACCAACACAATTATATATTTCCGGCTTGTCTTCTGTCGATCTGCTGGTATGTTCTATCAACATTTTAATTTATTGTTTATGTGATTGCGTTCTGATATTGAAAAGAAAGTAAAGTTGCATCAAGCATAGAACATCTACATAAATTTACATCCTTCTTGTATGTGTCTGAGTTGTCCTCTTGTGTCCTGCTTCCTGCACATGCATTAATGAACAAGACCCAAACCAATATACAAACAAAATACTTACATTGCCCTGCAAACCATATGTCAGAGAAATATTCAAAATTCAAATGTAAATTTGTTCAACATTTAAGAACAAAACCCAATCAAACATACATACAAAATACTTACATTGTCCTGCAAAAACACATGTCAGAGATGATATTCAAATTAAAATTCAAACACTAATCATACATACCTTCTTGTAGCATACTTACCCTTGACTGTTGATGTGTTGTCCTTACTGTCGTGATCCTTGAATGCATATTTTTTCTTACCTTATAGAAGCTCAATATTGAATTTGTTGTATCTATGAAATTTCAAATCTCCAAGGTCTGAAATTGCGTCCTATGGTATCCCTCTGAGTCCTCTTTCCAACCTCGTAGGTCTGATCAATATTGGATTCTTCAAGAAATAGTTATTCCCAATCGCCTACGATGACCTGATTATAGATTGGTTGAGTAGAGCAAACTTGTATGAAGTGCCACATGTCACTGTTTCAACCTTTGGTCCTTAAAAAGATACCCAACAAACTACAACCCGTCCTCTTTCTATCACTTTTTACGAAATTTGAATCCAATGCTCAAAGATAAAGTTATGACGATTTTCCCAAAGTCCCCTGTTTGACATGAAATTTGGGAGCCTGCAAAAACCCTAACTTCCTCAGATCATATCTACGAAAATATAGCGAACCTATATCTGAAATTCGAACACACGCTTCATCAGCGTTTCAGATCAAATGAGTTTTTTTTTTCAGCATCTGAAGCTTCGCATAAGAAAAGTTATAGTGAACATGCCACAATGACCTGTTTTAAGTAGTGAAATCCTTACATCTGGAGGATATGAGGGTCACAATTTGTATAAATGCTTAGGTTGAGAGGATCTTCAACAACTGAACGGTGGAGGGATTTTAGGAGCCTAAAAAATTATTAATTATTGACTATTCAATGACGACAACCAATGATTAGTGTCACGCCACAACCCCTGGGGTTTTAGCTCACTAACTGGGGTTACTAACTTCAAACACGAATATATCTCAAACCGTGAAGAATTACACGACATGCCATATATCAACGGAAACATGTCGACAAGGAGAAACCATCCAAAATATCCTTGACTCAGAATAGAGTAAGTTGTCAAGTCAAAATTCCCATGCAAGATCGGGGTAGCCCCTGGTACTGCTTGGGTTGACATCAATGACAACCACCGATCAACTATCTCCCCCTTTGGCATTGATGGAAACACAAGTACTCCCCCTACGATCATGACACCTCTTCCTACCACATTCTCTCTCGCTTTGTCATCAATGGCAAAGGGTAACTCACCTTGACAAACGTCATCCTGCGGACCTGTACACACATCAACTCCCCCTTTTTTTTAATTAGTTAGATAAGAGAAAGATTCTAATGAGAACTTGGGAGAATCCCAAGATTTAGGCGAAGATACTCAAATGCTTCACGAGGTAATGGTTTGGTAAAGATGTCGGAAATTTGTTCCTTTGTGCCAACATATTCAAGCTTGATATTATTTTCGATGACCTGCTCTCTAACGAAATGATATTTGATCAGAATGTGATTTGTTTTGGAATGCATCACAGGATTCTTGGAATCTTGATAGCCTTGGAGTCATCTTCTGCCAAAAGATAGGAATAAGCTCATCAAACTTGACTAGAATATCTTGCAAAGTTTGCTTCATCTAGAGAACTTGAGTACAACAAGTGGCTGTTGTGATATAATTTGCTTCCACTGTGGATAACGAGATTGAAGAATGCTTTTTAGTTAACCATGAAACAAGGAAACCACCTAGATAGAATGTTGCTCCACTGGTACTCTTTCAATCCTCAAGACTTCCTGCCCAATCTGCATCTGTATAAGCTTGGATAACTAGATAATTTCCTTTGGGATGCCATAAACCATATTTTGTTGTGCCCTTAAGATATCGAAGAATTCTTTTGAAGGAAATAATATGAGATTATTTTGGTGCTTCTTGGAATCTTGCTACTTGTCCAACGACCTGCATTACATCTGGCCGAGAAGCTATCACATATAGAAGACTTCCAATCATAGATCTATACAACCTCTGGTCCACATCCTTTGATGAATGATCTAAATTTAACTTGCAACCTGTTATCATTGGGGTAAGGACAGGCTTGCAATCTTCCATCTTGAATTTCTTGAGCATTTCCTTGATGTACTTGGTTCGATATATAAATATTCCTTTATCCTGCTCAAATATCTGAAGCCCTAAAAAGTATGTCAGCTCACCAAGTAGAGACATTTCAAACTCACTTTGCATCTTTGTGGCAAAGTTTTTACTTAATCTGTCATCATTGCTTCCAAAAATTATATCGTCTACATATACCTCGATAATTGTTAGGTTATCTTGATCCACTTTCACATAGAGATTGTTGTCGACGCTTCCTTTCTTGAATCCTTGTTGATGTAGATATCCATCAAGACGAGCATACCAAGCTCTAGGAGCTTGCTTGAGACCATATAGTGCCTTCTTTAATCTGCAAACATATTCTTCCTTTTTAGAGAGCAAAAAACCTTAGGGTTGTTAAATGTAAACTTCTTCTTCCAATTCACCATTTAGAAAGGCTGACTTAACATCCATTTGGTAGACCTTGATTTTTCTCGAGCATGCATAAGCGAGAAACATTTTGATAGCTTCCATTCTGGCAACAAGAGAAAATGTTTCTTCAAAATCAATTCCTTCAACTTGTGCCTATCCTTTGCGAACTAATCTTGCCTTATTCCTGGTAACCTATCCATCCTCATTCAATTTGTTTCTGAAGACCCATTAAGTTCCAATAACATTTTTATCCTTTGGTCGTGGAACCAATTCCCAAGTATCGTTCTTCTCAATTTGATCCAGTTCTTCATTCATAGCTGCTACCCAATGTTCATCTTGACTAGCTTCCTCAAATTTTTTAGGCTCAAAAGTTGCTAAAAAAGCAAGGTGGGCTTGTTGTGATGAACGAAGTTGTCTACTTCTTCTGGTTCCAATTCCTTCATTTATGTTTCCGATGATTTGACTTGACGGATGATTCTTTTGACACCATTCTTTTAAAGCTTTTGGAGAATTTTCTTGTACATCATGGTGATCGTTTTTTATTTCCTCTTAGTTGACTGTTGATTCCTTATTTGATTGGTCTTGTTCTGGAGTTTCTTCCTCATCCTTCACAAATTCAGATCCCTCAGATTTGCTTGAAGGGACAATCTCATCGTCATCCTTTGTAACACAATATTCATCAAAAGTAACAATTATGCTTTCCACTATTTGTTTTTGCCTCAGATTATAGCATCTATAAGCCTTCCTTTTGCGTGAATAACCAACGAAAATACCTTCATCGACACGGGAATCGAACTTGCCCAAATTTTTATCTTCTTTTTTGATGTAGCATTTGCTTCCAAATATTTTGAAGTATTTGACGTTAGCCGGTCTTCCCTACCATAATTCGTATGGAGTCATGTTACAATTGTTCCTTAGCAAACCTCTGTTTATAATGAAGACAACTGTATCGATTGCTTGAACCCATAATTTATCATCTAATTTTGAGTCATTTAACATTGTTCTGCCCATTTCCTGTAGGATTCTGTTTTTTCTTTCAGAAACTCCATTTTGCTGCGGTGTTCTGGCTGTTGAGAATTGCCTTTTTATTTGTAATATCCCAAAAGGGATATTTTAAAAAAATGTAGAAAAATACCGAACTCCACATTATGTCGTAAAATCAATGTTTACTCAACAGAAGATTGCCATGTAAAATAAAAAGACATGAAACACTACAATCCAATACCACATAGAATACGAAGAATCTCAACTTTTATTATAAATAATTATGAGAGTTACATATAGATCTGACCCAAAAGAGCTGAGATGGAAAAATGGTCACCAAGCTAATCTGCTACACTGCGGTGACCTCCAAAACTGAACTATTGCACTCTCTCTTCTTCAACAACTACTATTGAATCCACTGAAGCACCTGTTGAAGATATTAATGATCCTCCCTCCAATATCTCTGAAGCTCTACGAAACCTCTGAATGAAGTCTCCTCAAGAGAGTTGGGTTTCCGTCCAACACTCACAAATCACCAGAGGGTTTCCGTCTTGGAGCTACGAATGAAGTAGAGAACCACATCTCAAACCTCTCATACAAGAAAATGATATGATCCCAAAGATATCTCTCAATGGCCTCATCCCTTTCTTTTATAGATCTCTTGGAGCCTTCTAAAGCATTATTTTATTATTATTTTATTCATCGAGCACTTTTCCCTCTTATTAAGATATTCTTTTTTAATGCAGAAAAGGGTAAATCAGCTACCACGCCTCCTATGGTCATTGAAACCCACGTCCAACCGTCCCACCATGTAGGTATCCTTGTCTCGGTTCCAATGAGCTATTACACTAAGGTGTTCCATCATGTATTCCTCTCAGAATGCCACCTTGAGCGTAATCAGCTGAGTTAAGCCCATAAATAACTCAAATTTCCGAAAGTTGTTGGAATGCACTGGAACGAAAGCCAAACTTCTCGGATGATGGAATATATCAAGCGAATGCCACCCGACTGCATAGAAACTCCTCAAAACTCCTCCAAAAATCCCTTGGGCCCGTTGATGACACCAACCTGTACCTGTGACTGGTCTACTTCTAACTCTAGAAGTCCATCCTAGCCCTATCATAGGTGACACAAAAAAAGGGAATATTACAGACCTTCCGCCCCAAGATTGCTTGCCCTCAAGAAATCCAAATATGTGGGCCACCCTGTTGGCCCGATATGACTGAGACCCAATGCCTGGATCCCATACAAATCCCTGGGTGCAGCTATGCACCTGTGTCAAGCCACTCGGAATAGACCCCTCAATGTCAGGATCCCAAATTGATCTCTCTCTGTATTTGTCAACAAACAATCCTCCTAGACCCCAACGCCACCATGGCCAATCATGGCCAATCCTCCCCAGAAGCATCCTCAACTGATCCCATGGAATCATCTGAGGAAGAGTCCTCACCCTGGCATACAGAAGGAATGACCTTCTGTTCTGCCTCCGTCGCATCATCTACATCACTCAAGCATGAGTGATCAGGCCCCCAAGGTCCTTTGCAAATGAAGCAAAGTCCCTTCCTCCTTAGTTCATTTCTGCTGCATAATCCACCAAACTGGAACAGCTCCTCCCCGGTCAACTATCTCCTGAAAAGCTCAATGTTCTGCTCAACCAGCCCTTGGGCTAGTTCATAAGCAGCAGGTGAGACCAAATGCTCTCTCCTCCAAATGCTCAGCAACCTAGTCTGCAACTCCCAGCAAATGGCCTTATGGACTCCCATACATGATGATAGGATGGACTGCATGTGTGAATGACTGTGTCAGAATGATGTCTCTTAATGTTGAAGAAGCATTGGAACATCTGCAGAATCAAGCCTTCACACCTAAAGTCAAACATGATCTCATGAGTCCGAGTCATGGCCATGACTTCTAAAACCTTAAGCTTCCTCCCAAATGTAGAGCTTGCACAGTTGACCAAATCTCGAATGGTTCCTACTATTAGTCTGAAAATTATTTTCATAATGTCATCATTGTAGGGAGGGAAGGGTGTTGTTATCCTCAAAATATCACTGAAACAAGAGGCAGCTATAAGCTTAACTCTCTCACTTTGATGTTCCAAGAATCTTGCTTGTACCAATGCAAGCATAGATGGCTCCAAAGCCCAATTTAAGCTCCAATCAGATTGCTCTACCTTTGAAAGGCAGGATTCTAGTTTCTCCAACATGGGAAAGTCATTTTCTGATCTTCCGCTCTTTAAGTCCATCCCAAGTGCATAAAGCCAATTTCCCACTTCTCTCTCCTTTTGTAAATTCCTCGAGTGCCTTTGTTGGAGAAAATTATGTACCTCCTCGGAGAAGGGTCTGTTGTTTTGTTTCAAGGAACTAACTTTTGCATTGTTTAATATTTTTGGTCTTTGGTTTAGATCACAATCCACTGAGGCACTGCTATGTTGATTTAGGAGTTGTTTTAAAAACTTCATTGTTTCAACGACATATATGGAAGTAACGGTGGTTTAGCTGGACTTGCACAAGGCAAGCTACAAGCATAAGGCAAGCTACAAGCACCAGGTGATGAGTGCAAGCAAATCCAACCGCTCCAATAGCAAGCTCCTCCAGAAACTGCACTGCTGCTCCAAGACTACATTGCTTCTTGACTTCGGCATCTGATTTACCCACTGAAAACTGCTTAGAAAATTCTAGGAATCTGGGAAGGTGATCCTTGCCCAAAACCCAGAAAAACCCAGAAAGGGTTTCTTCTAATTCCAACCTTCAAAATATGACCCTTTGTAGTTTGGCCCTCTTCCAATTTCGTTTTCTAGCACTACAGCTGCTACTGTCAATCATTGCTCTCCAAAATCCCATCCAACCTCCTCATATGACTCTCCTATCAATTTCCCAACACCCCAACTCTAAAATCCCACCAATGCAGCTCCCACAAATGAGCCTCCTCCAATGACTGCATAGGCCCTTCTAACCAAAATAGCTGCAACTGAAAATTGGAAACCCGCAGGCTGATCTAAGATTAAAGCTCTGATGCCACTGTAATATCCCGAAAGGGATATTTTAACTAAAAATGCAGAAAAATACTGAACTCCACATTATGCTGTAAAATCAACATTTACTCAACAAAAGATTGCCATGTAAAATAAAAAGACATGAAACACTGCAATCCAATACCACATAGAATAGGAAGAATCTCAGCTTTTATTATAAATAATAATGAGGGTTACATATAGATCTGACCCAAAAGAGCTGATATGGAAAACTGGTCACCAAGATAATTTGCTGCACTGCTACACTGTGGTGACCTCCAAAACTCAACTGTTGCACTCTCTCTTCGGCAACAGCTACTACTGAATCCACTGAAGCACCTGTTGAAGATCTTAATGATCCACACTCAAATATCTCTGAAGCTCTGTGAAACTTCTGAATGAAGTCTCCTCAAGAGAGTTGGGTTTTCGTCCAACACACAAATCACCCGAGGGTTTCTGTCCTGGGGCTACGGATGAAGTAGAGAACCATGTCTCAAACCTCTCATACAAGAAAATGATATGATCCCAAAGATATCTCTCAATCGCCTCCTCCCTTTCTTTTATAGATCTCTTGGAGCCTTCTAGAGCATTATTTTATTATTATTTTATTCATGGAGCACTTTTCCCTCTTATTAAAATGTTCCTTTTTAATGCAGAAAAGGGTAAATTGGCTACCACGCCTCCTACGATCACTGAAACCCGCGTCCAACCATCCCACCATGTAGGTATCCTCGTCCCTGTTCCAATGAGCTATTACACTAAAGTGTTCCATCATGTATTCCTCCCGGAATGCCACCTTGAGCGTAATCAGTTGAGTTAAGCCCATAAATAACTCAAATTTCCGAAAGTTGTCGGAATGCACTGGAACGAAAGCCAAACTGCTCGGGTGATGGAATATATCAAGCGAATGCCACCCTACCGCATAGAAACTCCTCAAAACTCCTCCAAAAATCCCCTGGGCCCGCTGATGACACCAACCTGTACTTGTGACCGGTCTGCTTCTAACTCTGGAAGTCCATCCTAGCCCTGTCATAGGTGACACCAAAAAAGGGAATATTACATTATTCCATTTTCGTCACAGTATTGCTGAAATACCTTGGAAGTGAATTCTCCGCCATTATCTGATCTCATACATTTGATCTTCAAATCGGTTTCATTTTCGACCAATTCCTTGTAGATTCTAAAACATTCGAATGCCTTAGTGTTTTTCTTTAAGAAGCTTACGGTTGTCATTCTGGTGTAATCATCTATCATTAGCATAGAATATAATTCTCCATCTAAACCTTTTGTTCTCATAGGACCACATAGATCAGTATGTAATAATTCCAATGGACGTGATGCAAAGTGTTCTTTTGTCTTGATCTCAACTTTTGTCTGCTTGTCGTGCCGACAAGATTCACATATCGTATTGGTAGGTTTTGAAATTTTAGGAATTTCTCTTACTTCTTCCTTCTTGCTGATCCTGACCAAATTGTCGAAATTTATATGTCCCATTCGTTTGTGCCATAACCAACTTTCGTCTTCTTTCGCCAAAAAGCACCCTTTAGGTGTCTCATCCAAAATATATATATCATTTGGAGCTCTACTTGCTGTAGCCACAATTTTACCAAACTTGCCTTTCCTGATTTCACATTTCTTAGAGTTAAATAGCATCGTGTGTCCTTGATCGCACATTTGTCCAACACTAAGCAGATTGTGATTCATATTTTCAACCAACAACACATCTTTCGCTAATGCATTCTTGCTTCCAAGTGTGACTGTGCCTACTCCTATGATGTTTGAAGACCCGTCATTTCCAAAAGACACTGTTCCATCCTTCTTTTCCTTCGAGGATGTGAACTTATTTCTATCTCCAGCCATATGAGTTGAAAAACCACTATCAACATACCAAACGTTTCTGTTTCCTTGAGCCTTCAGGGCAATAGCAAATTTTTCAGCTTTTTCCATATTTGTTCATTCTGATTTTGAAGAACTTCCAAGTCTGCAATCTTTAGACAGTTGTCCAAAATTGTTACATTTGTAACATTCGACATCATCTCTCAAATGACCAAATCTGTTAATATGTCGCTGAGTTCTGGAATATCCATTTCTGAAAGATCTCCCAAAACTGTATTTATTCCAAACATACGTGCGACATTTTATAGCTCTATTCTATATCTCTATGTCCAAACCTTCCACATGAATAACAATGACCATAGAAGATAGGTTGATACCTGGGAGGAAATCTTCTTCGAGGAATTGTCTTCCATGGTTCTTCCTGCGAGTCCTGATCTCTTGAGTTGGCGGGAAGGTCTACCTACTTGTTAGATTTTGCATATCCATCTTATTTTATTGTCATAGAAGGACTTGGCTCCTTTTCAGTTTTTTTCTTTGTAACCAAGACTAGTCTTGTCACTGTTTGATCGTTGATTGTTGATAATTTCTTCCAATGCCTTGGAGTCGTTGGTGTAGTTTTGAAGAGTTTTTCCATTTTTTACTTGCTTTCGAAGAGAAACTTTTTCAGCTTCCAATGCTTCTCTTTCCTTGTTGCTTTCCTTTAATTCTTCCCTGAGCGATTCTTCAACTCGTTTGTATTCTTCAACCTTGATTTTAAGATTTAGGACATGTTCCCTTTCTATCTTTAATTTGTCTTCAAGAGTGTTGACATGCTTCTTCTTGACCTTTGAGCTCTTTGATAACCCTGATTACTTCGTTTTGAAGTTCAACCTCAGTTATCTCTTCTTCTTAGTCTCCTTCTTCGTCAGATTCTTCTTGCTTATCATGCTTGGCCATAAACAATACTCTTCCGTTGATTTCTTCTTCGTTATCACTGTCTTCATCAGATGAGGAGCTATCCTCTTTGGAGAAGAAACTCTTCTTAAACCATTTCTTCTTGCCTTGCTTGTTGAACTTCCTCAGACGTTTCTTTTGTTTCGTAACAGCCTCATTTTTGTGAGGACATTTGGTTGCAAAATGCCCAACCTCACCACAATCGAAACATATCAATGGAAGTTTACCTTTGAATTTCCCTATACCTGTTCTCATTTTTCGCGTGAAGTAGGAAAATTCTTCTTCATCTTCTTCCTTTTCTTCTTCCTTACAACTACAAGATTTCGCTTTCAGAGTATGCTTGTCCTTACTATTTTTCTTGGATGTGGCGAATGTTGTTTCTAGGTGAGATGTGTCATCCTCTTTTTCAATCCTCATTTCATATGCTGTAAGCACTCCATGTAATTCATCTTTGTTGAGATTGGCTAGATTCAAATTATATTCCAAGACAGATACCTTTGGGTTGAATCTTGCTGACAAGGTTCTAAGGATCTTTCAGACAACAATTTCGTGTCAATAGGTTCTCCCAAACCTTCCAATGCATTTGTTATTTCATCAACACGCTGTAAGTATGCATCAATATTTTCATCTTCCTTCATTTTGAGTTGCTCAAATTTTGCCTTGTAAATTTGAAGCTTTTCTTCTTTCACGTTTGAGTCACCTACATATATATTCTCAAGCTTGCCCCATACTTCTTTAGGAGTTTTGCAACTCAGTACCTTAAGATAGACAGATTCGATAAGCCCACTGATAATGAGATCTTTAGCCATTACATCATATACCATATTTTTCTTTCCTTGTTCATCTTGGGTTGCTGTAAATCCTTTTTCAATGATTTCCCATACTTCGTATCCTTGCACCAACAAATGAACCTGCATTCTTCCACTCCAAAGTGCGTAGTTACTACCATTAAACAGAGGAACTCTATTCTCAGTATACTCGATGACCTCCTTCCAGTTGTTAGACTGTAATTGAAGGAACCAAGCTCTGATACCAATTGTTGGAAATACTAAGAGGGGGGGTGAATCAATATTTCTTATAAATTAGCACTTTTAAATATTTTCAAAGCATTAGTTAATCTTCAATTATTCTTGATGTTTATCCAGTAACAACAGTAAACAATAGAACACAATAGGCACACGAATTTTAGGTGGAAAACCCCCTCCGAGTCAAAAACCACCAAACGCTTTTCTAATAAATTCTTTAATCTTCAGCCCCAAATGAAATGAAAGGTACAACTTCCTAGAATTATAGAAAAGAATTCTTCTCCAGCTCCCAATGAAAGGACGCCCCAATGCCTTGGTTTCTTCATTAGTCAGCTGAATGGATGCCCCGACATCCTAGACCAACCTACCACCCTGAAGTGTTCACAGGCTCCAACCTATAGGTGACTTCATGCAACAACCTAGTACCTCCCTGCCGCCCTATAATGATCAGAAATAAGACAAGTGTGTGGACTCCCGTACAAGGGACAATGATCCACGATACAATATGATTCACAATGATTTTCTTGGACTAGACCAATCACCCAATCACACTATGACCTGCAACCCAACCATAAAACTATCCAACAATGACACTTATACCTCCCAACAATGCCTCTCCAACTCTAGGAAGATTGACTCTTTTACAATAATGACTCTTTTACAATTTTACAATGATGATTTTTACAACACTGACTTTTGACACGACCTGATACTTGACTTGACATTGCTTCTTTGAACACTAGCCGTTGTTGAGGTATAGTTTTTCTTGCTTCAAGTAATGGTACTTTGGCGTTGCATTGTCCTTCTAGTATGAGTCTGAGTTGTTTTATTGTGTCCTCCTTCCTACACATGCATTAATGAACAAGACCCAAACCAATATAGAAACAAAATACTTACACTGTCCTGCAAACCGTATGTCAGAGAAATATTCAAAATTCAAATGTAAATACGTTCAACATTTATGAACAAAACCCAATCAAACATACATACAGAATATTTACGTTGTTCTGCAAAAACACATGTCAGAGATAATATTCAAATTCAAATTCAAACACTAATCATACATACCTTGTTGTAGCAGACTTACCCTTGATTGTTGAAGTGTTGTCCTTACTGCAGTGATCCTTGAATGCATATTTTTTCTTGCCTTCTAGAAGCTCGATATTGAATATGTTGTATCTATGTAATTTCAGATCTCCAAGGTCTGAAATTGCGTCTTGTGGTAGCCCTTCAAGTCCTCTTTCCAACCCCATAGGTCTTATCAATATTGGATTCTTCAAGAAATAGTTATGCCCAATCTCCTACAATGACCTGATTATAGACTGGTTGAGTAGAGCGAACTTGTACAAAGTGCCATGTGTCACAGTTTAAACCTTTGGACCTGAAAACGATACCCAACAAACTACAACCCATCCTCTTTCTGTCACATTTTACGAAATTTTAATCCAATGCTCAGAGAGAAAGTTATGACGATTTTCCCAAGGTCACCTGTTTGATATGAAATTCGGGAGCCTGCAAAAACCCTAACTTCCTCAGATCATATCTCCGAAAATATAGCGAACCAATATCTGAAATTCAAACACACGCTTCATCAAGATTTCGGCTCAAATAGTTTTTTTCAGCATCTGAAGCTTCGTAGAAAAGAAATTATAGCGAAAATTCCACGATGACCTGTTTTAAGTAGCGAAATCCTTACATGAGGAGGATATGAGGGTCACAATTTATATAAATGCTTAGGTTGAGATGGTCTTCAAAAAGTGAACAGTGGAGGGATTTTAGGAGCTTAAAAAATTATTAATTATTGACTATTCAATGACCACAACCAGTGATTAGTGTCATGCCACAACCCCATGGGGTTTTAGCCCACTAACTAGGGTTACTAACTTCAAACACGAATATCTCTCAAACCGAGAAGAATTACGTCGTGTGCCATATATCAACGGAAACATCTCGACAAGTAGAAACCATCCAAAATATGCTTGAATAGGAATAGAGTAAGTTCTCAAATCAAAATTCCCATGAAATTTCAGGGTAGCCCCTAGTGCTGCTTGGGTTGACATCAAAGACAACCACTGATCAACAAAGTCAACACCAGAGATCAAAGCAGCCTTCGGGGTGAAGTGTTTTGCTAGAGCACATTCCTCGCTAAGAGGTAGTGTTGAGATTTTGGGGTGTTGGGGTAGCATCGGATGTGCTCTTGCTCCCAAACTTTGTGGAGGGACTACAGTACATAAGATCTCCAAGACCTAGAAAGAATTTTGGGAAATTCCATCTGGTTTAAGAGATATTTAAATAATTAATACTTTTAATTAAGGACCTTAAGTCCAACCTAGGAAAATTAAAATATTAAAGGTAATTAAATTAAATATGTGATGAGAATGACTTAAGTGACACAGATCAAGCATCTTCTAATCTTAGCCGTCAATTCAAGATTAGATCACGGTCGTTGATGTTTCAACGAGAAAAGTATAAGAAGAGGGCTTGGGGTCAATTGGAGAACACACATACTGGCAGAGCATTGAAGTTAAGCTGGAATTCTATCGCGTGGTTTGCTAATAATTTTAGGAGTGTTTTAGCTACAGCGAGGGGTAGTATTGGCGAGGGGGATGGTGTAGTCCTAGGAAAAGAGTACAACGAGGGCAAAGAAGGAGCATATCAAAGCAGAGCAGAAGCAGCAGCTACGCAGAGCAGCCGAGAGCCTAGCAGGAGGCCAGGAGGGCTAACGCAGGCCCAGTTAGTGCAACGCAAGGGCAACGTAACCCAGTCTAGGGTGACGCAGGCCATTCCTGAGCAGCGCAGAGGCTGACGCAGAGGGCTTCAGAGCAACGTTGGGGTTCCAGAGGCCGGAAAAGGCCGAGTTCTATAAATCCCGTTTGAGGGTGTGAATCAGTCAGATTCTCTGTCTCTGGGATAGAGGTATTGCTGTCGTTTATTTTTCTCTGTCGAGTTAACCAGTTTGGTGCCCAGATCTGTTGTACTTAGAATCTGCTGAATAAAAAAACCCTCCAGAAGCTAGCAGCATCGGTTTTCCCGCATTGGGCTTTTCCGGGGACATTTGTCCATAAAATCCTTGTGTGTCACTTTGTCATTGAGCATGTTATTCAGTTTAGATCTGCATGTGTAGGTTGTTAATGTATTTACTTCGATGTTAATGCTGAAGTTTTCAGATTAATAACTTATGTAAGTAGGATAAGTAAATAAAAAATCTAACAGTAGGGTTTATGTTTAGTAAATTCAGAAATTTTCACAGCTTACGCCCTCCCTGATGGAGTTGTAAGTTTTGTTGTTGCTCTACTGCTCAACAAATGATAAATGTTGAATTCCTCAGCTAGGAAATCACTGAGGAAGAATTCACTCAATATGTGCTCTTGACTCCTTCTGACGCTTTTCTGCCCAGAAACAACTTTAGAAAATTGCATCCCTCTGTCTTCTGCGTGGAGGCTCTGCGCTGCTCCCTCTGCCACAACAAGGTCTCGATATGGAAGCCCTTTCTCTCTGTCGACTGACTCAGTGAGACACTGCCACGAAAATATTAGCACATGAAAATATTAGCCTCTGTTAAACTTGGACAACTAGGTCCAAACTCCATATTAAGATGCTCAGATTAAGAGGCTAATATTTTTGTTGGATTCCTCTTTCTGAGAGGTGTAAAATCCATATAAAATATGTCTTAATCCGATGAGCAGAACTTATATTTTGAATTTATTATTTTCAATAAATTATATGTGCAAGGTCGGCTAGTTTTGTAATGTAGGCTCGCATGCCCAACATATGTGTCACACACCCTCATGATGGATATATATACAGGAAAAGTTGGAGAGATTTTCATCATCATCACAACTCTCATATTCCTCTCTCATCTTAGAGTACGAGCTACCAAGAAGGACGAGTTTCAGCCACACGTGTGAAGGACAAAGAGGACAAACTGTACGGCCAAGCTGAAGTACGGATTTGCTGCTGCTAGGGTTTCGCAGAAACTTTGACCAGCGTTGACTTTGGTCAACGCTTGGTCCAAACAAGCTGAAAACTTGTGGAAGGTTCGATTTATGAAGGCTGTACTACCTGGCACAAAAATCGAGGTCAAAGGGTTGACCGTTTTGCTGCTGCGTTGACTTTTAGCTTGCTGCCCCTGCGTTGACTTTTCAGACGTTGATTTTGGCAATAGTTGGGATTTGCCAGACTCATCTGCGTACTGGAGGGCACAGACACATGTCATTGGCCACCGTACTGAGACTTTGTCGTTGAAGCATCCTATTGCTGACTCCAAACTAACACACATTTTTCCCCGTCGATTTGTCTTCTGTAAGATCTACTTATATGTTCTATCTGCATTTTGCTTAACTACTTGTATGATTGCAGAAAGAAAAGTGAAATTGCTACTAGCATAGAACATCTACAAAACTTTACATGGTATCAGAGGTGAGGTGAAGACAAACTCAATCTATAGCAATCATCATCGGAGGAAATGGGTTCCACTAGTCTTGAATTCAAGGAAAATGACAAGCTGACTGGAAGTGATGACTTCCATCCCTGGAAGATGATATTAGATCTCAAATTAGAAGAAACAAGGATGAAGGAATTTGATAATGAAAGAAATGCTGCCTATGGTGCTCATTCCTGAAAGAAGAACTCTGGTAGTTCTAAGGACAAAAGAAGGACAAAGACTCAAGAGAAGAAGGGTAAATGTTTCACCTGCCATAGGCCTGGACACTATGCTAGAGAATGCCCCTTCAAGAAGGATTCTCCCGATAGTGACGATAACAACAACAACCGAAGAAATGGGAATCGAAGAAATGACAAATCCAAAGGAAAGAGGAAGGCACACTGTGGAGGAAACCATCAACCTTCTAAGAGGTCCAGAAATACCAGGTATGAGGAGTCTAATGTTGTTGATAAAAGAAATGAGTATATTCTGGTATCTGCTCTCTCAGCTGCATCTCTGCCCGACACTATGGATGTCTGGCTAATCGATAGTGGTGCCTCAAGACATATCACCGGATTCAAGGAAGCACTTTCTGACATGGTTGAAAGGGATACTAATCTAGAAATTATCCTTGGGGATAATGCCACTTATCCTGTAAAAGGGACCGGGACTGTGACCCTTCACTTGTCTCAAGGACAAGTCCTCCGTCTACAAGATGTACTCTATGTACCCAAATTGAAGAAGAACCTTGTGTCTGTATCTGCTATGGAAGACAAAGGATTCAATGTAACTTTCTCTGATGGAAAGGTGCTCATGTGGAAGAAGAGCTTCAAGGAAGCTATCTCAATTGGTTTTAGAGTTGGTACACTCTACCAAGTTGGAGGGAGTCCGTTGGGAGCTATGACTTGTGATACTATCCGTCAAACCGAACTATGGCACCGAAGATTTGGACACCTTCATTACAAGGCCCTTCCCGAAGCAAGGAAGGTGGTGACAGGGATGCCTGATTTTGGAAATAATCATGAAGGTGTATGTAAGGGCTGTGCTGAAGGAAAACATACAAGGGGACCTTTTCCCTCAAGTGTCACAAAGACATCTGACATATTGCAACTGGTCCATTCTGATCTATCTGGTATGTTGCCCGTGACATCCCTGGGGGGATGTTCTTACTACATGACATTCACTGATGACTTCTCTCGCAAAACCTGGATATACTTCTTGAAAAGGAAGGATGAGGCTTTCATGTGGTTCCGCACCTTCAAAGCCTTGGTGGAAAATATGACCGGAAAGAAGATCAAGATTTTGAGGACCGACAATGGCACTGAATATGAGTCAAATGAGTTCAAAGACTTTTGCAGAGAAGCTGGCATTAAGAGGGAGACTACCACTGCATATACTCCTGAGCAGAATGGTGTTGCCGAACGCAAGAATAGGACTATTGTGGAAGCTGCCCGTGCCATGCTATGTGACCAGGGTCTACCGAAGTTTCTGTGGGGAGAAGCTGCAAATACTGCTGTGTACATTCAAAACCGATGCCCTCATTCCGCTCTGGACTCCAAAACTCCCGAAGAGGTTTTCTCTGGTAAGAAACCGATGTCTCACATTTTAGAATTTTTGGATGTCCTGTCTATTTTCATGTGCCGAAAGAAAAGAGAAGTAAGCTGGATGCTACTGGGAAGAAAGGAATGTTTGTGGGCTACAGTGAGACTTCTAAGGCATATAGAGTCTATGTACCGGGTCAAAGGGAAGTAGAGATAAGCCATGATGTCACTTTTGACGAAGATGCTTCCCTGAAGAAAGTAGTAGATCTTCCTAGATCTGAAGAAAATCATGAAGAACGACCTGGAAATCTGGAAGAACCCCAGGATGAGACTATGCCTGATGTTGAAGGGCCAATGGACCCTATTGATCCTTCCCCTTCTCTAGGAAAGAGACCACCATGGCTCAGGGACACCCTCGAAGATGCTGAGGGTCATGCTGCCCCAAGGGGGACATTCCGAGAAAGCAAGAAGCCGTGTAGATACCAAGGGTATCTAGCTACCATGAGTACTATTGTACAATCTGAACCTGGATCTTTTGAGGAAGCCATCAAGCATCAAATCTGGAAGGATGCTATGCATGAAGAATATGAGTCTATTATGAAGAATGATGTCTGGGATGTGGTCCCGAGACCGAAGGACAAATCTGTTGTCACTGCGGAATGGCTCTACAAAATCAAACATGGATCTGATGGGAGTGCCGAAAAGTTTAAGGCAAGGTTTGTTGCCCGTGGCTTCTCTCAAAAGGAAGGAATTGACTATGACGATATATTTGCACCTGTGGCACGATATACCACCATCCGATCAATCATAGCCCTTGCTGCTACGCAAGGATGGAGTCTTCATCAGATGGATGTCCAGACCGCTTTTCTGCATGATGCAATAAAGGAAGAGGTGTATGTGGAACAACCTCTGAGATTTGAAGTTCAAGATCGAGACACTTATGTCTGCAGGTTGAAGAAAGCCCTCTATGGGTTAAAGCAAGCACCCAGAGCTTGGTACGAAAGGATGGATAGTTACTTGATGAAGCTGGGCTTCACTAAGAAGTAATGCTGATCCGAACTTATACTTCAAGGTTGAGAAAGAGAAGCCTCTCATTCTAGTATTATATGTGGATGACCTCTTCCTGACTGGTGATGACCCTCTCATTCATCAATGTAAGAGGGAGCTTGCTGCTGAATTCGAGATGAAGGACCTAGGACTGATGCACTATTTCCTAGGCCTGGAGGTCTGGCAGAGACCTGGAGAGATTTTTCTTTCTCAAGGAAAATATATAGTGAAGCTTCCGGAAAGATTTGGAATGGTGGACTGTAAGTCCGTGTCGACACCGATGGAACTCAACTTCAAGAAGTTGAGTGGCAGCGCTGCTGGGCCTATCTTGGCCAATCCTACTGAGTATCGTCAACTCATAGGAGCTTTGATGTTCTTAGTGAACACCAACCGATATGTTTTGCAAAGGAACAATTTCTTCTGAGCCTGCCTGCATGCTGAGCTCATCATTTTCACTCAATAAAGCAGAATCTTTTGAGATATCTTCGGCACGTATAAACTATGGGCTGAGAGCATAAACGTCTGGGAGGTGATACTCATGGGATACACTGTTTGGTCAACTCGGGTGCAGGATCGTAAGCCAATATCCGTTTAAATTGGTTCTCGCTTCATCTCATGGATGAGCAGAAGTGCATGCCCATGTTTTGAGCACCGCTTTATAAGCGATCACATTGCCGTTTAGTATGGCCTCGTTGTAGCTGGGGCTTGCTGCTGCTCTTTAGTGAGCCGTTTGGACATGTGCTAGATACCACTGTGATACTCTGTGATAACCAGAGTGGGATTCGTATGACTGAGAATCCTGTGTTCCACGACCGATCCAAGCATATTGACATCAGGTACCACTTTATCCGGGATATGGTACAGCGAGGCGCCGTAAGGCTCGATCATATAGGAACTGATGAGCAGGTCGCGGATATTCTCACTAAGCCCCCGGGGAAGGTCAAGTTCCTAACCTTCCGTGAGAGTCTTGGTGTCGTGGAAAGACCCTATGATGTGGGTCCTGTTGGACGATGAGCTCTGGGAGCTCTGGGGGGCTTTGGGGAGAGCTTCTTGGAGCTATGGGCAACCACAAGGCTAGGCTTGCCAACCTTGGTGGTGTGCTTGGACCCCACTGTTATGATTTTGAGTTGGTTCACCTCTCATTTTCTGTGCCCCGTATGCATCCTACCCATTGAGTTCAGGGCTCATGGGAAGTACCTCTCATTTGGCCAATGAGGTGTGGAAAAGTTAGAGACTATTAGCAAAGACTGATGGACGCATCAGAGATTGCCGTACTCTCTATCTAGGATGGCACGGTCCAACCACTTGATCCGGGATCAAGATTTGTGAGGTCTGGGACCTCTGGACTGATTATGTCAGTCGGGGGATGATGTCTTTGTGACTGACCCACTTCTGTTCTGAAATAAAGAAGCCAGCAAAGCAAGTTTGGGCGGGATGACGCACGATGTTGATTGCACTAATAGATGGAGTTCTCCCTAGTTGAGAGGGAGTGTTAAATTTGGACAACTAGGTCCAAACTCCATATTAAGATGCTCATATTAAGAGGCTAATATTTTTGTTGGATTCCTCTTTCTGAGAGGTGTAAAATCCATATAAAATATGTCTTAATCCGATGAGCAGAACTTATATTTTGAATTTATTATTTTTAATAAATTATATGTGCAAGGTCGGCCAGCTTTGTAATGTAGGCTCGCATGCCCAACAGATGTGTCACACACCCTCATGATGGATATATATACAGGAAAAGTTGGAGAGATTTTCATCATCATCACAACTCACATATTCCTATCTCATCTTAGAGTACGAGCTACCAAGAAGGACGAGTTTCAGCCACACGTGTGAAGGACGAAGAGGACAAACTGTACGGCTAAGCTGAAGTACGGATTTGCTGCTGCTAGGGTTTCGCAGAAACTTTGACCAGCGTTGACTTTGGTCAACGCTTGGTCCAAACAAGCTGAAATTTGGTGGAAGGTTCGATTTATGAAGGCCGTACTACTTGGCACAAAAATCGAGGTCAAAGGGTTGACCGTTTTGCTGCTGCGTTGACTTTTAGCTTGCTGCCCCTGCGTTGACTTTTCAGGACAGCGTTGACTTTTGCAGAGTTGACTTGGGTTGAATCATCTACAGATTGGAGGGTTGTTGTGACACATGCTGGGCTGGCTGACCAAAGGAGACTTTGCTGGTTGAAGCATCCTGTTGACCGCCGAAACGAATACACACATTTTTCCTGTTTCTGATTTGTCTTCTGTAAGATCTACTTATATGTTCTATCTGCATTTTGCTTAACTACTTGCATGATTGCTGAATGAAAAGTGAAATTGCTACTAGCATAGAGCATAGAACATCTACAAAAATTTACGACCCTCCTAGCTAGAACTGTGCAATCCTTCAATGGATTCATTCTGTGGCACTGCAGCAAAAACGACCTTCACTTTAGAAATCAGATCTGTTCTTCCTGTTTCACATCAATGCTCTGATACCATGTGAAAATTCCTAGATCTCAAACAAATCTAAGGAATCCTACTGCAACCAACTAGATTACTTCTTCTATTATGCAATTTACTTTACACAATTATTTCTGAATCGTACATGAAATACTGAACTAATCACTGAAGCAACCTACACTATAATACTCATGATTCTAAAAAAAGGAAACTAAACAAGGAAAATAATTCACACATATGACACCTTTATTTTGGACTAAGTCCCCGGAAAAACCCAATGCGGGAAAACCGGTGCAGCAGATCTAAGGCTTTTATTATTATGCAGTAGCAATTCCTGAATACATCTCTAAATACCCCTAGGTTAATTCAGTTAAAGAGAGAAATATTGGCAAAAGAATTTGTGAGGATTTACCTCACTCAATCACTGAGTTCCCGGTTGATCTAGATGAAGAAAACTCTACCCTGGGGAGGCACTGCGCAGTCCCAGTGCTGGACCTTCCAGCGACTGCATCACCCCCTTCCAGGCTCAGTGTTCAGCCCCAACGAAGTCGTTTTGCCTCTATGGACCCTGAGGAACAGTCTCCCGGTGTCACTTTCCGATCCCGGCCTCCGAAACTGATCTACAAGTGAAATTCCGGAAACCTTCCTCTGCCTCTATGTGAGCCCTACGCAGTCACTACGTCAACCCTCCTTCATTCAGAGCTGGCTTGGTTAGATCACCTCTGCTTCTCTCTAACAGATGCTCCACCGGCTGAGAAAATCTCTCTCCGGATGCTATTTATGCCCCTCGCTGCTCAGATGTCTAACTCGAATTCCTCAGCAAACCCCACCCCAGAAATTTCGAACTCTAGATCAATTTGGTGTGTCTTTCCAAATGGCCTTCAAATCTTCCTTTATAGTCTTCTCGTTGAGACATCAACGACTGAGATTAGATCTGTAATCAATAGCTAAGATTATAACATGACTTGATCTATGCCTTCTAGATCATTCTCGCTCATGTTTTATTGATGTCCTTTAATTATTTAATTTCCTTAAGTTAGACTTACGGTCTTCGTTAAAATAATTAATTATTTTAATAAAACATCAATCGAGTGGAATTTTCACAAACGGTTTCTGGGTTCTTTGAAATACCAGTGTCTAAGCCTCTCCACAAAATTTGAGACTTAGACCACTTTCTGATGCTACAAAAATCAACATTGGCAACCAACGAGTCTAGGAGACACGATTGAGTGGCCTAGCTACTTGGTTAATTTAAGCAAAATATAAAGATTAGACTAGATTCAATATTGAGACCAGTGCCTTATGGAGTCAATTTCTCGCTTATTTATAAATTAGATACCAAGTAACCGAGTGGACAACCACTGCTTGAAATGATCAACTAACCTATATGCTATCCAAATCCTAAGACCTAGGTGTGATGCAAGGATCTTGGTTAATTTTAAGTTATATGCCTATTCTAAGTGGAACATTCCTATTAGCTATTTTGGAACCGGTCTTTAGAGTAGGTTATGGGATGGAAGCCAATGGGAAGAAAACGGAGTCTTGATTAACAATACCTACCCCTATGTTCCAACTGCCCAATGTCTTCGGCGCTGCAGAGACCATGGCTTTAACGATTGCAAGGTCACCGTGTTAACCACTAGAAAGGTACTGAATCCCTCAAGCTATATTGAAAAAGGGTGGTCCTAGATGTCTATAAACCAAGCTTATGATTGGAGGTAAGTTATTAGTGCAACTAGCTTAGAATGAAATGCAAGATGTGTTTTGTGAGTCTTGTGTTAAGATTGTTTATGTCCTTTAAGTACTTAACATACGATTAGATTTTATGGCAAGAGTACTTAATAAATGTAAAGACAACATTATCACCAAGAATGTGTCAAGTTATCAATTGCGAATAAGATACAAAAGAAACAAGATACAAAACTCCAACAACTACTGGATGTGCTGAAATCCCATAATAAATAAATCGACACTTAATCAAGATATCAATGATCAAGATTTGCAATATTATCAATGCTTCCACTTGAATGCCACAATGATAATTACTTGAAACCGGATATTTTCAACAAGATAAATGCCAATATTCAATTAACAAGAGTTATTCAATCACTTAGATGTCAAAGATTTTCAAATGCACTAAATCACAAATTGCCCAAGAACAAGTTACTCAAATACCAATTAGCTAAGAGATACTTAATCTTTTCAACAAGATGCCAATTGAGATTTTAAAGTGCTTTTAGTGAGTGAGCTTATGTGCAAAGTTAACGATTTCTTAGAGCTTACACAAGACAAGCAAATGTTAGATTCCAATGTTTAGCAATCCTTCTTCAATATAGCATTTAAAACAATTAGAGAACTTGTGTAACTTGCATTCCAATTAAATGAGAAATTATTAACACTTTAGGACAGCAGTGAGATTATGTATGACAACAGTAGATATCTCATGAAAACAGTGAGCTACTAGTGAAATAACTTGTGCCCAAAAATGTCAAACAATTTCTAGATGCCAAAACAATTGTTCCAATATGAAATCATGAGTTAACAAGCACTTTTTATGATGTAGCTTCAGATTATATCAGATATTATCAGACTTTTAGGTAGAGATATGAATCATGAAATCAGTTAGATCTATGCCAAAGAAATAATGCCCAATTCACAATTTGACTAGTAAATTTAGGAAACTTGTATGTAACTTTTAGAGCACTTTTGTGAGGATTATGTCACTGTTATGAATGACTTAGAGAGATGTAGCAAACAGTGAGGAAGAATGAGGGTTTAGAGGTCAAACCATAGGCCCAAGGCCTTGAAGATTGTTTGCCCAATTTGCCAAGGACCAAAATTTGCTAATAGATTTGACACCTAAAACCACCAAACTTGAGCCAATTCTTCCTACAAAACCCACCAATATTCAGTCCAAAAATTTCAGATATGGATTAGGGTAAACTAGAGCCAAAAAAGGGCTAATGCTAAGCCCAATAAGGCTAGCGTTGGATTGAAGTAAGGATGGAAGGCTTAACAGCTAAGGGAAATGGCTAAAGAGGAGCTAGAAAGGTCAAAGAAGAGGCCCAAAGGGAGAGCGAAGGGTTCCAGAGGGGGAAGAGGATGGCCAAGGTTAGGAGAAGGGCTACGAAAGCCCACGACAAGCCACTAGGGCAGCTGTCTAGGGTCTACGATGGGGGCTGAGGCCCTCTAGGCTCACGGCCAAGCCAAAAATGGCTTAAAAACCTTGACACAGGGGCTAAAGGAGGAGGCCAAGGCCCTCTAGGGCTTGCGTCCAGCCTCTAGGGGACTAAAAGGGCAAACGCAAGGCCTCAAATGGATGACGCAATGAGGGAGAAGGCTGATGTTGAGGATGGCGGAGGATGTTGTGCCTTAGGGCCCCCAAAATAATTTCGAAACCCCTACTCCAAAATTGTTTTTTCTTCAGATTTGCTATTTCTACAAAATTTCTTCAGTGGCTACCCCTGGAAAAAAATTGGAGACAAGATCTTACCCTCAAGGGCCTAAATTTAGCTCTAATTCAATTATTTTCCTTTGATCTCACCTGCACAAATGAATTTACAATAACCCAACCCCAATATATACAAAAATTTCAAAATAATTTAAAACCCCAAAAACCCCAGCTGCAAAACAAGGTTTAGAAAAAATAAATAATTTACAAGTATATTATACAAATTATATTTACAAAATATATGTTGTAAAATGCTTGAAGGAATTTGAGATATTAAATCTTTATAAATCTTTGATAAATGGCTAAATGTATTTCAAAAGATAAATGCAATAACCAAAGCCTTAGCGAAGTTAGAGAACCATAAAAATAATTAGGATCCAAACAAAGTCAGTGTAATATCCCTTTTCAGGGATATCTCTCAAACACAACAAACTCCAACCAGAGATGGACTGGGAGGGCGTTTACCAGATATGTCACTTCTGAAAAGAGGGTGAGATCTGGAGGCTACCTGGCCCTTTCCAGACTCTGTCTAAGAGTATGGCGTAAACACACCAAGTGGTATACTAACAGTAATGCTCAGATAGATAAAAATAACAGTAGGGCAAGCATATAATAGCAATGGAGACATAAACAGATACTCAAGAAATTTAGATAGAATGCCAAGCCATTTTATTATACTGAGAATAGAAATGAGTACAATAGGTGATCAAAGTGATGGCACCTAGACTTGCACTAGGCAAGTGAAGAAAAGCTCTCAAAATGATAGAGAAATGGCTGCAAACTGATCTGCGTCCAATTTGCCGGAAAACTGCTGTGCTGCTACTACTGCTAGGATCACTTGAAGATTTGGGGCTGCTCCCCACCGCAGAAAATGCTGAAACTCTGGAATCAACCTCTACTCATCAAACCCGGAAAAGCCCAGAAAGCTTTTCGCAAATAGCCGACCCCTGAAAAACACCTCCTTGGGGATCTACGCTATCCCTCAAGGCTCTGCACTGCCCCTAAAGAGAACTCTCCAAAATACAGCCTCAAACTCCACCAAAAATCTCCAATGGGCAAGGGTTGGTCCCTTGCTCAATCTCAGAGCCTGAATCCTCCGAACAAGATCAAACCAAACTCCCCACCAAGTGAACTACGTCCTCCCTCTCAGGACTGCGCAGTCTCTAGAAGAGAAGCTCCTCCACAAACAAAACTCGATCCTCCCACCAAAATACTGAAGAGAAAATCTCACCCAAGCAGGCACTCGAAGTCCCCCGAGGCTGAGGGTGAGATCTCCGAACGGAGACACTCGTTGCACTAAACAGTGCTGCAGACAGGCTAAATATCCAGAGTGTTCAAGAAGTTGAATGAACAACTCAATATCATAACATCGAATGCTCCAAATGAGGAGGCTCTCCTCCTTATGTAATGTTGGCCTCTCTCTCTCAAACCCTAGGCCTCTCATCCAACGTAGCCTCCTTGGCCCCCACGCTGCCAACTCAACCTGCGCTGTCTCTCCAAGTGTTCACATGGGCCCCTTCCCTACGTGGTCCTTTTGCCCCCCTTGGTTCACTTAAGTTACAACGTTGTGCTACTAGGGAGTGAACTTTTATTTCTAAAGTGAGTTATGTCCCCCTCTACTCACCTTTTATTTATAAAATAACTGTATAAGGAAAAATTGAGCAAAATTGAATATTCCAATTAGCCATTGCTAATTAGGAATATTACAGTCTCCCCCGGCAAAAATTTGCTTGTCAGCAAGAACTGAAGTGATGGATGCTGCAAAATTTTCTTGCTCTCCCAAGTGGCATCCTCATCCGGCAAATTCTTCCACCTCTCCAAGAATTCCTGGACCGTCCTGCTCTGTAGCTGCCTCTCCCTGGTATCAATAATGGCCTCTGGCTGCAACACCAATTGCCCCTCATCATCCGTGGGTGGTAGCTCATCTGTCACTGTCACCTGCTGCCCCAATGTCTTCTTCAGGCATGATACATGGAAAATGTTATGAATCTTGCTTCCTTGGGGCAGCTCCAACTCATATGCAATCTGTCCAACCCTGCGTATCACCCTGTATGGCCCATAAAAGCAGGGCTTGAGCTTCTCAGCTCCCTTCTGCTTCAGTGACGACTGTCGGTATGGCTGTAATCGTAGGTAGACCAAGTCCCCTACCTCAAACTGTCTCTCCACCCGACCCTGGTTAGCATACAGCTTCTATTGGTTCTGCGCTGTAGCCATATTATCCTTTAGAGCTCGGAGAATATTCTGACTCTCTTGGCTCTCGGAGCCTTGCTAGCACCAAACATCACATCAGCAAAAGATAAAGAATGATATCCATACAAAGCGTAGAATGGAGACATACCAATTGACATGTGATGTGTGTTGTTGTAGCAGTACTCCCCCAGATGCAACCCCTTCAGCCATGCTCGCTGCTGCCCACTGACATAGTTACGCAAGTAGCCCTCCAGCCACTTGTTAACTATCTCTGTCTGCCCGTCCGTCTGTGGGTGATAACTGGTGCTCGGTGTCAACTCTGTCCCCACCAACTGGAAAAGCTCCTGCCAAAATCCGCCCATGAAGCGGCAGTCTCTGTCACTGATGATAGTCTTAGGAAGACCATGTAGCCTGAAGACCTCTCTGAAGAACAACTCGGCCACCTGCGCTGCTGAGTAGTTTGTGGATATGGCGAAAAAGTGTGCATACTTTGTCAGTCGATCAACGACGACAAAGATACATTCCTTGCCCTATACCATGGGCAACCCTGTGATGAAGTCCATCGAAATGCTCTTCCATTTCCCCTCCAGAATGGGAAGAGGCTGCAACAAACCTGCGGGATGGCTCATCTCCCCCTTGTTCCTCTGGCAAACATCGCACTCCCTGATGTGCTGGAGTACGTCCTCCTTGAGGCCCTTCCATGAGAACCTCTCTCTAATGGCCCTGTAGGTTTTGGTAAACCCCTGATGGCCGGCCAATGGTGAATCATGTGATGCCTGAAGTATCTTCTTCTTGAGCTGAGATCCCTCAGTCAAGAAGATCCGGTCCCTGTAGTAGATGATCTCATCGACCACCCTGTACCTATCATCCGCCACCTGTCCATCCAGAACCTCACATGCAAATCTGTCCTTGGAGTACTCTACTAAAAGTCGAGCCCTCCAATCTGTATCCAAGCTCATAAGAGACAACGTGGCTGGTCTACGTGAAAGGGCATCTACTACCACGTTGTTCTTACCCTTGACATACTCAATGTCAAAGTCATATGCCTAGATCTTACTGATCCACTTCTGCTGCCTTTCCTGTAGCTGCTTCTGCTCCAAAAAGAACCTGAGGCTGTTGTGATCAGTCCTCACCCTGAACCTGTTCCCCACCAAATACTGCCGGAATTTGGCCAATGCATGCATAATGGCCAGCATCTCCTTGTCGTATATAGAATACAACCTCATGTGGAAGGAGCTTCCGGCTCTCAAAGGCTATAGGGTGACCTCCCTGCATCAACATTGCGTCGATCCCCTCTCCTGAAGCATCAAACAAATGGCTGCGTAAAATCCGAAAATACAAGCACTGGGCAGCTGCTCATTACCTCCTTGAGCCTGTCAAAGGCTCATTGTGCTATATCCGACCAATTGAATGCCCCCTTCCTTGTCAGATCTGTCAGGGGTGCAACAAGCTATGAGAAACTCTTGACGAACTTCCTGTAATAAGTACAAATGGCAATGAATCCCCGAAGTTTTGTCACGTTTCTCGGCTCTAGCCAATCTCTGATGGCCCTGATCTTCTCCCCGTGGAATCTCACTCCGTCCACCCCTATAATGTGTCCCAAGTACAACATCTCCGTCAACCCAAACTCACATTTGGAGAGCTTGGCATAGAACTGTTGCTCCTCCAAAATATGCAATACTGTCTCAATGTACTGGAGATGCTCCTCCCAAGTCCTGCTGTAAATGAGGATATCATCAAAGAATACCAACACAAACTTCCTCAAGTGACTGCGGAAGATGTGGTTCATGCATGACTGGAATGTAGCTGGGGCATTGGTTAGCTCGAAGGGCATCACCAAAAACTCAAAGTGGCCATAGTGACACCTAAAGGCGGTCTTGGGAATGTCCTGCTCCATCACGCGAATCTGATGGTACCCAGATCTCAAATCAATCTTTGAGAAGAACTATGCTCCCCTCAACTCGTCCATTATCTCATTGATCCTGGGTATGGGGTACCTGTTCTTCAAGGTCTTTTTGTTCAGGGCCCTGTAATCGATGCACATCCTCAATGTGTCGTCCTTCTTCTTCACCAACACCACAGAAGAAGCAAAAGGACTCGTGCTCGGCCGAATGTGTCCAAGAGCCAGCAACTCCTGGATGGCCCGCTCAATCTCGTCCCGATAGGCCTTGGGATGCCTATAGTGGGTGGTAATCACGGCCTGTATGTCCTGCTCAAGCTCAATGGTGTGCTCAAACCCCCGGTTCGGTGGCTGTCCTGGCGGAATCTCCCTAAATACTGTGGCATACCTGTCGAGGATGGACTGTATCTCTGGGTGCACTGTCTGTCCTGTAGTCCTTGCCTCTGATACACGCAGCTCAACTGCCCACTCTATGTCTCCCTTCCGGAAGACTGCCTCCATCTGATGAGCTGAAACAGTCTGAGGTGGATATGTGTGCTGTCCTCGTATCTTCTCATGCCTCCCGGTCTTCTCATCATCCCACTCCATCTCTAGGGCCTTCCAATCTGTCGTGACCTTCCCTAGAGTGATAAGCCACTGAACACCCAGTATCATGTTGGTGTCCGGAATATTGACCACGAAAAAGTGGTCGATCAGTGTATAGGTGCCCATCGTCACTAACAACTCTGGAACATAACGAGCACACAAAATGGTCTAATCTCTCGGGACCAAAAATGAAAATCCATCGAAGCTCTCTGTCTGTATACCTCTCCACTCAACCATCTGTGCATCGATGAAGTTGTGGGTTGCCCCACTGTCAACCAAAACTGATACTCGCTGGCCACGTACTGTCCCCCGTACATGCAACGTCAAATACTTGGGAACTCCTCGCAATGCTGCAAGGGCCCCTCTGGTAGGTGCAAAAGCCGCACCACCTGCTATTGGTGGTGGAGGTGGCAAAGGATCCTGCGCTGCATGGTTGTCTCCTGCCTCCACGTCATCCTCCTCATCCTCTTCCCCGCTGCTCTCGAAGAAGACCTCAATAAAATGTGCTTTGCCAGCAGCACATCTATGTCCCGGTGCCCACGGCTCCTAACAGGTAAAGCATAACCGCTTCTTCTTCAGCTCCCTCCTGGCATCATCATCCATCTGTGCCCGTCCTGGATTCCCCTTTGGAGGCGAAATCCTCACATCCTTCCCCTTGGGCTGGAAAGCCTGCCTCTGGGGGTAAGGTGTCCAGGTCCTAGGTAAGGCACCCTGTAAATCTCGGGTCCGGTTAATAGCATCTTGGAGTGTGGCTGGTCTAGTAGATCTGACTAGACCCTGAAGTGGCTCTGCTAACCCCTCAACAAACATGTAGATCATCCGTGTCGCGGATAGATCTGGCACCATCACTGAAACCCTCAAGAAGTCTACAATGTATGTCTATGGGCTCCCGGTTTGTTTGAGCCTCGTTAGCTCAACAAAGTGCTGTTCCGGATCCCTCTGGTCAAATCTCTCTATCAATCTCCTGGTGAACTCGGCATATGTCGTCACTGTGGAATGTCCGAGTGTAACCATCCCATGGAACCACCAATCCTAGGCCTCACCATCCAAATGTAATATCGCCACCTTGATGGCCTCCGTCTCTGACATTTGGTTGAGTTGGAAATAGATGTCCAGCTTCTCCACCCAAGACTTTGCCGAATTGTTTGATGAACCATCAAACGTAAGCAAGTGGAATCTGCTAGCTGTGCGGTGGGTATCTCCATCATGATAATGTCGGTGCCCTCTATGATGGTCGCGGGGTCTACTGTCCCACTAGAGCTGAACAAAGTCTCTGAACAAGAGAGCATCCCTGAACTCCTGCCCATAGGCCTGATACTCTGCAAAATAATCGCCCATATGGCCGGGCTCCTGCCCCTGTGTCTGCTCCCAGAAAAGTGGGCATGGTAGAGCGTGTAGGTGCATCTGATGCCTGGTGCTGGGTAGCATCACGCTGAGTGGCAATACGCTCCGGCAAATGGTGGGATGTACCCGATCCCTCACCAATCTGGAAACCCCTTGGGGTTTCACGCTGTCTAGCCTCCACAGCGGTGAATCTCTGCCCCATCACCTCGATCTGCCTCGCCAGATCCTGTACTGATCTGAGGAGCGCTTCCCCAAACTGTTTTGCATCACTGTCATCTGCCATCGGCTCTCCCTACTTTGCGTCTACCACAGGCTCCTGCTGATCTGCGTCTATCACAGGCTCCTCCTGTTCTGCATCCACCACCCGAACGCAGTCCCCCTCTCCATAGGTGTTCTCCAACCTACGCTCAATATCTTTGTACTTCCTGCCTCTGTAACAAATGTAGGGCTTCTCCCCTGGTGTCATAGACAACTAGCTCCACAGGCTGAGCCAGAACTATGCTCTGATACCACTGTAATATCCCTTTTCAGGGATATCTCTCAAACACAACAAACTCCAACCAGAGATGGACTGGGAGGGTGTTTACCAGATATGTCACCTCTGAAAAGAGGGTGAGATCTGGAGGCTACCTGGCCCTTTCCAGACTCTGTCTAAGAGTATGGGGTAAACACACCAAGTGGTATACTAACAGTAATGCTCAGATAGATAAAAATAACAGTAGGGCAAGCATATAATAGCAATGTAGACATAAATAGATACTCAAGAAATTTAGATATAATTCCAAGCCATTTTATTATACTGAGAATAGAAATGAGTACAATAGGTGATCAGAGTGATGGCACCTAGACTTGCACCAGGCAAGTGAAGAAAAGCTCTCAGAATGATAGAGAAATGGCTGCAAACTGATCTGCCTCCAATCTGCTCGAAAATTGTTGTGTTGTTGCTACTGCTGGGATCACATGAATATTTGGGGCTGCTCCCCACCTCAGAAAATGCTGAAACTCTGGAATCAGCCTCTACTCATCAAACCCAGAAAAGCCCAGAAAGCTTTTCGCAAATAGCCGACCCCCGAAAAACACCTCCTTGGGGATCTACGCTATCCCTCAAGGCTCTGCGCTGCCCCTTAAGAGAACACTCCAAAATACAGCCTCAAACTCCACCAAAAAATCTCCAATGGGCAAGGGCTGGTCCCTTGCTCATTCTCAGAGCCTGAATCCTCCGAACAAGATCAAACCAAACTCCCCACCAAGTGAACTGCGTCCTCCCTCTCAGGACTGTGCAGTCTCTCGAAGAGAAGCTCCTCCACAAACAAAACTCGATCCTCCCACCAAAATACTGAAGAGAAAACCTCACCCGAGCAGGCACTCGAAGTCCCCCGGGGCTGAGGGTGAGATCTCCGAACGGAGACACTTGTTGCACTAAACAGTGCTGCAGACAGGCTAAACAGCCAGTGTGCTCAAGAAGTCGAATGACCAGCTCAATATCATAACATCGAATGCTCCAAATGAGGAGGCTCTCCTCCCTATATAACGTTGGCCTCTCTCTCTCAAACCCTAAGCCTCTCATCCAACGTAGCCTCCTTGGCCCCCATGCTGCCAACTCAACCTGCGCTGTCTCTCCAAGTGTTCACATGGGCCCCTTCCCTACCCGGTCCTTTTGCCCCCCTTGGTTCACTTAAGTTACAATGTTGTGCTACTAGGGAGTGAAATTTTATTTCTAAAGTGAGTTATGTCCCCCTCTACTCACCTTTTATTTATAAAATAATTGTATAAAGCAAAATTGAGCAAAATCGAATATTCCAATTAGCCATTGCTAATTAGGAATATTACAGTCAGCCTCTATTCACAGTTTGTGAATTTGGAATCCAAGGGTTGGGGAACCTACAAATACTATATATTTTGCAAAGACAATAGTTAGAACACAGTGAATCGTATCACCTAAGATACACCCACAACTTACCAATAGAATTTTTCTATCACCTACAATGAAATAACGATTAATAACAATTATAAAGCACAGTATAAGAATACATGTACCCAAAACATACCATGAATCAATAGATCAGAGACACCATGAACTGCACTGCAAAGTCTTTATTATGATTATTCCAATGTTCTAAGTGTGAAAATTCTACCGCATTATCTTGTTTTATTTCTTCTACTTGATTATATTAATACAAGTTATCTTCAAAAATTAGATTCAGAAAATACTAAAATAAACACAACTACAACCTACACATGCAGATCATTTATTGAATAATCCGCTCATACAACAAAGTGACACATGGATTTTTGAACATAAGTCCCCGAAAAAACCCAAAGCGGGAAAACCGATGCAACAGATATGAGGGTTTATTTATTAAGTAGATTTTGAGTACAGTAAATCTAGGTTCTAGATCCGGAAAACCCGAAAGAGAATAAAATAAATCAAATCTGCATCTAACCTGATGTTCTAGTGCCAAATATCTGATTGATCCACACCCTCAAACGAGATTTACAAGACTTAGCCCGGATCTGGTCCTAGAAACCCTAAGCGCTACCTCTGAAGCCCCAGCGTCAACCCTGCTAGCCTCAGAATGCCACTGTGCTGCCCAGAGAGGGACTGCGTAACCCCTGAGAGGGTGACGTTGTTGTGAAACCAGCTCCAAAATAGAAGAAAAGAGATATCAACACCTTAGAAATAAGCCACTTCGAGGGGGCAACCTCCAATACATTACATGAATGAAAAAAATTTGGACGATACAAATTACAAAACCTCCTTTCTATATATAGGAGTCCATGGGGCCACAATGTAATCCTAGCCGACCTAACAATAATAATTTAAGGGCACAATAATAACAATATGGGGGCTACAGGGGTACAATAATAACAATAAGGGGGTTACACTAACAACAATAAGGGACTATACTAGTAATATAGGCAACTCTCACCAGTTATCGATTACCCTAGATCTAAAAAAAAATATAGGGACCTAACATGCCCCTCTCTTTCAAAAAAGTGTTGTCCTCAACGCTTGAGTAGCTCTGGGTACTTCTGTATAAAATTCTCATCCTCCCATGTAGAATCTTCGGTGAGTAAGTTCTTCCACTTGATGAGATACTCTGAAATTGATCGATTTCATAGCTGTCGTGTTCTTTTTTCCGTGACTGCTTCAGGTTCCAATATGATTTTTCCTTCCTCATCAAGTTCTGGCAATATTGTTTGAACTGGAATATTTTCACCTATAACCTTCTTTAAGCATGAAACATGGAAAAATGGATGCACTCGTGAAGAGGCAGGAAGCTCCAATTTGTATGCCATAGTACCAATCTTTTGCAACACCTTGTAAGGACCATAGTACTTTGGCGATAATTTATTATCCTTCTTAGCTTGCTTGAGGAACATTTGTTTGTATGGTTGTAGCTGTAAAAATACCCAATCTCCTACATCAAAACTTCTCTCGCTGCGATGTTGATCTGCCTGTTGTTTCATTCGATTTTGTGCCAAATTCAGGTTATCCTTTAAGAGTTGGAGAACTTCTTGCTGATGCTCGATGTGATCTTCCACTGCTTGAACCTTCGAATTTCCCTTAAAGATGATGTGATGGATGGTGGATGATATCCATAAAGTGCCATAAATGGGGTCATTTTTGCTGCAGTATGGAAGGAAGTGTTATACCACCATTTAGCGAGAGGTAACCACTTGACCCATTGTGTTTGTTTATGAGATACAAAACAACGAAGATATCCTTCCAAACATTTATTTACTATCTCAGTTTGACCATCAGATTGAGGATGATAAGATGAGCTATGAGCTAATTGAGTACCCAAACAAGAAAATAACTCCATCCAAAAATTTCCGGTAAAAATGGGATCTCTGTCGCTCACAATAACCCTTGGGCTTCCATGTAGCTTTTGAATTGTGTCCATAAATGTAGTAGCAACTGTACTTGCTTTAAATGGATGAGATAATGCACAAAAGTGTGCATACTTGGTAAGTCTATCAACTACCACCATGATGACACTCTTTCCTTCGGGCTTAGGTAAACCTGTGATAAAATCCATTGAAATCTCCTCTCAACGTTGACTTGGAATGGATAAAGGTTGTAGAAGACCCGAGGTCTTGATTGTCTCAACTTTATTCTGTTGGCAAATCAAACATTCTGCCACAAACTTTTGAATATCAGATTTAAGGCCATCCCAAAAAAAATCTTTCTTCACCTTGTGGTAAGTTTTTAAAAATCCCGAGTGTACTCCTAAAGGAGAAGTGTGCAATTCCAAAAGACTATCTTGTTTTAGTTGGGAATTCTTACAAATATATAAGCGATCTTTGTACCATAAGGAATCATTTTTCCAACTAAATGTATCAGATGTACTAGGATTTTGCTAGAACTTTTGAATGAGTGTCCACGCTTCTTCGTCCTTCTTCCATTCATCCCTTGCTTCGGTTATCCATTTTGGTTGGATAATAGAAATGGCACAAAGCAATGTTTCCTCCTCCTCATTCTTTCTTGAGAGTGCATCGGCAACAACATTTAACTTCCCTTTTTTGTAGATTATTTTAAAGTCATAACCCAACATCTTTGTGACCCATTTTTGCTACTCTTCTGAAGATAGTCTTTGTTCCAAAAAGTGTTTAAGACTATCATGATCAATTTTTACCTTGAAGAGTCTTCCCATTAGGTAAGTTCACCATTTCTTTAGTGCATGCAGTATTGCTAACATTTCTTTCTCATAAATAGCTTTCTGTAAATACTTTCCTTTGATTGGACGACTTTCAAAAGCAACGGGTCTTCCTTCTTGCATTAAAATAGCACCAATTCCATTTCCTGAGGCATCACAATCCACAATAAAGGTTTTTGTGAAGTCTGGCGTAGCTAAGACCAGTGCTAAGCACATTGACTCTTTAAGATGTTCAAAGGCCTTAGTTGCTTCAGGAGTCCATGAAAATGCATCTTTCTTCAATAATGTTATTAGAGGTGCTGCTATTCTCCCATAATTCTTAACAAACTTGCGATAATACCCTGTTAACCCGAGAAATCCTCGCAACTGCTTTATGGTTGTGGGAACTTTCCATTCCTTAATGGCTTTAATTTTGTTAGGGTCCACTTTAACACCCTCGTGAGATACAATATGACCCAGATATTCCAACTCTTGTACTCCAAAGAAACATTTGGACTTTTTTGCATATAATTGTTTCTCCTGCAATAGTTTGAGCACCCTGTCAACATGTTCAACATGATCCTTCCAAGACCTGCTGTAGATTAGTATATCATCAAAAAATACTAGCACAAATTTTCTAAGGAAGAGTTTGAAAATGGAATTCATCAACCCTTGAAATGTAGAAGGTGCATTGGTAAGGCCAAAAGGCATGACCAAAAATTCATAATGACCCTCATGAGTTTGAAATGTTGTTTTCGGAATATCTTCATTCTTCATTCTAATTTGATGATATCCTGAACGAAGATCCAACTTGGTAAAATAAATTGCTCCATGTAATTCATCCAATAATTCATCAATCACAGGAATGGGAAATTTGTCTTTAATGGTGAGCTTATTGAGCTCCCTATAATCCGGACACATTCGCCATGATCCATCCTTCTTGTGTACCAATACTACGGGAGCAGAGAAATAACTTTGACTGGGTTGAATTATACCCGCCTCTAACATTTCTGCAATCATACGTTCAATTTCGCTCTTTTGGAAGTAAGGATATCTATAAGGCCTGATGTTTGGAGGAACACTTCCCGGAATCAAATGAATAGCATGATCATGATCACGAATAGGTGGGAGTCCTTTTGGAGTTTCAAACACCTTGGAATGATTGTCCAAGACTTGTTGGAGATCTGCAGAAATAGATGATTTTGATGTCGGAACTTCTAGTGAGCATAATTGTGCAATTACGCCTCGTTGTTCTTTCTTTAGAAGTTTTGTCATGAAATTAGAGCTTATTATCCTTCCTGGCTTCCCTTCAATACCCCGTAATTCGACTTCCTTTCCTTATGAAAAAAATTTCAAGAAAAGTTCTTGAAAATTAAAAGCTACCGTCCCCAAAGATTGTAACCATTGTACTCCTAGTACAACATCAGCACCTCCCATAGGAATGGAAAGCATTGGACTAGTAAATACATATTCCCCCATGGTTAGCTTGATATTATGGCATTTTCCATAGCAATTTATAGTTCCTCCATTTGCAACCATCACTTGACATTCTGGTGCTGGGTATAGGAAGCAATTCAATTCCTTGGCTACCTTACAATGAATAAAATTATGGGTGCTACCTGAATCAATCAACACTGTTACCTTTTTCTTCTTGATTTTTCCTTGTATCTTGAGAGTTTGAGGAGTGGTAATTCCTGCCAGTGCATTACATGATATGGTCGGATTCATTTCTTCCTCTTCTAGGGCTGGTTCCAGGTGTATATCCTCTTCTTGTTCATTTTCTTCTTCCTCTTCACAATCTATGTAAAATAATTTCTTCTCAGCACACTTATGACCTTTAGTGTATTTGCTATCACAACTGTAGCAAAGCCCTTTTGCTCTTTTTCCTTCCAATTGTTGTGGTGTCAACCTTGTAGGTTGTGGAAATCTAAGAGTAGCAACACTTCCCTCTTTATAGAAGTGAGTGGTAGGCTTCCTTGTCGCCATAATTTTACATTCAATTTTTCTTGCCAACCTGAATGCCTTCTCCAATGAATCAGGTTCCAAAACGTGAACTTCATGTTGGATGTTATCCTTTAAAGTCCCTATGAAGAGATCAATCTTGTGTTCCTCTGGAATATCAGTTACCCTTATATTCAATTTTTGGAAGTCCTCAATGTGCTCCCCCACTAAACCCTTTTGTTTGAGATTTATCAATTGGCTAAAGAAGGTATTGCTCTTTGTATCCTCATAATGTGCTATCATTTCCTTCGTAAAAATTGACCAAGTGACAATTTTTTTACGGGAGCAAAGCCATCGATACCATATAAATGTATTTTGTTCTAAATGTAAAGTTGCAATGCTTACCTTTTGTTTGTTTTGCACATTATTGAGATCAAAATATTGCTCCATCTATAGTATCCATGTTACAGGATCCTTTCCATCAAACTTCCTCATATCCATTTTTGGAATATGGTGGTTCTTCCCGCCAACATTAGAGTTTATGAAATCACGATTAACATTTATTTTGTTCTCATCATGAGTTTCTTCTACTATCTTTTCACCATTAGAAAAAATTTGTTGTATCAACTTTGTCAAACCTTCGATATCTACTTTTAGATCATTCTTCATGTTTTCCATTTTTTCATCGATCTTAGCTTCCATGTCATCCATATTAAATTCTATGCCAACTTCCATGCCATCCATCTTAACTTCGAAACCATTCATCTTAGCTTCCATGGCTTTCTTCAAACCATCCATTTCATTTTTTGTTGCTCTTTGCGATAGCGAAATTTGGTGCACTTGCTCATGGACTTTTGATATCTCATGTTGCATTTCTTCGTCTTCATGAGTCATAGTAGAGCCTTCTGAAGGCTTAATGGGTGTTGAATTCTTTTTAGGAGGCATTTTAGAACCCAATACTGATATCTATGCTCAATAGGCCTTTGGAATCACCTAGAACTGATTTTTCAAAAAAGTAATGCAATTTGAAAAAAATACACACTTTTTTCTTGATTTTGAGGAGCTCGATATTGAAACTGATTTATCTCTGTGATTTTGGATCTTCAATATCTGAAATTTGGCCCTAAAGTAGCCCTCTGAATCTTATTCGAATGCCACAGGTCCGACCTGATCTAGATTCTTGAAGACAAAGTTATGCCCAATCTCCTATGATGACCTAATTATGGACTGGTTCAGTAGAGAAAACTTGTATGACCTGCCACGTGTCACTGTTTCCTCCTTTGGCTCTGAAATTGATATAGCGAAAACTACAGTCCGTGTACTTGCGGCCACTTTTTACAGAATTCCAATCCTATGCCCAAAGAGAGAGTCATGAATATTTTCCCACAATCACCTCTTTGAGATGAAATTTTGAAGCCTGCAAAAGACATAAATTCCACAGACCATATCTCCGAAACTATTGCGAACTAAGCTCTGAAATTTTGCGAAGATCTTCCTTAGGAGTTCTTCTTCGCTCCCTAAAAATTTCAGCTTCTGAACCTTTGTAGAAAAAAAAGTTATAGCGACAATGCCACGATGACCTGTTTAGGTTAAATTCAAGAGCCTGCAAAAAGACCTAACTTCCACAGATCATATCTCTGAAAATATTGCGAACCAAGCTCTGAAATTTTGCGACGATGTTCCTCAGGATTTCGGCTTCGCACTCTAAAAATTTCAGCTTCTGAACTTTCGTAAAAAAAATTATAGCGAAAATGCCACGATGACCTGTTTGGGGTAGCGAAACCCTAGAATCCAAAGCTCTGATATCAAATGTTGTCAAACCAGCTCCAAAAATAGAAGAAAAGAGATATCAACGCATTAGAAATAAGCCACTTCAAGGGGGACACCTCCAATACATTACATGAATGAACAATTCTTGGATGATACAAATTACAAAACCTCCTTCCTATATATAGGAGTCCATGGGGCCACAATGTAATCCTAGCCGACCTAACAATAATAATTTAAGGGCACAATAATAACAATATGGGAGTTACAGGGGTACAATAATAACAATAAGGGGGTTACATTAACAACAATAAGGGACTATACTAGTAATATAGGGACCTAACAGATGCAGGCCTTACGCTGGCCCTGGAGCCCCTCTGCATAACTTTTGAAGCACCCTGGAGCCTCTACGTTGTCCTGCGTAGCACCTGCACAGCACCTGCATAGCTGCTGCTCTGCTTCTCTGTGCTGTCCTTGTTGCTCCTCCTCTACCTCTTACTGACTCTTGGCTTTGGGATTAGATCATCCCCTTAGCTAATACTACCCCTCGCTGCAAGAAATTCCTTAGAAATTCTTAGTAAAACCGCTCTAGAATTCCAGATCTATTCGTTAGCTCTGCAACTGTGTGTCTCTCCCAACTAACCCTCAAGTCTTTCTCTTATACTTTTTCATTCATCTCATCAACGGCCGAGATTAAAACATTCATCAACGGCCGAGATTAAAAGACTGCTTGATCCGTTTCTTTTAAAACATTTCAGCACATGTGTTAATTAATTCATTTTAATTATTTAATTTTCCTAAGTTTAGACTTAGGAAATCCATTAAAATAATTAATTATTTGAATAACTTGAACACCAACTGAAATTTCACAAAACACTTTATGGGTTTTGGAGATCAAGTATGTCCTAGCCCCTCCACAAAATTTCATGGCTAGAGCTACACCAACTATACAAAATCTCAACTCTTCCTCTTAGCATGGAGTGTGCTCTAGGAAAGTGTACTCTAGCAATGCATCCACATCGTGCACTACAAGATCTTGAAGCCAGATTTTGTGTGGCTGCCCTCCGTCCACTGCACTGTTGCTCTCTGTGCTGCTGCCCATGCCACTGCCACAGACACTGCCAAATTTGTACTGCTGCTCCATCTCAATTTTGCTGCATCATGCTGCCCATAGCATTGCCACTGCTAATTACTGCACTGCAACTCAGTGGCTGAGAAGTAAGCAATTGAAAGAATTCTTCCCAACTGTTTGACAGATAAGTCAGGTTGCCTTCCAACAGTGATGCTCCCTCGATGCTGATTTATGCTGTCCTCCTGTAGACACTGTCATGTTGCTACACTGCACTGTGTGAGCACAACTTCTCTATGCTGATGAAGTCCCATCAACCACTCTGCGTTGCTTCCTCCACGCTTCTGTTGCCTCTACATTACGCTGCTCTCTCTTCAGCTCTTCAACTCCCTCTTCCACTTCAATGTGGCCTCCTGCAACCATCTCTCGACTCATCCCACTACCGTATTAAGGCTCCCGTAGCTCGTATGTGATCCAAGAGTAGGGTTGACTCAAGGATCCCGCCATTGTCTGTAGATGCTCTACAGATCCATGTCACCCCACCTCTTCTCTTGAGGCACATGAGCACTCATGGTTGCGTCATCATCAAAGCCATCTTCCTTTGCTGCTGGAGCCTTGGAATCAGAAGATCTTTTGTCCTTCTTCTTAGGACAACTACTGACGAAATGTCCAACATCACCACAGTTAAAGCACCAGACCTTGGAAAGGTCCTTCTTCTTCTTCCCTTGTTGTTTCTTTTCCCTTGATGCAATGGCTGCATCCTCCTCTTCCTCCTTGACTTTGGCCTTTCCACTTCCTCCACTGATATTCAGCTGCTTGCTGACCCTCCTGATATCCTCTTGGTGGAGGATAGCCCACATGTCAGCCCAAGATGGTAACGCTGCCCTTCCCAGAATTCTTTGGACAAACATTTCCCAATCTTCCGAGACTGCATTCAGAGCAGTCCTCACTAAGAGACCCTCATCTGGAGTAGAACCAATGCCAACCAGCTAATCTCGGATGGCTTGAAGCCTGAAGAGGAATGGATCTATCTCTTCACCCTTCATCATTTGGAACAACTGCATCTAGTTCTCCAAAAGCATTATTCTTTGTACAGAGCCTCCCTGGTACATCATGTCCAAGGCTACCCACATGTCATTTGTTGTAGTCTTACCCGCAATATGAGGAATAATGTCTTCCTTGACTCTGTCTATGATCAAACGCTTAGTCCGTGCTTGATTTTCTTCATACTTCTTTAGAGGATCTGCGTCAGTTGGTACAAGAAGAACCTTCTCTACATGATATTTGAGACCATCCTCATCCAAATTTGAGAGGATTCTGGCCCTCCAGATAACATAGTTGGACATGTCGTCCAATCTATCTTGATCTCTTAGTCCATATCGAACCATCTTGCTCAGATCTAACAGAAACAATACTTCTTCTCCCTCTGGATCTGGGTTTCTTGGTGACTAGAAACCCTCTAGAACTGCTTCTGTTGAAAACTGATTTCCCTCCTGGAAATATTTCACCCAACACAAACGGACAACACTCTCTGATCCTCCTGATAGAATCTCAGATCTGTTTGGCTCAGATCTGCTGACGAAATGTCTTCCTCCTGCCTTTGTTGACTTAGCTAGGCAGAATTCTGCACCTGCAGAATCTCTACCCCACCAACAATGCTGAAGATATAAATCACTGCTTCTGGATCTTGGCAAAACTCTTCTGCAGCTGGAGAAATGACTGGACTGTGTCTCACTGACTGGCCCAACGTAGCCTCAGCACTGCACAAAAGTGGACTGTGTAACCACATACTGGGTGATGCAGTCCATACGCTGCCCTGGGAAGGGTCTGCGTAAGCCTGATGGCCTTCTGCAGCTTTAGCGCTGCCCTCTTCTGGATCTGCGTTCTCCTGCTGTCAAGATGCCCTTTCCGGATCTGCTACTTCTTCTGCCAACCTCCAGAAAAATATTTCTTTAGCTGATTGCTGGAGATTCAGCTTGATCTGCTATCGATCTGATACCATGTGAAAATTCTACTGCAGTATCTTGGTTTATTTCTCCTACTTGATTTATATTAATACATGTTATTTTCATAAAGTAGATTCAAAAAATACCGAAATAAACACAACTACAACCTACACATGCAGATCATTTACTGAATAATACGCTCATATAACAAAGCGACACATGGATTTTTGGACATGAGTCCCCGGAAAAACCCAAAGCGGAAAAACCGATGCAGCATATATGAGGATTTATTTATTAAGTAGATTTTGAGTACAGTAAATCTGGGTTCCAGATCTAGAAAACCCGACAGAGAATAAAAGAAATCAAATCTGCAGCTAACCTGATGTTCTAGTGCCAAATATCTGACTGATCCACACCCTCAAACGGATTTACAAGACTCAACCCGGATGTGGTCCTAGAAACCCTCAGCACTGCCCCTGAAGCCCCAGTGTCAGCCCTACTAGTCTCAGAATGCCACTGCGTTTCCTAGAGAGGGACTACATAACCCCTGAGAGGGTGACACAGGCCATACGCTGGCCCTGGAGCTCCTCTGCGTAACTTCCGAAGCCCCCTAGAGCCTTTGCGTTGTCCTCTGTAGCACCTGCGTAGTGGCTGCACGACACCTACATAGTTGTTGCTCTGCTTCTCTGCACTGTCCTTGTTGCTGCTCCTCTCCCTCTTACTAACTCTTGGCTCTAGGATCAAATCATCCCCTTAGCCAATACTACCCCTCGCTGCAGGAAATTCCTCCAGAAATTCTTAGCAAACCCGCCCTAGAATTCTAGATCTATTCCTCAGCTCTGCGACTGTGTGTCTCTCCCAACTAACCCTCAAGCCTTTCTTTTATACTTTTTCATTCATCTTATCAACGTTCGAGATTAAAACATTCATCAACGACTAAGATTAAAAGACTGCTTGATCCGTGTCTTTTAGAACATTTCAGCACATTAATTAATTAATTCACTTTAATTATTTAATTTTCCCAAGTTTAGACTTAGGAAATCCATTAAAATAATTAATTATTTGAAAAACTTGAACACCAACTGAAATTTCACAAAACACTTTCTGGGTTTTGGAGATCAAGTGTGTCCTAGACCCTCCACAAAATTTCAGGGCTAGAGCACACCCGATGCTACACCAACTATACAAAATCTCAACACTCAACGGAACAATAGTTTACATCAGCTTTTCAGAGTTATTAGCCAAACATCAGATGGCTTGAGACACAAATGACTCCTAATTTATAGATAAATCCTCCAAGTGGAAAATAACGACCAGTTGGCTTGATCCTCGTCAAATAATCTCGGTCGTTGTTAAATATTTGATGATCTTTTGAGGAATTCTCGAATTTCTCATTAAACCCTTTTTTTATTAGCTCAAAATAACTATTTTGAGCTAATTTCCTCAAAAACTTGACTTTGTCTTAACCACCAAAGCACAAGGGTCCAGTTTTTTTTTAAATTTCCAATATTACCGTGGTTGGGGACCTCCAAAAATTATTTTCTTTGATACCCTCGAATTTTTCCACTTGGAGAATTTAATTTCACTAGGACTTTAATTTTTACTCTAATTAATTAATTTTCTTGCTTATGATTAATTTTATTTTTGCCAGAAATTATTTAATTGACACATGAGGGGATAAAATATTTTTTCTACCCTCTAATATTTTATCCATGGTGTTTAAGTATGAGGCACCATGCACTAAAATATTTTTTACATAAGATAAATACATTTCAACCCTCAAGGGGGGAATGCATGTTCGTTATAGACCCTCAAATAATTTACCCAATTCTACGACACAGTATGATCTAGTAGATAAAGTGATTTGTAATAAAATAATTTAGCTAATTAGGTTAAATTATTCCCAAATCACTTTTATAGAAGACTCGACTAAAACACTAAGACACACCTAAGACTGTGACGATAGATTCCACTCTAGCTTAGGGGTGAGGTTGGAAGGAAAAACTCTGCCAATCATCTGTGTTTAGAAACACAAATGAATCAGTGAGACAAAAACCTCTTAGGATGAAATCCGCCATCAAAATAATAGGCTTACCTAGGTTATTACATACATACATGGTCTTACTAGCATCATTTACATTACAAATTTGTAGAATGGGTTTACAATGACACAATAGATGATTACTGTTGATCTCGATCCTTTCAAAAAAAATTGCTACATCTGCTTCCTCGAAACTTTGATAAAATGTGTGCAACATCTGGCTCCATATGGGGACATGAGAACCCCAGAATCTTGCATCCAAGAAAATAGAAGTCCATCAAATAGATTGTAATATCTCCTTTCAGGGATATCTCTAAAACACAAGCAAACTCCAACCATAGATGGACTGGGAGGGCATTTACCAGATATTTCACCTCTGAAAAGAGGGTGAGATCTAGAGGCTATCGGCCCTTTCCAGACTCTGTCTAAGAGTATGGGGAAAACACACCAAGTGATGTAGTAACTGGAATGTTGGAGGAGAAAAATAACAGTAGTGCAAGCATACAATAGCATATATATAGAACATGTAACAGATACTCAAGAAATGCAGAGAGAATGCTAAGCCATTTTATTATGCTGAGAAATATAATTGAGTACAATAGGTGATCAGAGTGATGGCACCTAGACTTGCACAAGGCAAGTGAAGAAGTACTCTCAGAATGTTGATAGAATGGCTACTCTTTGATCTGCGTCCAAGCTGCTGGAAAACTGTCGTGTAGCTGCTACTGCTGGAACAAGATGAGTATTTGGGGCTGCTCCCCTACTAGGAATAAGCTGAAACTCTGGAATCAGCCTCTACTCACCAAACCTAGAAAATCACAGAGAGCATTTCTGGAATGGACAACCTCCGAAAATCACCCCCTTGAAGATCTACGCTATCCTCCAAGGCTCTGCGCTGACACTGAAGGGAATCCACCAAAATACTGCCTCAAACTCTGCCAAAATCCTCCAATAGGCAAGGGCTGGCCCCTTGCTCAATCTCAAAGCTCGGAACCTCCAAAAGAACCCAATCTGGAGCACCCAAGAAATGGACTGCGTCCTCCCTCTCAAGGCTGCGCAGTCTATGAAGGCACTGCTCCTCCACAAAAGCCAAACACCAATCCTCCTGAAAAATACTGATGGGACAACCTCACTCGAGCAGGCACTCGAAGTCCCCCGGGGCTGAAGGTGAGATCTCCTAACGGAGACACTCGATGCACTAAACAGCGCTGCAGACTAGCTAAACAACCAGCGTGCTCAAGAAGTTGAAATGACCATCTCAATATCATAAACATTGAATGATCAAAATGAGGAGGCTCTCCTCTCTATATAGTGTTGGCCTCTCTCAAACCCTAAGGCCCATCTCCTCCAACGTAGCCTCCCTTTGCCACGTGCTCAACTCAACCTGCGCAGTCCCTCCATGTGGTCTACGTGGGTCCCCTCTCTACGTGGTCTCTTGGCCCCCTTGGCTCACTTAAGTTACAACATTATGTCTACTACGGAGTGCACTTTATTTTTAGAGTGAGTTATGTCCCCCTCTACTCACTTTTATTTATAACTTAGCTACATAAGGCAAAATTGACCAAAATCGATATTTCCAATTAGCCATTGCTAATTGGGAATATTATAGTCTCCCCCGGAAAAATGTTGCTTGATCCCAAGCAACTATAGTGATGGATGTTGCAAGATCTTCTCACTCTCCCAAGTGGCATCCTCATCCGGCAAGTTCTTCCACCTCACCAAGTACTCTCGGATTGTCCTGTTCCGCAACTGCCTCTCTCTGGTATCAATAATGGCCTTGGGCAGTAACACCAAATGCCCCTCATCATCTGTAGGCGGTAGCTCGTCTGTCACTGTCACTTGCTGCCCTAATGCCTTCTTCAGGCATGATACATGGAAAATGTTATGAATCTTGCTACCTTGGGGCAGCTGTAACTCATAAGCAACCTGTCCAACCCTGCGTATCACCCTGTATGGTCCATAAAAACGAGGCTTGAGCTTCTCAGCTCCCTTCTACTTCAGTGACGACTGTCGGTATGGCTACAAACGTAGGTAGACCAAGTCTTCTACCTCAAACTGTCTCTCCACCTGACCCCTGTCGGCATACAACTTCTGCTGGTTCTGCACTGTAGCCATGTTATCCTTGAGAGCTCAGAGAATGTCCTGACTCTCTTGGATCCAATCTTTGGCTCTCGGAGTCTTGCTAGCACCAAACATCACATCAGCAAAAGATAAAGAATGATATCCATACAAAGCATAGAACAAAGACATAGCGATGGACATGTGATGTGTGTTGTTGTAGCAGTACTCCCCTAGATGCAGCCACTTCAGCCACGCTTTCTGCTGCCCACTAACATAGTTACACAAGTAGCCCTCCAGCGACTTGTTAACTATCTCTGTCTGCCTGTCTGTTTGTGGGTGGTAGCTGGTGCTCGGTGTCAACTCTGTCCCCACCAGCCAGAAAAGCTCCTGCTAGAATCTGCCCATAAAGCGGTTGTCCCTGTCACTGATGATGGTCTTGGGAAGACCATGTAACCTGAAGATCTCTCTGAAGAACAGCTCTGCCACCTGTGCTGCTGAATAGTGTGCGGATATGGCGAAAAAGTGTGCGTACTTCGTCAACCAATTAATGAGGACGTATATACAGTCCTTGCCCTACACCATGGGCAACCCTGTGATGAAGTCCATCAAAATGCTCTCCCATTTCCCCTCCGGAATGGGAAGAGGCTGCAACAAACCTGCGGGATGGCTCATCTCTCCCTGGTTTCTCTGGCAAACCTCGCACTCCCTGATATGCTGGAGCACATCCTCCTTGAGGCCCTTCCATGAGAACCTCTCTCTGATGGCCCTGTAGGTTTTGGTAAACCCCTGATGGCCGGACAATGGTGAATCATGTGATGCCTGAAGTATCTTCTTCTTGAGTTGGGAGCACTCAGTCAAGAAGATCCTATCTCTGTAGTAGATGATCTCATCTATTACCCTGTATCTATCATCTGTTACCTGACTATCCAAAACCTCACAAGCAAACCTATCCTTGGAGTACTCCACCAAAAGTCGAGCCCTCCAATCTGTATCCAAACTCATCAGAGACAACGTGGCTGGTCTACGTGAAAGTGCATCGGCTACCACGTTGTTCTTCCCCTTGACATACTCAATGTCAAAGTCATAAGCCTGGATCTTGCTAATCCACTTCTGCTGCCTCTCCTGTAGCTGTCTCTGCTCCAAAAAGAACCTGAGGCTGTTGTGATCAGTTCTCACCCTGAACCGGTTACCCACCAGGTACTGCCAGAATTTGGCCAATGCATGCATAATGGCTAGCATCTCCTTGTCGTATATAGCATACAACCGCTCATGAGGAAGGAGCTTCCGGCTCTCATAGGCTATAGGGTGGCCTCCCTGCATCAACACTGTGTCGATCCCCTCTCCCGACGCATCACACTCCAAAACAAAAGGCTGCGTAAAATCTGGCAACGCAAGCACTAGGCAGCTGCTCATAACCTCCTTGAGCCTGTCAAAGGCCCGCTACGCTGTATCTGACCAACTGAATGCCCCCATCTTCGTCAAATCTGTAAGGGGTGCAACAAGCTGAGAGAAACTCTTGACGAACTTCCTGTAATAAGTGCAGATACCAACAAATCCTCAAAGTTCCGTCACGTTTCTCGACTCTGGCCAATCTCTGATGGCCCTGATCTTCTCCTCGTGGACCCTCACTCTGTCCACTCCTATGATGTGTCCCAAATACAACATCTTCGTTAACCCAAACTCACACTTGGAGAGCTTAGCATAAAACTGTTGCTCCTCCAAGATATGCAGTACTTCCTCTATGTGCTGGAGATGCTCCTCCCAAGTCCTGTTATATAACAGTATATTATCGAAAAAGACCAACACAAACTTCCTCAGATGACTGCGGAAGATATGGTTCATGCATGACTGGAAAGTGGTTGGTGCGTTGGTTAGCCCAAAAGGCATAACCAAGAACTCAAAGTGGCCGTAATGGAACCTGAAAGCGGTCTTGGGAATGTCCTGTTCGCTCACGCGAATCTGGTGGTACCCAGATCTCAAATCGATCTTTGAGAAGAACTGCGCTCCTCTCAACTCATCCATCAGCTCATCAATCCGCGGTATAAGGTACCTGTTCTTCATGGTCTTTTTATTCAGGGCCCTGTAATCAATGCACATTCTCAATGTGCCATCATTCTTCTTCACCAACACCACCGAAGAAGCAAAAGCACTGGTGTTAGGTCGAATATGTCCAAGAGCCAGCAACTCCTGGATGGCCCGCTCAATCTCATCCCGATAGGCCTTGGGGTGCCTATAGGGTGTGGTAATAATGGCCTGGATGCCCTGCTCTAGCTCAATAGTATGCTCAAACCCTCGATTTGGTGGCTGTCCTGGCAGTATCTCTCCAAACACCGTGTCATACCTGTCAAGGATGGCTTGTATATCAGGATGAACTGTCTGCCCGGTAGTTCGTGCCTCTAATGCTCGCAACTCTACTGCCCACTCTATGTCTCCCTTCCAGAAGTCTGCCTCCATCCGGTGAGCTGAAACAGTCTGGGGTGGATAAGTGTGCATCCCACGTATCTTTTCATGCTTCCTGGTCTTCTTATCATCCCACTCCATCTCCAAGGCCTCCCAATCTGTGGTGACCTTCCCTAGAGTAATCAACCACTGTACACCCAATACCACATTGGTATCTGGTATGTTGACCATGAAAAAGTGGTCGGTCACTGTGTAGGTACCCATCGTCACAGCCAGCTCTGGAACATATCTGGCACACTGCATCATCTGATCTCCTGGGACCAACACTGAAAATCCATCGAAGCTCTCTGTCGGTATGCCTCTCCGCTCAACCATCTATGCGTCGATGAAGTTGTGGGTTGCCCCACTGTCTACCAAAACTGAAACTCGCTGCCCATGTATTGTCCCTCGGACACGCAGCGTCAAATACTTGGGTACTCCCCGCAATGCTGCAAGGGTCCCACCTGTGGGTGCAAAAGCTGCACCTCCTACTCCTGGAGATGGAGGTGGCGAATGGTGCTGCGCTGCCTGACTGTCTCCTGCCTCCCCATCCTCATACTCATCCTCTCCCCCGCTGCTCTCGGAGAAGACCTCGATAAAATGTGCTTTGCCAGCAGCACATCTGTGTCCCGGCACCCACGGCTTCTGACAGGTAAAACACAACCTCTTCTTCTTCAACTCCCTCCTGGCATCCTCATCTAGCTGTCCCCTACCCGGATTCCCCTTAGGAGGCGGAATCCTCACATCCTTCCCCTTTGGCTGGAAAGCCTGTCTCTAGGGGTAAGGTGTCCTGGTCTGGGGTAAAGCATCCTGCAAATCCCGAGTCCTGCCAACTGCGTCCTAGAGTGTGGCTGGTCTGGTGGATCTGACCAAACCTCGAAGTGGCTCTGCTAACCCCTCAATGAACATGTATATCATCCGTGCCGTGGATAGATCGGGCACCATCACTGAAAGCCTCAAGAAATCTACAATATATGTCTCCGAGCTCCCGGTCTGTTTGAGCGTCGTCAGCTCAACAAAGTGCTCTTCCAGATCCCTCGGGTCAAACCTCTTTATCAATCTCCGGGTGAACTCGGCATATGTGGTCACTGTCGAATGCCCGAGTGTCACCATCCCATGGAACCACCAATCCTGGGCCTCTCCATCCAAATGCAGTGTAGCCACTTTGATGGCCTCTGTCTCTGCCATCTGGTTGAGCTGGAAATATATGTCCAGCTTCTACACCCAAGACATTGCCGAACTGTTTGATGAACCATCAAACGTAGGCAAATGGAATCGGCTCGCTGTACGTTGGGTGTCTCCATCGTGATAATGCCGGTGCCCTCTGTGATGGTCGCGGGGTCTGCTGTCCCGCTGGAGCTGAACAAAGTCTCTGAATGAAAGGGCATCCCTGAACTCCTGCCCATATGCCTGGTACTTAGCAAAGTAATCACCCATGTGGCCAGGCTCCGGCTCCTGCTGTGCTCTTGCCCCTGTGTCTGCACCCAGAAAAGTGGGCATAGTGGAATGTGTGGGTGCATGTGATGCTTGGTGCGGAGTGGCATCCCGCTCCTGCAAATGGTGGGATGTGCCTGATCCCTCACCAACATGGAAACCCCTTGGGGTTTCATGCTGTCTAGCCTCCACGGCCAATGTTGCAGGAAACGTCCCCCCCCCCCCCGACTCCAAGGCCCGAACCGCGTCCCGTACGGAACCGTACGGGATCCGGTTTTCGGAACCGCGGATCCTTAAAAAAATTGCGATTCCTGGTTTTTCGGATCCGCGATTTCGTACAGTGGATCCGCGGATCGTACGACGGATCGCTGTACGGATCCGTACGGATCGCCAGCGGATCCGTATAGCGCCGTACGGATCCGACTAATGTAGGTCAAAAAAACAATTTTTTTTATTTTTTATTTTTTTATTTTTGTCTTTGGTTGGGTTAGTAGGTGAGTTAGTACTGAGTTAGGGATAGGATGAAAAAAATATAAGCTCTCTTTTACCTCCTTAGATGTTTCTTAGATGCTCGCTCATGGTAATGTTAAATTCTTAAAGTAAAAGTGACATTTTCATTTATTTTTCATTTTCATCCTTTTACTTAAATTTTTAACATTACCATGAAATGACTCGGGATGTTTGAGAGTGGTTCCAGCCTGATCGGACTTCATATGGAGAAAATAGAATTTCATATCCTATTCAAAATTCAGCAGACTTAACAGTTTTCAGGAATTCAGGATCAATGGTATGGTGGCATGTCATTAGATTATATCATGTATGAGGGTATGTGATTAGCATTTAATCAAGAGCACCAAGCCCTATATGTACCCTAGTGTTGGTGTTGTTAATTGTTGAACTCATTTTTCATGTCGTTAGCAAAAAATTACATTTCAATCAAGTCAAAATAATCAATCAAGCATGTTAAGTTCTTTCTACCATATTTTAAGGCTTGCATTAGGGTTTGATCAAAATTGGGCAATTTTGACTAATGTCCCTAGATAATCAAGGTAGAGGCAAAGGCTAGACAAGAGGAGAAGAATCTAGATTATAGATGGTTGATGCATCTAAATGGTTGATGCTCAAAAATTAATCATTAATGTACAATGGATGTCATATCTATTTTGATTTATGTACAAATATGCATGCTTCCATATCTTCTAGAATTAATTTGGTATTTTGGATATTTTTTTAATATAAATGCAAAAAAATAAAAATAAAAAAATATATATATAGTAGACGCTTCCGAGACGCTTCGCTTCCTAGATTTTTTGGAAATGACGCTTCCGCGTCCCCGCTTCCAAAAAACGTCCCCGCTTCGTCCCCCGCTTCGTGCAACATTGTCCACGACGGTGAATCTCTGACCCATCACTCAATCTGTCTCGCCAGATCCTACACTGATTTGAGGAGTGCCTCCCCAAACTGTTTCACCTCACTATCATTTGCCATTGGATGTTGGATTTTTACGATGCCATAAGCCACGGGCTCCTCCACATTGCGTCCACCCGAACGCAGTCACCCTCTCCGTAGGTGTTCTCCAACCTACGCTCAATATCTCTGTACTTCCTACCTCTATAGCAGATGTAGGGTTTCTCCTCCAGTGTCATAGACAACTAGCTCCACAGGCTGAGCCAGATCTATGCTCCGATACCACTGTAATATCCCCTTTCAGGGATATCTCTAAAACACAAGCAAACTCCAACCATAGATGGACTGGGAGGGCATTTACTAGATATTTCACCTCTGAAAAGAGGGTGAGATCTGGAGGATATCTGGTCCTTTCCAGACTCTAAGAGTATGGGGAAAACACACCAAGTGGTATAGTAACTGGAATGTTCTAGGAGAAAAATAACAATAGTGCAAGCAAGCATACAATAGCATATATATAGAACATGTAACAGATACTCAAGCAATGCAGAGAGAATGCTAAGCCATTTTATTATGTTGAGAAATATAAGTGAGTACAATAGGTGATCAGAGTGATGGCACCTAGACTTGCACAAGGCAAGTGAAGAAGTGGTCTCAGAATGCTGATGGAATGGCTACTCTCTGATCTGCTTCCAAGCTGCTGGAAAACTGTCGTGTAGCTGCTACTGCTGGAACAAGATGAGTATTTGGGGCTGCTCCCCTACTCGGAATAAGCTGAAACTCTGGAATCAGCCTCTACTCACCAAACCCAGAAAAGCCCAGAGAGCGTTTCTGGAATGGACAACTTCTGAAAATCACCCCCTTGAGGATCTACGCTATCCTCCAAGGCTTTGCGCTGACACTGAAGGGAATCCACCAAAATACTGCTTCAAACTCTGCCAAAATCCTCCAATAGGCATGGGCTGGCCCCTTGCTCAATCTCAAAGCTGGAACCTCCAAAAGAACCCAATCTGAAGCTCCCAAGAAATGGACTGCGTCCTCCCTCTCAAGACTGCGCAGTCTATGAAGGCACTGCTCCTCCACAAAAGCCAAACACCAATCCTCCTGCAAAATACTGATGGGACAACCTCACCCGAGCAAGCACTCGAAGTCCCCCGGGGCTGAAGGTGAGATCTCCGAACGGAGACACTCAGTGCACTAAACAGTGTTGCAGACTAGCTAAACAACCAGCATGCTCAAGAAGTCGAAATGACCAGCTCAATATCATAAACATCGAATCACCAAAATGAGGAGGCTCTCCTCTCTATATAGCGTTGGCCTCTCTCAAACCCTAAGGTCCACCTCCTCCAACGTAACCTCCCTTTGCCGCGTGCTCAACTCAACCTGCGCAGTCCCTCCATGTGGTCTACGTGGTTCCCCTCTCTACGCGGTCTCTTGGCCCCCCTTGGCTCACTTAAGTTACAACGTTGTGTCTACTAGGGAGTGCACTTTATTTTTAGAGTGAGTTATGTTCCCCTCTACTCACTTTATTTATAATTTAGCTACATAAGGAAAAATTGACCAAAATCGATATTTCCAATTAGCCATTGCTAATTAGGAATATTACATAGATACCCATTCAAAATTGAAATCATCATGCGTACATAGAAAATTCTCTGGAATGAAAAAAATATACCCTAACAAACTAAAATGTAAAGAACATATAACTAAAATGCATAAAACAAAACTATCTAATGACGTAAATGAAAGGAGTAGGGTTAGAGATACTATACAAAAAATTCCCTATGTCATTAGATGTCATCGATGTGGCATGGGCATATCTCTGAACAAAAGTGTTGAATTTCTTTATGTGAGCTTTGGCATTGATGGCATTGTTCCCTTGAAAGATAGGAAGTTTGTTCATAGTAGAGTCATCTGGCAGATCATGTGGACATCCCTAGATGTTGGTGAAGTTGCAAGCCCTGTAATAATCAACCATGAGGTCTTGATTGGGAGGATTAATGAAAAACAAATGGGGATGAAGGAGGAATTCCTGTATGAGAAATGATAAATGCTCTCTAGAATGTAATTTGTTTAACCAAGTTCTTAAAACCTTCTCAGGATCAGGAGTAGGGTTAACTAAGATACTAGGATTCCTTCTAGAGTCGCCACCCAAACAGGAAATGAACCTAAATTTCTAGGTGTTGAAGGTGTAGATAAACAAGATGAAAGGATTAGTGAGAGGAAAAAGGATAAGGTGATGAGAAAATGGAGAATGATGAAAGGAGGGGTGCCAAAAAATGTTGTCGCTTGATGGGCTAATGAATGGAAAAAAGGATTATAAGATTTAGGAAGAATAATAAGAATGTCGTCAATACAAAAGCCCAATAAAATGGTCCTCGGAAATGGCGCCAAAAAATGTTGTGGCATTGCCGACAAAATGAAAAGATCAAAGATGAAGGATTGAAAAATTTGTCGTGAGGATCAAGGATAAAAAATATATATCCATGACAGCAACACCAGAAAATTTTGTCACTTAGATTGTACAGGCACTACGACAACGACTCAAGTCAGGGTTTGTCACCCTGATCCCGACCTCTCTGTTCTAGCTGTCTCCCAACAACAGGCTATGGGGGCTAGTCCCTGTTGTCGCTTAGAATGTACAGGCACTGCGACAATGGCTCAGGTTGGGGGTTCTCACTCTGATCCCCGCCCACTCTGTTCTAGTTGACTCTCAAAAACAGGCTATGGGAGGTAGTCCCTATAGAATTAAGATGATGAAAGACAAGTTGGGAACCAACTTGTCCGGAAGACATAGTTGACTGGCCCAGCTACTTGGTTAAATTTAGCAAGACTTAAGGATTTGATTGGATTTAGAAATGAGACCAGTGCCTTATAGATTCAAAACTCTTGCTTATTACAAATTAATACCAAATAACCGGATGGACAACTGCTCCTTAAGTGAATTACTAACCTAAATGCTATGCAAATCCTAAGACCTAGGTGCGATGCAAGAATCTTGGTCGATTTTATATTATATGCCTATTCTAAGTGAAACCTTTTTATTAACTGTTTTGATATTAGTATTTATCTGTAATATCCTGTTTCAGGGATATCTATAAAACACAAGCAAACTCCAACCAGAGATGGACTGGGAGGGCATTTACCAGATATTTCACCTCTGAAAAGAGGGTGAGATCTGGGGGCTATCTGGCCCTTTCCAGACTCTGTCTAAGAGTATGGGAAAAACACATCAAGTGGTATAGTACTGGAATGCTCAAGTAGAAAAATAACAGTAGTGCAAGCATACAATAACATATATATAGAACACGTAACTGATACTAAAGAAATGCAAAGAGAATGCTGAGCCATTTTATTACACTGGGAAATATAAGTGAGTACAATAGGTGATCAGAGTGATGGCACCTAGAATTGCTCAAGGCACGTGAAGAAATACTCTCAGAATGCTGATGGAATGGCTGCTCTCTGATCTGCGTCCTAGCCGTTGGAAAATTTGCCATGTAGCTGCTACTGCTGGAACAAGATGAGTATCTGGGGCTGCTCCCCTACTCGGAATAAGTTGAAACTCTGGAATCAGCCTCTACTCACCAAACCCAGAAAAGCGCAGAAACCATTTTTGGAATGACCGACCCTCGAAAATCACCCCCTTCAGGATCTATGCTATCCTCCAAGGATCTGCGCTGAGGCTGAATGGAAACCACCAAAACACGGCCGCAAACTCTGCCAAAATCCTCCCACAAGCAAGGGCTGGCCCCTTGCTCAATCTCCAAACTCAAAACCTCCGAAAGAAATCCAATCCGGAGCTCCCCAGAAATGGATTGCATCCTCTCTCTCAAGACTGCGCAGTCTATGGATGCACTGCTCCTCCGCAAAATCCAAACACCAATCCTCCTGCAAAATACTGATGGGACAACCTCACCCGAGCAGGCACTCGAAGTCCCCCGAGGCTCAGGGTGAGATCTCCGAACGGAGACACTCGGTGCACGAAACAGTGCTGCAGACTAGCTAAACAACCAGCGTGCTCAAGAAGTCGAAATGACCAGCTCAATATCATAAACATCCAATGATCAAAATGAGGAGGCTCTCCTCTCTATATAGCATTAGCCTCTCTCAAACCCTAAGGCTCACCTCCTCCAACGTTGCCTCCCTTTGCCACGTGCTCCATCTTGGCCTGCGCAGTCCCTTCATGTGGTCTACGTGGGCCCCCTCTCTACGTGGTCTCTTGGCCCCCTTGGCTCACTTAAGTTACAACGTGTGTCTACTAGGGAGTGCACTTTTTATTTTTTGAGTGAGTTATGTCCCCCTCTACTCACTTTTATTTATAATCTAACTACATAAGGCAAAATTGACCAAAATCGAATATTCCAATTAGCCATTGCTAATTGGGAATATTACAGTCTCCCCCGGCAAAATGTTGCTTGACCCCAAGCAACTGTAGTGATGGATGCTGCAAGATCTTCTCACTCTCCCAAGTAGCATCCTCATCCGGCAAATTCTTCCACCTCACCAAGAACTCCTGGATTGTCCTGTTCCGCAGCTGCCTCTCCCTGGTATCAATAATGGCCTCTGGCTGTAACACCAAATGCCCCTCATCATCTGTTGGCGGTAGCTCCTCTGTCACTGTCACCTGCTGCCCCAATGCCTTCTTCAGGCATGATACATGGAAAATGTTATGAATCTTGCTGCCTTGGGGCAGCTCCAACTCATAAGCAACCTGTCCAACCTTGCGTATCACCCTGTATGTCCCATAAAAATGGGGCTTGAGCTTCTCAGCCCCCTTCTGCTTTAGTGACGACTGTCGGTACAGCTGCAAACGTAGGTAGACCAAGTCTCCTACCTCGAACTATCTCTCCATCCGACCCCTGTCGGCATATAGCTTCTGCTGATTCTGCATTGTAGCCATGTTATCCTTGAGAGCTCGGAGAATGTCTTGACTCTCTTGGATCCAATCTCTGGCTCTCGGAGCCTTGCTAGCACCAGACATCACATCAGCAAAAGATAAAGAATGGTATCCATACAAAGCATAAAACGGAGACATACCGATGGACATGTGATGTGTGTTGTTGTAGCAGTACTCTCCTAGATGCAGCCACTTCAGGCACGCTCTCTGCTGCCCACTAACATAGTTACGCAAGTAGCCCTCCATCCACTTGTTAACTATATTTGTCTGCCCGTCTGTCTGTGGGTGGTAGCTGGTGCTCGGTGTCAACTTTGTCCCCACTAGCTGGAAAAGCTCCTGCCAGAATCCGCCCATAAAGCGGTTGTCCCTATCACTGATGATGGTCTTGGGAATACCATGTAACCTGAAGATCTCTCTGAAGAACAGCTCCGCCACCTGTGCTGCTGAATAGTGTGCGGATATGGCGAAAAAGTGTGCATACTTCGTCAGCCGATCAACGACGACGTATATACAGTCCTTGCCCTGCACCATGGGAAATCTTGTGATGAAATCCATCGAAATGCTCTCCCATTTTCCCTCTGGAATGGGAAGAGGCTGCAACAAACTTGTGGGATGGCTCATCTCTTCCTTGTTCCTCTGGCAAACCTCGCACTCCCTGATATGCTGGAGCACGTCCTCCTTGAGGCCCTTCCAAGAGAACCTCTCTCTGATGGTCTGGTAGGTTTTGTTAAACCCCTGATGGCCGAACAATGGTGAGTCATGTGACGCCTGAAGTATCTTCTTCTTGAGCTGGGAGCCCTCATTCAAGAAGATCCTATCTCTGTAGTAGATGATCTCATCTATCACCCTGTACCTGTCATCTGTCACCTGACCATCCAGAACCTCACAGGCAAATCTGTCCTTGGAGTACTCCACCAAGAGTCGAGCCCTCCAATCTGTATCCAAACTCATCAGAGACAACGTGGCCGGTCTGCGTGAAAGTGCATCAGCTACCACGTTGTTCTTCCCCTTGACATACTCAATGTCAAAGTCATAAGCCTGGATCTTGCTGATCCACTTCTGCTACCTCTCCTGTAGTTGTTTCTGCTCCAAAAAGAACCTGAGGTTGTTGTGATCAGTCCTCGCCCTAAACCTGTTACCCACCAAATACTGCCGGAATTTGGCCAATGCATGCATAATGGCCAGCATCTCCTTGTCGTATATAGGATACAACCGCTCATGAGGAAGGAGCTTCCGGCTCTCGTAGGCTATAGGGTGGCCTCCCTGCATCAAAACTGTGTCCATCCCCTCTCCCGATGCATCACACTCCAAAACAAAAGGCTGCGTAAAATCTAGCAATGCAAGCACTGGGCAGCTGCTCATAACATCCTTGAGCCTGTCAAAGGCCTGCTGCGATGTATTTGACCAACTGAATGCCCCCTTCTTCGTCAAATCTGTAAGGGGTGCAGCAAGCTGAGAGAAACTCTTGACGAACTTCCTGTAATATGTGCAGATGCCAACAAATCCTCGAAGTTCTGTCACGTTTCTCGGCTCCGGCCAATCTCTGATGGCCCTAATCTTCTCCTCGTGGACCCTCACTCCGTCCACTCCTATGATGTGTCCCAAATACAACATCTCCGTCAATCCAAACTCACACTTGGAGAGCTTAGCATAAAACTGTTGCTCCTCCAAGATATGCAGTACTGCCTCTATATGCTGGAGATGCTCCTCCCAAGTCCTGCTGTAAATCAGTATATCATCGAAGAAGACCAACAGAAACTTCCTCAGATGACTGTGGAAGATATGGTTCATGCATGACTGGAAAGTAGTTGGGGCATTGGTTAGCCCAAAAGGCATAACCAAGAACTCAAAGTGGCCGTAATGGCACCTGAAAGCAGTCTTGGGAATGTCTTGTTCCCTCACGCGAATTTGGTGGTACCCGGATCTCAAATCGATCTTTGAGAAGAACTGTGCTCCTCTCAACTCATCCATCAGCTCATCTATCCGTGGTATGGGGTACCTGTTCTTCATGGTCTTCTTATTCAGGGCCCTGTAATCAATGCACATTCTCAATGTGTCGTCCTTCTTCTTCACCAACACAACCGAAGAAGAAAAAGGATTGGTGCTAGGCCGAATATGTCCAAGAGCCAGCAACTCCTAGATGGCCCGCTCATTCTCATCCCGATAGGCTTTGGGGTGCCTATAGGGTGTGGTAATAATAGCCTTTATGCCCTACTCTAGCTCAATAGTGTGCTCCAACCCCCGATCTGGTGGCTATTCTGGCGGTATCTCCCCAAACACCGTATCATATCTGTGAAGGATGGCCTGTATATCTGGATGAACTGTCTGCCTGGTAGTCCCTGCCTTTGATGCCCGCAACTCAACCGCCCACTCTATGTCTCCCTTCCGGAAGTCTGCCTCCATTCGATGAGCTGAAACAGTCTGGGGTGGGTAAGTGTGCATCCCACGTATCTTCTCATGCTTCCCAGTCTTCTTATCATCCCACTCCATCTCCAAGGCCTCCTAATCTGTGGTGACCTTCCCCAAAGTAATCAGCCACTGTACACCCAATACCACATTGGTATCTGGTATGTTGACCACGAAAATATGGTCGATCACTGTGTAGGTACCCATCGTCACAGCCAGTTCTGGAACATACCTGGCACAGTGCATCGTCTGATCTCCTGGGTCCAACACCGAAAATCCATCGAAGCTCTCTGTCGGTATGCCTCTCCGCTCAACCATCTGTGCATCGATGAAGTTGTGGTTTGCCCCACTGTCTACCAAAACTGAAACTCGCTGCCCACGTACTGTCCCTCGGACATGCAGCGTCAAATACTTGGGTACTCCTCGCAATGCTGCAAGGGTCCCCCTTGTGGATGCAAAAGCTGCACCTCCTACTCTTGGAGGTGGAGGTTGCAAATGGTCCTGTGCTGTCTGACTGTCTCCTACCTCTCCATCCTCATACTCATCCTCTTCCCCACTGCTCTCAGAGAAGACCTCGATAAAATGTGCTTTGCCTGCAGCACATCTGTGTCCTGGTGCCCACGGCTCCTGACAGGTAAAGCACAACCTCTTCTTCTTCAACTCCCTCCTGGAATCATCATCTAGTTGTACCCTACCCTGATTCCCCTTTGGAGGCGAAATCCTCACATCCTTCCCCTTTGGCTGGAAAGCCTGTCTCTGGGGGTAAGGTGTCCTGGTCCTGGGTAAGGCATCCTGTAAATCCCGGGTCCTGCCAATGGTGTCCTGGAGTGTGGCTGGTGTAGTGGATCTGACTAACCCCTCAACAAACATGTAGATCATCCATGCTGCGGATAAATTTGGCACCATCACTGAAACCCTCAGGAAATCTACAATATACGTCTCTGGGCTCCCAGTCTGTTTGAGCCTCGTCAGCTCAACAAAATGCTCCTCCAGATCCCTCCAGTCAAATCTCTCTATCATTCTCTAGGTGAACTCGACATATGTGGTCACTGTCAAATGCCCGAGTGTCACCATCCCATGGAACCACCAGTCCTGGGCCTCACCATCCAAATGCAGTGTAGCCACCTTGATGACCTCCGACTCTGCCATCTGGTTAAGCTGGAAATATATATCCAGCTTCTCCACCCAAGACTTTGCCGAACTGTTTGATGAGCCATCAAACGTTGGCAAATGGAATCGGCTCACTGTACGCTGGGTGTCCCCATCATGATAATGTCGATGCCCTCTGTGATGGTCGTGGGGCCTGTTGTCCCGCTGGAGCTGAACAAAATCTCTGAATGAAAGGGCATCCCTGAACTCCTGCCTATATGCCTGATACTCAGCAAAATAGTCACCCATGTGACTAGGCTCTGGCTCATGCTGTGCTTCTGCCCCTTTGTCTGCACCCAGAAAGGTGGGCATAGTGAAACGTGTGGGTGCATGTGATGCCTGGTGCGGATTGGCATCCCGCTCCAGCAAATGATGGGATGTGCCCGACCCCTCACCAACATGGAAACCCCTTGGGGTTTCACACTATCTAGCCTCCACAGTAGTGAATCTCTGACCCATCACCTCAATCTGTCTCGCCAGATCCTGCGCTGATTTGAGGAGTGCCTCCCCAAACTGTTTCACCTCACTATCATTTGCCATTGGATTTTTCTGTTCTGCGTCTACCACAGGCTCCTCCTGCTCTGTGTCTATCACAGGCTCCTCCTGTTCTGCGTTCACCACCCGAACGCAATCATTCTCTCCGTAGGTGTTCTCCAACCTATGCTCAATATCTCTGTACTTCCTACCTCTGTAGCAGATGTAGGGTCTCTCCCCCGGTGTCATAGACAACTAGCTCCACAGGATGAGCCAGATCTATGCTCTGATACCACTGTAATATCCCGTTTCAGGGATATCTCTAAAACACAAGAAAAATTCAACCAGAGATGGACTGGGAGGGCATTTACCAGATATTTCACCTCTGAAAAAAGGGTGAGATCTGGAGGCTATCTGGCCCTTTCCAGACTCTGTCTAAGAGTATGGGAAGAACACACCAAGTGGTATAGTACTGGAATGCTCAAGTAGAAAAATAACAGTAGTGCAAGAATACAACAGCATATATATAGAACACATAACTGATACTCAAGAAATGCAAAGAGAATGCTGAGCCATTTTATTATACTGTGAAATATAAGTGAGTACAATAGGTGATCAGAGTGATGGCACCTAGACTTGCTCAAGGCAAGTGAAGAAATACTCTCAGAATGCTGATGGAATGGCTGCTCTCTGATCTGCGTCCTAGCTGCTACTACTGGAACAAGATGAGTATCTGGGGCTGCTCCCCTACTCGGAATAAGCTGAAACTCTGGAATCAGCGTCTACTCACCAAACCCAGAAAAGCCCAGAAAGCATTTTTGGAATGACCGACCCTCGAAAATCACCCCCTTGAGGATCTACACTATCCTCCAAGGCTCTGCGCTGAGGCTGAATGGAAACCACCAAAACACGGCCACAAACTCTGCCAAAATCCTCCCACAGGCAAGGGCTAGCCCCTTGCTCAATCTCCAAACTCAAAACCTCTGAAAGAAATCCAATCCGGAGCTCCCCAGAAATGGACTGCGTCCTCCCTCTCAGGACTGCGCAGTCTATGGATGCACTGCTCCTCCGCAAAAGCCAAACACCAATCCTCCTGCAAAATACTGATGGGACAACCTCACCCGAGCAGGCACTCGAAGTCCCCCAGGGCTGAGGGTGAGATCTCCGAACGGAGACACTCGGTGCACTAAACAGTGCTGCAGACTAGCTAAACAACCAATGTGCTCAAGAAGTCAAAATGACCAGCTCAATATCATAAACATCCAATGATCAAAATGAGGAGGCTCTCCCCTCTATATATCATTAGCCTCTCTCAAACCCTAAAGCTCTCCTCCTCCAACGTAGCCTCCCTTTGCCACGTGCTCCATCTTGGCCTGCGCAGTCCCTCCATGTGGTCTACGTGGGCCCCCTCTCTACGTGGTCTCTTGGCCCCCTTGGCTCACTTAAGTTACAACATGTGTCTACTAGGGAGTGTACTTTTTTTTTTTGAGTGAGTTATGACCCCCTCTACTCACTTTTATTTATAATCTAACTACATAAGGCAAAACTGACCAAAATCGAATATTCCAATTAGCCATTGCTAATTGGGAATATTACATTATCAAAACAGTCTTCTCTCCCGACTCCACTTCTCTAAACCCCCTATGCAACACTTGGTCAATAGCTTTTGCACCCTTGCCAAAAGATAGAAAAATCGACCCAAGTAATAGCCTCCAATCCATCTTGACAAATTGTTCTCCAAAATCCGATCTAACAATAAGAAAATTCCCTGCAAAATCTCGGAGCCTCTAACCCACGCTTGCTCCCACAATGTGCTCCACAAAATACCTCTGCACCCAAGAAAAACACACTACTGAATAAAATCCTACAATGATTTCCAATGGAAGCTTTGAATTGAACTCCCCAAATTACCTCACTTGGGAGACACTTGAAGTTCTCCGAAATGAGGGTGGAATTGTGCTTGGAATTCCTGGTGCTAAACAACACTTTGGTCCTTGTTTTAAACAACTCCAAGAGAAGATGAAATATGAAGCGTAATCGCAAAAAGATGATCCACAAAATGAGTCCCTCATCCTTTTATATTTTCTCTCCATCCTTCTAGACTCCTTTTAATATTATGAGTCCCTCGTACTATTTCCACCATTATAATAAAATAATAATTTGTCATCAGTCTACAATAAAATAATACTTGCCACCTTTCTCCAAAATACTAGTTGCCCCTTTTAATTAATATTACCAAAATTGGGAAAAATTTCGATGCTCACGAAATTGGGGATATTATAGTCCTCCCCACCAAAAATTGCTTGTCCTCAAGCAATGCCCGAATAAGCACTTTCTCTATCAACTGACCCAAATGGCTACTGCAAATGATACCGGGGTCCCAAATGTGCCACTAAGTCATCCCTATCCGGACACTATCCTGTCATAAAGAAGTCCCTCAATACGAAGGTCCCAAGCCATTCTAATCAATGTGAAGCACCCCTTGCTCCACTCACTGTCCAACCTGGTACAGGAACCCAAAGCCCTCTGCATATTGTCAGTAAGTAGAGCAGCATGATAATATAAAGTCCTTATAAAATCGCCGTGCAGCTGCTCTACTGAGTCACCCATCTCATGCACTCCAAGGGTGGACTCCTGAAAATACAATCCAAGCCCGATGGAGATGAATCTTCACATGCATGAGCTTACCTTGATCTCCTCTTGCTGATCATCCCTCCATGCTAGTGAAATCCCCCACGCCAACAACGAATCACTAAAATCCAATGGAAGATCGGGATGATTCCCCCCTATATAAACCAGCTCATCCCTAAGGGTAGCTAAACTGTCAAGTAATGTGACACAAAGGTCCCATGCCCATTGCAGGAAGAAACTATCTTGTTGACCCTGCAACACTCTGGTCATGACTGACTACCCAACCTGCTCATACCAGAGCCTCCTGTCCTGTAACTCTGGTCCATAATATATGTGATGATCGAGGTTATGCCCAACCTTCCCAAGTGACTCAACAATGCTAGAGCCTATCACTCCATGGCTAGCCCCAATCCTGAGCAACAACCTGCCACTGTATGTTTCATATATATGAGTCACTGTATTCTTCATATATGAGTCACTATATGTTTACAATTAGCACCAAACAATAAATTTCACCTACAACAGTGTATATGTGACGTGTTTGACAAAATTTCACACTGAAAGAGGATAGTAAAACCCAGAAATTTATTGGTCCTCTTGGGATATTCCCAATTGGGAATCTTACATTCTCTTAGGTGACCTAACATAGGGAAGCCTCCGTAGTGGTGAAAATCCACAAAAGAGCAGGAGGTAGTGGTTGTGGTGGCAGTAGGCCACACCTCATATTGTTGTCCCTTGATCTAGCTCTTGTCTTGTGAGTCAACCTCACAAAACCTGTTAGATTTTGAGGCAACACCCCTCGCTACAGCTATGCCACTCTAGAAAACTAGATCTCATCTGCTGAATCAAGGCACTAAATAACATCCCTTAAGACAACTGAGCAGAATCATAGATGGAGTACATTGCTCCCAGTCTAATTCCTAGAAGCTCCGCCTTTCAAAGTGTATGCTATGAACATCAAATCTATTCAAAACTCAAATGTTTTCAAATTTTTAAAATTAAAGTATTTTTACCTCTATTGTGTGACAAGCTCTTCATGGTCAGACCCTCACAGTGGACTCTCATGGCATGGGTGAATGTTAACAGGTTTGGCAAGTACTCTTCTGTCTCACGTCAGCAATGAGTCAACAACTTTGTCAGCATCATCATTATTTCACAATCATCATGCAGAGATTTACCTCAAAAATCCATTCATAAATTTTATGTTTGTCATATGTTTGCATCAAATGTTCCTTGTTTCCCAGACACACATATCGTGTATACTATTTTGGCCAGTTTGTAAATCTGGTATGCTCTGTGCTATTAATTAGCAAACTGCTTCCACAGTTTTGATAGTATAATGGCTGGGATTGTTGGCTACATTTGAATATCTATTATTTTTACACATTCTTTGATATGCGTATGCCCCTATTCATGGTCAAGCTTAACAACTATTGAAAAATGCCATGTAGATGAAGGAAATTCACTCACCATATTGTTTTATTGGCAGATAGCATATTTCCTGGAACCCAGCCATGACTGCATTGTGGAGTGTCTTCCAACTTGTTATTCAGAGACAAATCCCCCCAAGTATGTAAGAGATTATTAATTTATTACATTTTAACTGAGTGGGAAGTTATAAAAGACTCTTATTCTGAGGATCGAATATCAGTTTAAAGGTGTTGTTGTGATGAACATTTTGGCAGGTATCCTCCAGTTAAATGTGAGGATTATCTATCGAAGCGGTATAAGGATACTCATACTGACCTCAGTACATATACAGAGATTTCAGAATTGTGCCAGAGAGAGGACAGTCACACGTTAAATGGTGTGCATGTTTAATTCTATGTTAAGCAGGAAGCAACAAGAATCTTCCCAGATTATCTTATCAAGGCAGACTTCTGATTATTCAACATGAAGGAGATATTCTTGGCCAGCAGGATGATATGACTATCTACATGGAAAACCCGATATTCAGTTGTATATTAATCTGTGGCAATGGCTTTACTTGATTGATATATAACCACAATAAGCAGAAAGAAGCCATTTTAATTGTATAAAACAATAATAATTCATGGTTCAAAGCCTCTCTAATGCATTATGCAATACGTTTCATACAGAATACTTGGACATAGGACAAATATCTTGTTCTCTTCTTCACACACGGGAAGCTAGAGTTTCTTCCAGCATTTTGACAAAGTCATGACATTCTTTGCAACAATTATTCTAAATGTATCTACAGTTAGTTCAATCTTCCAGAATGAATCAATAGAAGCTACACATATCTGGTTCCATTTGGAATCTGAGAAGATCGATATACGAGCATTTCATCCATGCCTGAAAGGTCAGGGGTGAACTGAATGACGAATGCAATTATGTGTTCTTCATATTTTCCAGAGTATTCCTTATTTTTCAACTATACTACTAAAGATCTCATTTCTCTTCCCAGTGTTGGTTGGAAAGCCTGACTGTAACATCCTATCTCGTTAATTCCCTAAATTTTGCACTAGATTTCAGGAAATTTCAAAGTTTCTGCTGGAGGGAAAGACTTAGCTGATTTAGCCCCTTGATAACTCTTAATAACTCTCAATATAAAGAGGCTAAATACCATACTTGATACCATGTGCAAGGTCTCTGTCTCACTTATAAAACAAAACACTTATCTGATTCCCTACAGTTTAAGCCGGATTTAATTTGCAAGAGAATTTAAACATGATTTTAAGTTAATTCTAAGTAAAATCACAGTAACCAGCTAATGCTTAAAACACAGTGACTAGCAGATGCTGAAACATAATAATTAACTGATGCTAAGAGGAGGAATACCTGGAGACGGAGAGATCCAACTAGAATACCTGGAACCGTGATCCTTCCCCTTCCGACGGACGGATGCATTACGTAACCAAAATGTTCCTCCCGCCCAAATTTAGAATTAATCCAGTCTCGCAGGACGCCTCCTCTCGCCCCGTGCCTTAATCCCGAGAACAAATGAGTCTCCTTCCACCCTTGATAAATTTTACCATAACAACCTCCGCAAATTCATCACCAAGAAATTTCTCCATTTCCTCACAACAGCCTTCTCCCCCTTCTTCACCCCACCAAAGACCCCTTCCTCCTTCATGACTTCGTGTTTAAATAATAATCTGCCCCACCGCCACACTCCATCGAGATAAGGCCTCCATAAATGTAGAAATGAATGTTTTTAAAGAGGTATCATTCGAGTGATATGGTTCTCATTAATGAGATGTCCTTTGAATGTAATAAGATAAGGTTGTATTAATGAGAGGTCATTCGAATAAGAGGATATGATTATTAATGAGAGGTAACTTGAATGCAAGAGGATAAGATGTATAAGGTTGTATTAAACAGCTGTCATTTAAATGAAAAGAATATGATTGTATTAATTTGAATGTATTCAATCGGGGTGATGTTTAATTAATCATTCTAATTATTCTTTTAAAGTTAGTTTTTCTTTATGTTGGTATTTTAACTTTTAGTTAAATATTAGGAAGTAGGGACTTAGGGTGTGGGTTGTTACATACTTCCTCCCTTCGGAAAACTTCGTCCCGAAGTTAGGGTTTCATATACTCATATCAATGATTGTATTTTTAGAGATTAGGGTGTTTGTAGAAGGCGGATTTTTAAGATTGACTTTCTGTTTGAATAAGTATGTATCTGCAATTTAATTGTTACTTCCCATCTCAACCAAATCTTCAAACTATTCTAAAATCATCCTATCCTTCCTAATCTTCTTCCACCCCCATCCTATCCGTCCTCTACAGGAATATGCCATGGCATCAGCTTTACTGATCCATTCATAGACCTTAAGGATATCAGCGTCGATTACGTCGACCAGATATGCTTGTAGGCATCCGGCAGTCATCATCACACGTCTAGGGGAGCGTGACTCGCACAGTCCTCCCATGACTCCAGGTATCGGAGGATAACCGGTGGGCAACACCTCCACCCCTCCCAATAAGACCAGGGTCAACACCCTATCGTGGAATCTCGGGAGTCTCAACTGTTCTGGGGATTCTGTCATCACGTATTTTGGTTCTGTAATCTGTATTCTGCAAAGCAATTACTTGTACACAATCTGCAATGTAAACACTCGTACGCACATTTCAGCACATGCATCTATATTGTTCATAACAAATTGTTACCCATATAACAATCTCTACACATTCCAAATATACTGTTATCAATGTAAACATTCGTACACACATTACAGCATATGCATTTATATTTCATATCCCTGCAATGATAATTTAAATGACATAAGGCATGTTGGTATCCCTGCATTAGTAAAGTCAAACAGTAGCATATATTCGGTATCACTAGAGTTAACTAACATCCGTTCTTTATTGTTATCCATGTACCAGTAAGTAAAATTCATTCTTAAGAGATAATTCAAAATAAAGTTTACAATTTCATGGATAGACTATGACCACTCTCTATACATGACTAGTAAGCTGTGTGATTATGATTACAAAGTTGTAAGTTAGGCTAGTATTTGATTATGTCATACTCTTCATAGTTAATAAAATCAATGGGAATCAGTGAAGATAGTGATATGTTAATAAAGAATATTGAACCTTTACCCTTAACTCCATATTAGTACAATACTATCATGCTTATTATGTAACATGGTGAGAGATAAACCTCTATACTAAAAGAGCTTCTGTTACCGTTATAAAAGGTTAACCATGTGAATCCATTGAATAGTATATCTTATATATTACTGACCTTATGAACATGTGGACTACTAGAACCTTATAACAAGCCCAAGTATTACTACTAGTCAAGTATGGCTATTTCCACAATAAGTATACCATGTGAAATAGGTGAAGCAAGAAGGTCTCTCTTATATACGAGTAGAAGTTATAGCAGATAGGATTCCACCTTTATCAAGCCTATTATCGCCATTACATCTATTCTTATTCATACTTAACTAGTGAATGGTACCGGTGTTACTAACAGAGATGGAAACAATCGAAATGTTAAAGCAGATACATGTACGGGTTATTGATGTGGAAGCACACAGATCAACTACATGTTAGTTTATGATTGGAACCCTATTCAGACAGACTAAGCTAGCATGATATGAGGTTACGATCGGTGAGTTGCTTAACTACTTAGATAGGGTGATATCTTAGGCATAATATGCGTTACTACTACCTTCTCTATAATTGAACTTACTTAGGTAATGATATATTAGTAAATGAACACGAGATACACGAGCTCAGTACATATATGATACAGGTTTATTACGGAATCATTTAGAGCACTCGAAACCATGCTTTTATAGGTAAGCTCTAATCCCAATAGATATGGTATTACACTCAGTAAGCTATGAAGATCGTATGGTTCACTGTCACTCATATATTGCACTCACTCTGATTATGGTTATACACTCCTTGTTATTACCCAATATACGTGTTACTTAAGCTCATTGATCAGTGTTTATTATGGATACTTATTGATTATAACCATTGTTATAATCACAACTGTAATTATCAGAGTCAAGTAGATCACAGTTATTGTTAACACAGTTACTTTGCACCAAATTCTTGAATTTAAAAGGAAACATCCGAGGCATCTGAGTAACATCCTATCTCGTTAATTCCCTAAATTTTGCACTAGATTTCAGGAAATTTCAAAGTTTCTGCTGGAGGGAAAGACTTAGCTGATTTAGCCCCTTGATAACTCTTAATAACTCTCAATATAAAGAGGCTAAATACCATACTTGATACCATGTGCAAGGTCTCTGTCTCACTTATAAAACAAAACACTTATCTGATTCCCTACAGTTTAAGCCGGATTTAATTTGCAAGAGAATTTAAACATGATTTTAACTTAATTCTAAGTAAAATCACAGTAACCAGCTAATGCTTAAAACACAGTGACTAGCAGATGCTGAAACATAATAATTAACTGATGCTAAGAGGAGGAATACCTGGAGACGGAGAGATCCAACTAGAATACCTGGAACCGTGATCCTCCTCTCCAGCTGATCGGACAGATTACAGAACCAAAATGTTCCTCCCAGCCAAATTTAGAATTTAATCCTAAATCCAGAGGACGCCTCCTCTGCCCCCGTGCCCAGAATCCCGAGAACAGTGAGTCTCCTTCCCACCCTTGATAAATTTTACCATAACAACCTCCGCAAATTCATCACGGCAGCCTTCTCCATTTCCTCACAACAACCTTCTCCCCCTTCTTCACCCCACCAAAGACCCCTTCCTCCTTCATGACTTCGTGTTTAAATAATAATCTGCCCCACCGCCATAACACCATCCAGCTAACATCCCACCGCCACACTCCATCGAGATAAGGCCTCCATAAATGTAGAAATGAATGTTTTTAAAGAGGTATCATTCGAGTGATATGGTTCTCATTAATGAGATGTCCTTTGGATGTAATAAGATAAGGTTGTATTAATGAGAGGTCATTCGAACAAGAGGATATGATTTATTAATGAGAGGTAACGTGAATGCAAGAGGATAAGATGTATAAGGTTGTATTAAACAGCCGTCATTTAAATGAAAAGAATATGATTGTATTAATTTGAATGTATTCAATCGGGGTGCTGTTTAATTAATCATTCTAATTATTCTTTTTAAAGTTAGTTTTTCTTTATGTTGGTATTTTAACTTTTAGTTAAATATTAGGAAGTAGGGACTTAGGGTGTGGGTTGTTACACTGACCTTTGTATGATATGTAATGCGAACTTAGATACTTAAAAGCTCAAAACCTATATTTCTTTTACATAATTTGCAATGAGGATTCAGTAATTCTTTCATATCTGCCACACATTATATTCACTTTTTTAAAAATATGTCGATTATATCCTATAAAAATTTGAAAGTGATACTTCATACAAGCTAGATTTAATGAATTACCTACCTATGGCCTACCCCGGTCGCATAGGCAAAACATCAAATTCACCTATTTATACAAGTGAATTGTTCTGCAATGAACTATGCTTAAGCGTGTACCTGCCCTACTTAAACAGGTGAACAGTCCCACAAAGGGAAATGCAAAAGCATCTGCCTTGAGGGAGTAAAAACCCTGGTGGGTGACTTGAAATGCCACTGCTCCATTGAACCACAACCCATTGGAATATTTCATATTTAACATAGGAAAAATATCTTGTTCTCTTCTTAACACACGGGAGGTTAGAGTCTCTGCCAGCATTTTGACAAAGTCACGAAATTCTTTGCAACAATTCTTCTAATTGTATCTACAGTTGGTTTAATATGCCATAATAAATCAATAGAAGCGCCATGTATCTGGTTCCATTTGGAATCTGAGAAGGTCGATATAGGAGCATTTGATCCATGCCTGAAAGGTCAGGGGTGAACTGAATGATGAATGCAATTATGTGTTCTTCATATTTTCCAGAGTATTCCTTATTTTCAACTATACTACTAAATATCTCATTTCTCTTCCCAATGTTGGCTGAAAAGCTTGACCTTTGTATGGTTTGTAATGTGAATTTAGATATTTAAAAGCTCAAAACCTATATTTCTTTTGCATCATTTCTAATGAGGATTCTGTATTTCTTTCATATCTGCCTATAATGTACCAAACACAGTTTAAATGGAAGATCCCAACCTTTCCAAGCAATTGTTTCCAAAAATATTTGATTATTTTCTGTGACACCTTTCTACAAACTATTTGAATGCAAATTGTGAAATTCTTCTCCAAGTAGATGACACAGAAATATTTACAATCAGTTGTATGCAAGTTGGAATGGAGACAATCTGAGGTAAAGATGAACTTATATTGAGGGCACACAATAAGATTACAAAGCTACTGTACGAATTACATCTGGAAAATGCATTCTCCAACTGATCTTGACTTGAAAGAGTCTTAAAATCAATTCGGTCTCTCTAAGAAGGCTGCTACAGGCATTGCTTCAACTCGTTTCCTTCCAAAATGAGCTGCTACTCGTTTCCAATTTTTCCACTGAGATTTCTGAGTTTGAGGTGTTAATTTGTGTGAGGTATTTTGTCACACCCCTTAAGAATACATTGTTGTAGTTGCAAATTTAGTTTCTATCTTTCAGGTGTGATACACCATGATAAAATAAATAAGAACCAGACTTCTTGCTAATCACTGTTTAATATATTAAACTTGGAAAGAGTGAGGTAACATGGACATACATTAGCATTGAAATGAGCTGGCTGGTACATGTAATTTATATCAGCATTTAAATAAATAAATATATCATCTGTGTACACAGAGGAACCTGGTTTCCTGTAGCACTTCGGTTGGGTTTTCAGAGTGAGAAAATACACAAACCAGGGTTGCAGGGGAACGCCTCCCCCCCCCCAGAAACGCGCTCCCAATTCGCGCTCCGAGCGGGAGCGTTTTGGGAGCGCATTGGGAGCACGCTCCCTGCTCTGCAAAAATGCTCCCTGCCAAAACGGGAGCGTTTCAGGGAGGCTTCCCAAGTGCTCCCTCAAAAAAATGTTCCGGGAGCGACTTTTTAAGGAGGGCGCACTCGGGGTGTGTTCGCTCCTGAGCGCTCCCTGAACCAATATAGCGTTCCCGATCCTGCATTTGACGTCGACGCCCAGGCGCGCGTGGAGGAGGAGGAGGGTGTGATTTTTGGAGGGAAAGAGGGGGGGGGAAGGGGGTGCGAAGAAATAAAAAGCCCTCCCTCCCCCATTATTGTCATTCTTATTATTTCAAGAGAGAGCGAGTGAGCAAGAGAGAGCAAGGGAAAGAAGAGGTTGGAGAGAGCAAGGAGCTTGGAGGTTGGAGAGAAAAAGGAGCTTGGAGGTTGGAGTTTGGGATCGAAGGACAAAGAGGTAGGAGAGTCTAATTCAAATTTATTTTTTCTATGTGCATTTTTAGTTTGTTCAAACATGAAAAACTGAGTTTTTTTTTTCTATGTTGCATTCTAATGTGTTGAAAAATGAAAAAATGCTTTTTTTTTTCAATGTTGCATTTTAATTTGTTGAAAAATGAAAAAATGAATTTTTTTTTCTATGTTGCATTTTAATTTTTTGAAAAATGAAAAATTGATTTTTTTTTCTATGTTGCATTTTTTCCTATTCCCATTTGGCATTCCTCCATTTTTTTGCAGGTTAAAAACTTGTAAGTTTGAAACATCATGGCTATATGGCTTGGCATTTTCTTCTTGTTGGTTCCATTTTTTGTTATTATGGTGTTGGAGAGTAGAAGAAAGAGGCCTATTCCAGAAGAGCAAGATGAAGAAGTGGGTTATAGTGGATTTGATGAAAATCCTGAAGAGGAGTACCATGGTGAGGAGGAAGGGGAGTGATCAAAGGCTCAGTGTTTAGCTCAAAAATGAAAGTGCTCAGAAATGCTCCAAACCAGAATGAACGAATAGAGCTCGTCACCAGAATTCCAATGCAACTCATTTAATCAAAATTCGAGTTTGAATGAGTAAGTTATGGTTTGTTGTCCATTTTCTCAAACAGGTAAAAATGTGTAGAACAATGACAGACTGATGACCTAGCAGTCCAGTCATCACCTCAGGAATATCCAGGGAATATTCTCCAATTTTCGGCCAATGACACTGTGACAAGTGTCATAGTCAGATTCGCCAATGTTGCTTGGGGAAATTGAAATTTTCTTCATATTTTAAGGTCGAAATTTTAATTATATATGGTGATTATTATTTTTAAATTTGGTGAATTTGAGCCAATGGAGAAGGGCCATGTGGAGCAACTGGAGGCTGCCACGTGCCCTCCCCCATGGCATTTGAATAGTGCACATCTATTTTCAAACTTTAATGTTTTAACCCTAACTACATTTGGAGGAGCTATTGGGGATGCTTTATATTGGCGGATAGATATTATTGGTGGACAGCCTTACGCTAGTCGAAATGGGACTAGCTCTAATCCTGGAAAAGACTATATGGTGGCTAACTACATCTGACGGAGCAGCTCTAAACTGGCGGACTTAGCTCTAAAGCTGGTGGAGACACATATGATTATAACCCAAAGTCCAGACTTCGGATATGGGTTAATGTATTGTGCTGCAAAAACTTGGTGCAGGGGTCAAGGTCGAACCCACGACCACCCCCGTGCCATACCATAGCTCTACTGTCTCTTCTACATCATGGGTCTTAACCCATAAGTCTGCCACGCATATTTAAATTTTATCGACACCAGAGTTGGGGGTCCGGAGGGGGCTAGCCCCCTCCCATATGTCCAAGCACAAAGACCAAAGGCTATCACTCTTCACAGCGGAGATTTAAACAGAATTAAACCATGTTTAATTACCACTAATCCGGGATTAGCTCCATAATCCGCAGTTTAGCGTTAAAAGTGCTTAAGCACAAAACACGTCATTGACTCCAATTAAACTCGCACTTGTCCTAATTAATGCGCAGTTAAACTGGCAGAAGACTTGGTGGAGCCTGCCAAATGCAGTGGAAGCTCCAGTTTTAGTGGAGCTATCTTGTGAACTTCCAGTTTTAGTGGAGAAATAGTAGGAAAATTTGGTTTTGCCATAACTGAGGCAATTTTCGACGAATTTTGGCTCGGGAAGAATCATTTTTGGTAGATTTTGATGTTTTGGAGCCATCGGAGCAGGTTGCAGAGGTAACATGAGACTATAAACAACACTTTTGCACAAATAAAGCTAATACAAAGGCCCATGCCATGGAAGCTGGACCAAGGAGATGTAGCCCAGGAGGGTGAACTCCTTCATCAAAACCATGTGTATTTGACTCAGTTGTCTGTGTTTGCTGTGTTTTTATATGATTTTGTTTAGCATTTAGTTTCCATTCTTTTAAGTTCATGAAATACACTTAATCTCATCAAGTTTGTTGAATTGTCAATCATAAGCACATGTATAAACCTTTGTACATTTTCATATCAAATTTGAAACTGATATTAGCACATCATTAACTAACAATTAATTCCAGATCAAGTTGGTATCAGAGCAAAGGTTATTTGCTTGCTTTGCTTGAGATTGTGCAAGAAGGGTTTTAATAGTTGCAATTTTGTGATGCTTACAAGGTTGAAGTTGCAGAGAGGAGAAGAGAAGATATTGGTTGTTAGTCCTGAGATTAGGACAAGAAGAAAGAAAGCTGAGAGAGCATCATCTTCACCCAAATTTCCACTCAAATTTGCACTTGAAGCACCTCAAGTTCTATTTCCAGTAGTTGAGATTGAAGAGGTACAAATTGCACAAGAAGCTGAGGTGATTGAAAAGGTACAAACATTAGGAGTTGAGCTTGAATCCTTAGCCATTATGTCAGGTGTTGGAGAGACTCAAGGACATTCAGAAGAAGAAGATTTCAAGAGAGACTTCAAGGACATTCAGAGAATGGTTAAAATCATGTTTGATGCGTTCACTGCAGAAAGAGTAGGAGAAGGTTCTAAGCCTCCACATGTAGAAGGAACTTTAGATGACAAGAAGGATGAAGAGAAGAGTTCGAAAGGCAGTGGAGGAAAGCCACCTCCATCTCCACCATCCTTATCCTCATTATCTTCATCAGCATCTTCATCTTCCACTTCCACCACAAAAACCACCCACACATTCAGAAATCCCAAAAGGAAAAACTCCATTACTTAAGTTGGACATCAAATTTGAACTTCCCATGTACAATGGTGAGGTAAATGTAGAGAAGTTAGACAATTGGATCCGTCAATTGGAAGTATACTGCAGAATTCAAAATCTACAAGAGGACGACATAAAGATCCAGTTGGCTTCATTGAGGCTAGAAGGAGCAACACTAGTTTGGTGGGAGGCAAAGACTCAAGAGGAAATGTGAATACATGGTAAGATATCCATTTCTTGGGTTGAATTCATTTTTTCCATTAAATGATAGTTTTATCCATTAGCTTATATGCAAAAATCAATTATGAGTTGGCAAAACTTTAGGCAACTCAAAGGCAAAACAATTCAAGAGTACACTCAGGACTTTAGAAAGAGGGCTTTGTTGTTAGGAGTAAACTTGAATTCTCAAGACACACTCTTGAAATACATTGGAGGTTTATATTCCTATTTGAAACATACTATCCTTATGTTTAACCCAAACAACTTAGATGAAATATGTGTGCAAGCCACTCATCTTGAAGCAAGGGGAAAGAACATTCAGGAAGAGGGTAGTAAGAAGAAGCCATTCAAGGGTAAGGGAAAAGAGAAGGGAGGAAAATGGAAGGGAAAGAAGAATGCAAGCATCAAGAAAGAAGGGGAGAAAACTACATGCAAACATTGTTCCAAAGAGGGGCATGATGAAGCCCACTGTTGGAAACTACATCTCGAACTAAGGCCTAAGAAACCAAATAACAAGGGGAAAAAAAAGATCACTGCCACCACACAACAAGATCTTGGATCCGATTCTGGAGATGAGACCAAGATCGTAGCCATGGTTAACAAAGGAAAGGAAGCCATAGCAAGTACTAGTTCCTCAAATAGTCACAACAACACTCCAAATGAAGACACAAGAATAGAAGTGTTCCATGTTAGAGTGATTTCAAATCATACAAGGATTGATGCATTGTTTGATAGTGGGTCACAAGCAAACCTAATTTCAGAAGACTTGGTCAAAAAGCTTAACCTTGAAACCGCACCAGATCATAAACCATAGCCTTTGGGTTGGATAGTTAAGAATGCCAATTTACAGGTTACAAGGAAATGCATATTTCGATTTGCTATTACTGCAAACTTTGTTGATGAAGTCGAGTTAGATGTGGTTCCTTAAGAACAAATATCATTTGCTTAAGGATGGGGTGGAGTATATTGTGAGAGCTCATCGCAAAAATCTGAATATTTCTTTAGTTAATGCAGGGCAAATGAAAAGGCTAGTTAATGCAAGTAAAAACTTTGTACTTCTCATGATCAAGAAAAATGATGATGTTGACTATGAATCTTTTGAAGGATATGATGACAAATTAAAATCTGATTTGTTTGATGTGGTAAGTCAGCATGGCGAGATGTTTCAAGAACCAAGTGGGTTACCTCCCAAGAGGGGAGTTCAACATGAGATTCAGTCGCAGTAGGATGTTCCAGTTCCAAACATTGGTATGTATCGCATGTCAATTATGGAGAGATTGGAAATCAAGAAGCAAATCCAAGAATTTTTCAACAAGGGTATCATACACCCATCTACTTCGCCATGTGGTTTACCAATTGTTTTTGTACCAATGAAGGACGGGACTTGGCGCATGTGTATCGATTTCTGTGCACTGAATAAAATCACGGTAAAGAATCGCTACCCACTCCCACGCATTGATGATTTTCTAGATCAGATAAAGTATGCAAAGTATTTCACTAAGCTAGACTTACGAAGTGGTTATCATCAAGTTAGAATAGTTGAGGAAATTTGGAAAATTGCAGCTCAAAAAAGCGATTTTTTGTATTTTATTTTTTTTATTTTTGGCTTTTGTTGGGTTAGAAGGTGGGTTAGTGTTGATTTAGGGATAGAGTGAAAAATATATAAGCTCTCTTTCACCTCTCATTTGCTCACTTGTGTTTTTGGAGAGCTTGTAGAAGAGAGGAGAAGAGAAGAGAAAAAGAAGAGAAGAGAGCTTGGAGAAGAGAGAGTTGAGGAGAGCTTGGAGGAGCGAAGGAGGAGGAGCTTGTTGGAAGAGTAAAGAAGGGCTTACATCTACAAGAGCTAAAGAGGTAAGTGCAAACCCCAAACTTTCTCATTTTTTGGTCATTGTTTTTTGTATTTTCTCTCCTCCCTCTCCTACACTTTCTCATTCTTTCTTCTTGTACATTTATTTGTAGTTTGTCCACCACCTTTATTCATATTCAAAGATGATGTTTTTCTGAGTTCTATGTGTCATTCCACTTTTGGTTTTGATGATGGTAAGGGGGAGTAGAAATAGAAGAGAAGAAGATGAAGAAGAAGAGGAAAGTGGTCCCCATATGAGTGACCCAATGTATGATGAGGAGGAAGGGTTTGAAGAGGAAGGGGATGATGAAAACATTAAATCACAAGAGGGGAAAGCTGCATTAACACCCTTGTGGAACTATGTGGCCAAACTTGAAGGGGGAAAAGGTGGTAGAAGCTGCAAGTTTTTGTGCCCTCATGGTTGTCATGGAGGAAAACCATATAGTGGTTCATATACCCGTGTGAAGAGGCATCTTTGTGGGGTGATGGACAGTGATGAAAAAGATGGTGTTGTGAAGATAGCAATTTTCCCAAAGGTTCCAGCTAAACAAAGAAGAAAATACATCCAAATAGAGGAGGCTGCACAACAACAAAAGCAAAAAACAAAAAACTCAATCTGAATCAAGTGCAACCTCTAGATTTGGTAGCTCATCTCCTCATGGTGCTTCTGCAAGCTCTGGAGGTAAAAAAACAATAGTGGATTTCCTTAATGTTGTTGGGAGGGATGATGTGGATGGAAAGATAGTCTGATTTCTTTGTGCTTGTGGTGTACCATTCAATGTGCTTTGGTCTCCCTATTGTCATGAAATGGTAAAAGGCATCAATGAAGCCCCAAAAGGATACAAGTCCCCCAACTATGAGAAAGCTAGAATAGTGTTATTAGAAAGAGAAAAAGGAAAGGTTCAAGTAGCTTTGACACATTTTACAAATGAGTGGGTGGATAGTGGGGTATCCATTGTATCAAATGGGTGGACAAATATCAGAAACCAACATTTGATAAATGTTCTTGGTGTTTCTGCTAGTGGTGCAATGTTTATTACATGTCATGATTCCTCTTCTATCAGTGCAACTTCCCAAAACACTGCAGAACTCCTATTGCAATCAATCAGAGATGTTGGTCCTAGTAAAGTGGTTCAAGTGATCACAGATAATGCAGAAAATTGTAAGGGAGCAGGAAAAATTCTTGACGGTACTGATCCACACATATTTTGGTCTGTGTGCTTGGTGCACACATTGAACCTTTTGATGCATGATATTGTGAAGCATAAAGAATGTGGGTGGATTAATGAGCTTTACAAGGGAGGGAAGCAACTCATTAAATTTATCACAGGGCATACAAGGGTAAACTACTTCTATGGCACTTACTCCCAGTTGCAGTTGCTTAAACTTGCAAAAACGAGATTTGCAAGTTATTACCTCACCTTTAGGCGGCTAGTGAAGGTGAGACAAGCTTTAACTAATATGGTCACTGCTGAATCATGGGAGGAAATTAACACTGATAGAGATGGTGCTAATGCAACCAAGAACACTATTTTTGACATGTTATTTTGGTCACAGGTTAAAAATGTTTTGCAATTCACCAAACCAATTTATTACATGATTAAGTTTGCATATTCAAATCAGCCAATAATTGGGGAGGTGTATGAGAAATGGATAACATGTTGGGGAAGATTAAAGACATTGTTGAGCCTAGAGATACCACCTTGTATAAATATATTCGTGCAGAGGTGGTAAAACGATGGGATATGCTAAATGTTCCATTGCATGCATTAGCATATGTTTTGACACCTAAATACTATAGTCCATCATGGCTTTCAACACCAACACTTGGGGGGGCGAGCATGAGAAAACCACACCTAGATCCAGAGGTCCTAGAAAAATATATGATTGCATTGGATAGATTAGTCCCTGATGAGGAGGAGGCACACTCTGTACGGAAACAATTGAATAGCTATATGCTTTCCACTAGTCCATTTGGGAGCATGCATGCTATTAAAGATCGAGAGAGTTTTTCTTCTATTGAGTGGTGGAACATGCATGGAGGTGCTACTCCACTTCTACAAACTTTGGCATTGCGAGTTCTATCACAGGTGGTAAACACTTCTTCTGCAGAGAGGTGTTGGAGCTCTTATTCTTTCATCCACAGTGTTAAAAGGAATAGGTTGAGTCTAGACCGGGCAGAGAGCTTGGTTTATGTTCATTACAACTTGCGATTTTTGTCCCATTACTGTGATGATGTAAAGATGTAATATTCCCAATTAGCTTTGCTAATTGGAATATTTCATTTTTGTTTCATTTTGCCGCTTTAGCTAGAAATAATAAATAAAGTGAGAAATAAGAGGGGTCACCTCACTTTATAAAATAAAGTGTTTTTCTTAGTTGATTGACGTTATAACTTAGAGAGGGGGCCTTGGGGGTCCACATGTGTATGAGGGGACGCCTCACGCTAACCCAAGGTTAACTGCGCAGGCCAAGGAGAGTGAAGGACGCAGTCAAGGTTTTGGAGGGAGTTTAGCACTATAAAAGGTGGGGTTCTCACCTCATTTTGGCATGGATGATTTGATATTGATATTGAGAGCTAGACTTCTGTCTACTTCAGCACGCCGATTGTTTAGTCGGTCTGCAGCACTGTTTAGTGCAAACTGAGTGTCTCCAGTCGGAGATCTCACCCTTAGCCTCGGGGGACTTCGAGTGCCTGCCCTGGTAAGGTTATTTTCTGAGCATCATCCTTCAGTTTCAGTGGTAATTTGCAGTAGTTTCTGGTGGAGATTTGGCAGAGGAGATACCCCCCTTCTTGAGGCTAGAGATACGGAGAGATAGTAGCGAGATCTAGCCTTGGAGGACGCAGATGCGGAGAGACATGGCGAATCGGAGCCTTGGAGACGCAGTACGGAGGGCAACGACGAATCGGGCCTTGGAGGCCTTGGTCTGGAGAGATGGGGCGAGATGCGGAGAGATAGCGACGAATCTAGCCTTGGAGGACAGGATACGGAGAGATGAGGCAACGGATACGGATACGGGAGACTCAGGATCCGACGGATCCGGAGTAGAAGCACAGACATCTGGGCGAGGGAGGCCAACGAATCCGAGATCTAACCTTGGAGACGCAGATGCGGAGAGACTAGAACCTTGAATACGGAGAGGAGGACCCAGATCCAACGAGATGCAGGCGAGAGAAGGGCAGGTCGATCGGGGAGGACGATCGATGAAGCGGGGGTCTTTGTGTGGGGTTTGGCAGCGTTTTTCAGTGTTTCCAGCCCTGAGGAGTTGGTCATCTCATCTGGAGGACTTGTGGTTGGATTCACCCCTTCTTGCCAGCGTTTCATCTGTCTTCTGCGCTGTCAATAGCAGAGACAGCGTTTTCACTGGTGAGGGCTTGATTGGTGGTGGAGCATCAGTTTCACATTTTCTGGGGTTTGTCTGGAGGATTGAGATCAGCCATCTCTCTAGTTTCCAGCTCATAGTTCCAGTGCATTGCAGCAGCAGTTCTTCATAGCAGATTCTTCAGCCAGCTAGGACGCTGTCCCTATTTGCAGCCATTATTTGTTCTGAGAGGGTCTCCACTTGCCTAGGGTAAGGATAGGTGCACTCATTCTGATTATCTTGTACTCCTCTATATGTATTCTCAGATTAATAAAATGGCTTAGTGTTCTGGCATTCTATGTGTACTTGTTCCATGATCTGGTTCCAGCATTTTATTTTGTATATCTGTCTGGCATATTTCTGTGTATTACTGGTTATTTCCCTTTGGGGATATTACAAAAGAGTAATAAAGACCTTAAGGTTTGGAACAGGTATCCAGAGGAGGCAAATTTGAAGGATGGAGTGTTGCGATTAGAGCAATTAGAGGATGCTCTTATCCATGATGATGATGATCAAGTTGACATGCCACCCCCCACTAGTCCCTTGCTTCCTAGGTTCCATGGTTCAACACCAACAGTAGGGGCTTCGTCTTCATCAGTTGCAGTGCCAGTGCCACAACTTCCACATCCACCATCTTCTTCATTGCCACCATGTAGAGGCCCACCGTCACGTACTCTTCGTGGTAGAAAGAGGAGAGATTAGTAGATATTTTCACAATTTACTACTTTTGTCATAGATTAGACTTGTAGGCTTCTTGTGAATTTGAACAATTTTGTCTTAGTGGTGGCCAGGTGGCCTATTTTGTAAACATTACTATTTGAATTTTGGACATGACTAATGTTGACAGTTGCTCACTTGATAGATAGTATGCTTTATGTTTTATAATATGATTAAATGTTTTATGTTTATGATTTATGTTTTATAGTATGCTTAAATGTTTTATCATGCTTAAAAATTTGATGTTTGTTTGTAATTGCTAGGATCTAGAATCTAGATGGTTGATGCTCGAATAATTAATTATTGATGTACAATGGAATCATTGATGTCATATCTATCTTGATTTATGTAAAAATATGCATGTTTTCATGTCTTCTACAACTAATATGGTATTTGGGATGTTTGTTTTGAATATAAATGTAAAAAAATATAATATATATATATATATATACTAGATGCTTCCGAAACGCTTCACTTCCTAATTTTTTGGAAAATGATGCTTCCGCGTCCCCGCTTCCAAAAAACGTCCATGCTTCTTCCCCACTTCGTGCAACGTTGATTATGCCATTCAGTCTAACAAATGCTCCAACTACTTTCATGAGAGTCATGAATGATGTACTACGACCATTTCTAGATGACTTCGTCATTGTTTACTTAGATGATATTTTGATATTCAGCAAATCAAGAGATGAAGATGTCATGCATGTGAACAAGGTACTTGATGTCTTAAAAAAAGAGCAGTTATTTTTAAAGATATCAAAGTGTGAGTTTGGCAAGACTTCTTTAGTGTATTGGGGACACATTGTTGGGGGAGGTGAGTTGAAGATAGACCCTTCCCAAGTAGAGGTCATTCTGAATTGGCCCAAGCCTAATATAGTCACAGAGGTAAGAATCTTTCTTGGGGCAGCACAATATTGGAGGAAATTCATTGCTAATTTTTCTTCCATTGCAGCTCTGTAACATGCATTGACAAGTGTCAAAAAAGTCTTCCATTGGGGAGATATGCAACAAAAATAATTTAATGCTTTAAAGCAAAAGATAAGTTCAACACCGGTATTGGCTCTTCTGGATCTTAGACAACCATTTGAGATCCAAACAGATGCAAGTGATTATGCCATGGGAGCAGTTCTCATGCAACATGGTAAGCCTACTTCGTTTCATTCGGAAATTTGTAATGGAGCTGTGACTAACTATCCCACCTATGACAAAGAGTTATATGCATTAGTACAAAGTGTAAAGAAATGGAAGCACTATTTGATGGGAAAAGAGACCATTATCCATACCGACCATTAGCCATTGCAGTACTTACAATCACAGTCAAAGTTGCAACAATCGAGACCTTTCAGATGGATGGGATTTCTACAACAATTTCATTTGGTTGTCCAGTATAAAAAGGGAATCTATAATAAGGTAGCTAATATGCTCTCTAGGCCCATTGTAAATTCATCTATTATACTCAAGCACAATTCAGTTATGCATGAAAGTTACATTGAACAATATGCATATGATAGTGATTTTCAAGATGTGTATGAAAGCTTGAGTCAAGGAAACCAAAATGAAGAGTTAGATTATCATGTGCATAATATTTTGTTGTATCACTTGGGCAAGTTATGTATACCATAGGGAGAAAGAAACAATATCATAAGGGAGGCGCACACTTCATTGATATATGGACATTTCGGTGTAGGCAAGGTGATAGCGAATCTCCAAAGTTATTTTTATTGGCCACACATGATCGATAGTATATCTCGTTTTATTGTAGGATTTTCTTTATGTGCAATAAGTAAGCCGAGTAATAGGAAACTTGGATTTTACACTTCACTTCCGGTTCCTTCACATCCTTGGGAAAGTATCTCAATGGATTTTGTAGGTGGTCTTCCAATGTCAAGGAAAGGTCATGATTACTTGTATGTTGTTGTAGATAGGTTCAACAAAATGTGTCTTTTGATGCCATGTAAGAAAACAATTAGAGCTGAAAAAACAGCTCATCTTTTCATTCAAAATGTTTGGGTTCATTTTGGTCTTCCTACTTCTATTGTAAGTGATCGAGATTCCCGGTTTTTTGGGAATTTTTGGTTAAAATTATGGGACATGATGGACACAAAGTTGAAGAAGAGTACAACATTTCACCTGCAAACAGATGGTCAGACCGAGGTGGTAAACATGACAGCCATTCATCTTCTTAGAGGTTATTGCAGCAAACATCCCAAATTGTGGGATGAACAATTGCATTACATTCAACATGCATACAACAGGGCAAAACATTCTTCCACAAACACATCGCCATTTAAGGCATGTCTTGGGTACTTGCCAAGATCGCCTTTGGACTTCATCTTTAAGAAAGATGTCGCTATAGATGGTCATAGTGACATAGATAAGGCAAGGAAGTTCATTAAGAAAATTCAGTTGGTACATCATACAGTGCAAGAACAACTTGAAAAGAGTCAAAGCAACTACAAGGCAAGGCATGATAAACACCGTGTTGATCACAAATTCCAGGTTGGAGATGAATTTTGGTTATATATCAGCAAAGAAAGATTGCAAGGGGAAGGTAAAAAGCTCAAGCCAATCCGTTATGGTCCATTTAAAATTTTGGAAAAGATTGGTACTAATGCATTTAAGCTAGATTTGCCTCCTTATATGCAAATATATTCTGTCATTAATGTTGATAATTTGAGATTGTTTGAGCCTCCTTTGATTGATGATCAAGGAGAGCATGTTTAGTTGCCATCAATAGATGATTTTTGCCAGAATATCTTGATGAACTTCAGCAAAATCTCATACTTGACAGAAGAATCGGAACTTCAAGAAGAGGGAATGTCGAATACCTTAGAGTGGGACTCAAGGGACAAAATCCTTCCAAAGCCAAATGGATGGAGAGTAAAAGGGTGAGGGATCTTTACCCTCACCTACTGAACAATTGATAGTATCTTTTGGAGTCCAAAAGGCTTCTAGTGCGGAGGAATGATTAGAGGCTCGGTTTTTAGCTAAAAATGAAAACGCTAAAAAATACTCCAACTTAGAACGATCAGATAGAGCTCATCACCAGGATTCCAACGCAACTCATTTCATCAAAATCCGAGTTCGTATGAGTAAGTTATGGTCTGTTGTCCATTTTATCAAACAAGTAAAAATGTGTAGAACAATGACAGATTGATGACTTGGCGGTCCAGTGAGCACCTTAGGAATATTTAGGGAATATTCTCCAATTTTCAGCCAATGACGCTGTGACAAGTGTCACAGTCAGATTCGCCAATGTTGCTTGGGGAAATTGAAATTTTCTTCCTATTTCTAAGGTCGAAATTTTAATTATATGGTGATTATTATATTTTTAAATTTGGTGAATTTGAGCCAATGGAGAAGGGCCACGTGGAGCAGTCTAAGGCTACCACGTGCCCTCCCCCATGGCATTTGAATAGTGCACCTCTATTTTCGAAGTTTAATGTTTTAACCCTAACTACATTTGGAGGAGCTATTGGGGATGATTTATATTGGCGAACATATATTATTGGTGGACAGCCTTACACTAGTCGAAATGGGACTAGCTCTAAACCTGCTAGAGACTATATGGTGGCTAACTACATATGACGAAGAAGCTCTAAACCGACGGACAGGGTCTAAACTTGCGGACTTAGCTCTAAAGCTGGCGGAGACACATATGATTATAACCCAAAGTCCAGACTTTGGATGTGGGTTAATGTATTGCACAACAAAAAATTGGTGCGTGGGTCGGGGTCAAACCCACGACCACCCCATGCCATATCATAGCTCTACTGTCTCTTCTACATCATGGGTCTTAACCCATAAGTCTGCCACGCATATTTAAATTTTATCCACACCAGAGTTGGGGATACGAAGGGGGCCAGCCCCGCGGGCCAACCCCCTCCCATATGTCTAAGCGCGAAGACCGAAGGCTATCACTATTCACGGTGGAGATTTAAACAAAATTAAACCATATTTAATTATTACTAATTCGGGATTAGTTCCATAATCTGCGGTTTAGCGTTAAAATCGCTTAAGCACTAAACATGTCATTAACTCCATTAAACCCACGCTTATCCTAATTAATGTGCAGTTAAACTAGCGGAAGACTTGGTGGAGCCCACCAAATGCGGCGGAATCTCCAGTTTTCATGGAGCTATCTAGCGAAATTCCAGTTTTAGTGGAGAAATAGTAGGAAAAATTTGGTTTTCCATAACTGAGGCAATTTTCGACCAATTTTGGCTCAGGAAGAGTTACTTTTGGTAGATTTTGATGTTTTGGAGTCATTGGAGAAGGTTTCAAAGGCAACAGGACACTGTAAACCTCACTTTTGCACAAATGAACCTAATACAAAGGCCCATGCCATGGAAGCTAGACCAAGGAGATGTAGCCTAGGAGGGGTGAATTCCTTCATCAAAACTATTTGTATTTGACTCAATTGTCTGTGTCTTTATATGTTGTTGTTCAGCATTTAGTTTCCATGCTTTTAAGTTCATGAAATACACTTAATCTCATCAAGTTTGTTGAATTGTCAATCATAATCACATGTATAAACCCTTGTACAAGAAGCAAAACTAATCATTTTCATATTAAATCTGAAACTGATATTAGCACATCATTAACTAAAAATCAATTTCAGATCAGGGAGAGTGGAGATAATGAGACCACACTAACACCAACTAAAATTGACCAAACACCATTAAAAAGCCCTCCCTCCCCCCTTATTGTCATTCTTATTATTTCAATAGAGAGGAAGAGAGCAAGAGTGAGCAAGAGATGAGAGGAGAGAGTAAGAGAGGAGAGGAGAGAGCAAGAGAGAGCAAGGGAAAGGAGAGGTTGGAGAGAGCAAGGAGCTTGAAGGTTGGAGAGAGAAAGGAGCTTGGATGTAGAGCTTGGGATCGAAGGACAAAGAGGTAGGAGAGTCTAATCTATTTTTTTTCTTTGTGCATTTTTAATTTGTTCAAACATGAAAAATTGATTTTTTTTTTCTTTGTTGCATTTTAATTTGTTGAAAAATGAAAAAATGTTTTTTTTCTATGTTGCATTTTAATTTGTTGAAAAGTGAAAAAATGATTTTTTTTTCTATGTTGCATTTTAATTTTTTGAAAAATGAAAAATTGAATTTTTTTTTCTATGTTGCATTTTTTCCTATTCCCATTTGGCATTCCTCCATTTTTTTGCAGGTTAAAAACTTGAAAGTTTGAAACATCATGGCTATATGGCTTGGCATCTTCTTCTTGTTGGTTTTGTTTTTTGTTATTATGGTGTTGGAGAGTAGAATAAAGAGGCCTATTCTAGAAGAGGAGGATGAAGAAGTGGGTTATAGTGGATTTGATGAAAATCCCGAAGAGGAGTACCATGGTGAGGAGGAAGGGGAGAGTGGAGATAATGAGACCACATTGACACCAACTAAAATTGACCAAACACCATTGTGGAAACATGTTACTAGGCCTGAAGCAAGGAAAGGGGGTGGAACCACTAATTGTTTTTGCCCCCATTGCAATACACAATACACAGGTTCATACACCCATGCCAGAAGGCACCTTTGTTGTAAAAGGCCATGGGATGGAGATAAAAATATAGGAATCAAAACTTTTGTAATTGTGTCAGCAACAAATAGAGCCAAATACATGAGGGAAGAAGAGGAAGCCCAATACAAATCTAAAAGATCTAAGGGTTTCATTGAATCTTATTCACCATCACATCATGCACAAAGAAGTCCATCAACTTCCACCCATGGCAGTGGATATGGAGGCACACCTGGCACAGGACCAAACATCTCTTTAAGGCGTAGAACCATATCATATTTCCTTGACGAAGGGTCTAAGAGTGATGTGGATTCAAAAAAATTCTGGTTTCTCTATGCATGTGGGGTACCATTCGATATTCTTCGCTCACCTTATTGGCATGAAATGGTTTCTACCATTAATGATGCCCCCAGAGGATACAAGAGCCCTGGGTATGACAAGACTAGAACCGTGAGACTTGATCATGAAAAAGAAAAAATAACTCATTCTTTGAGTAGAATGACAAGTTCTTGGAATGAGCATGGAGTGTCCATTATATCTGATGGATGGAAAAATGTAAAAGGCAAGCCATTGATAAGTATTCTTGATGTGTCTGTTAGTGTTGTAATATTCCTTTCATCATACGATTATTCAAGTAAGTTCAAGACCGACATCAACATTGCAAAACTATTACTTGACACAATTGAACGTATTGGGCCATACAATGTCGTCCAAGTCATCACTGATAATGTTTCTAATTGTAAGGCAACGGGATCAGTTATTGAAGATATATACCCCAACATATTTTGGTCTGGGTGTTTGGTTCACACAATGAACCTTTTGATGCATGATATAATTAAAAACAAACAACCTCAAGACAGATGGCTTGGTGATTTGTACAAGAGAGGCAAAAAAATGATAAGATTACAAATCATAGAAATACCCATGGGATTTTCCGCAGTCACTCAAGATTGGAGTTGTTGAAGATTGCAAAGACTAGATTTGCTAGCTATTAGCTCACCTTCAAGCGCCTTTTGAAGGTAAGAGAGTCATTGGCAGCCATGGTATGAAGTCCACACTAGCGGGTATTAAAGGACAAAGCAACAACATTAGTTGATAGGGAAGGTTTTGAACAAGTAGAGGAGACCACTCTTGATCCTTTGTTTTGGGCACGTGTGAGGGAAATTTTGAATTTCACCAAGTCCATTTATAGCATGATTCGCTTTGCAAATACACATAAACCAGTGATTGAGGAGCTGTATGAGTAGATGGATAACATGTTGGGGAAAATAAAAGATGTTGTCAAGGAAAATGATCCCAACTTGTATTCAATGATTCACAATTGTTTCTGTGCACGGTGGAATAAACTCAATGTTCCACTACATTCTTTGGCATATATCCTTATGCCAAAATACTACTCTCCATCTTGGTTGGGCCAACCTGCACCTTGGGGTGGGGTTAGGATCAAACCTCATACAGATCCAGAGGTACAAGAGGCATATGTGAAAGCATTAGACAAGTTGGTCCCCGTCAAGGAGGAGTGTGCTAATCTGCGCCTTGAATTAGGCAGATACTTCAGTTGCACTGGTTTGCATGCAATGGAAGATAGAGACAGATTTGATGTTCTCACATGGTGGGAAGCATATGGCAGCATGGGACTTTTGCCAAAATTGGCAAAAAAAAGTTCTCTCACAGGTTGTAAATACTTCTTCTGCAGAGATGTTTTGGAGCACCTACAGCTTCATCCATAATGTGAGAAGAAACAAACTCAACGAAAACCGAGCAGAAGGCTTGGTTTATGTACACTACAACTTGAGGTTGTTGAGTCATTATTGTGATCAGGCTTATGGGGATCTATCATATAAAGTTTGGGACAACAACCTAGAGGACGATAATTTGGAGGATGACACTATACATCTAGAAGAATTGGAAGCATAAATTTTGAGAGATGAGGATGAAGCAACAACAACCATGCCATCGCCACACCCACCATCCGGTAGTAGTGCCAGTGCCAGTGTTTGAGTTCCAACTATTGTTCCTTTGCTGATGCAGCCTCCACCTACATCTTCACGTGGAGGGCATGTGCCTTCTAGTTATGGTCGTGGTACTTCCCGCGAGGAGACTACTAGAAGACCACCATTACCACGAGTTGCTAAAAAATTCGACATTTCTCGTGGCAAGAGGGCAAGCAATAGTTAAAATAGATTTACAGTTTACTAGTCTTTTCTATTTTCTAGTAGTTTTTAACTTTTTATAACTGTTGAAACTTGTCTCTTTCATATTTATTATGATATTTTTTATAAACAATATATGACAATTTAACTTTGAAGTTGGCAGTTATAAGTTTATAAGTCATTATGAATTATGAATATGATGCTTTATGAAAGTTGAAAGTTGTTTCATTTCGTTTCATTTTATAACGTTTCATTTCATGTTAAATATTCTTTGTTGTAATGGTTACACTTAGCTTACAAGTATAACTATGGTGATCAATGAATCAATGATGATAAATGTTATATATTGAATTTTGAAAGCTTGAAACTTTAAGATTGATGAATCATGAGACTCAAGAGTCAATATGTTGTATGTTTCTAACTTGTGGACGTGGTTGATGAAGATTATAACTTCTAGATGATTGACGTTATATGGTTCAATCTATGTTTTTATGTTTTTTTATGTCTAATTCATCACTCTACATGCTTTTGTTGACATATATGCATCAAAATATTAAAAAAATGTAATATATATATATATATATATATATATATATATATATATATATATATATATTATAAAAAAAAATGCTCCCGGACCGAGAGCTTCTGAAAATGGCGTTCCCGCACCCGCTCCCAAGTGACCTTGACACAAACAGTTAGAACACCTTCCTATGAAAATTTCATCTATCACAACAAATGGAGATTATTTTCCTAATTGTTAATTTATTTAACAATTTATTTGTTGTTTGCTACGACAAATACCAAATAATTCACACTGTGATTTTCACAAATAAACTGCGGAAGAAAATAGCACTGAAAACTGAGAAAATCTAGCACACACATAAAATTTTCATAGTTATTTTTAATTAATTTATTATTATTAATATTTGTTATTTTAATATTTATTATTTAGTTTATGTTTATGAATATTTTATTCATAACATTGCCACCCCCTTTAGAAATTATTTGTCCTCAAAGCACAACCATAACGATTTTCTCTAGTTAAACATTGTTGCGATGGAGTGGTATCATTTTGTTGACTGGTGCATTCTTCACGGGTACTTGTACTTTCCTTGGAGCTGGGAGTGTTAACACCATTTAATTTATAATGTCGTCCTTTCCAGTTAAACTCCATGAATTGTTCTTGAAGGTTTGTAGTATAGCTCCCTAGTAGTATTAACCATTCTGCACCTAGAACTACATACATTACTTTGAGTGGTAGGGAAAATAGATCTGTTTATAGCTCCAGTTCTTGTATTTGGATTGAATCTTTTTGACATTCTCCTATTTCCTTGATTTTATTTCCAATAGCGACAAACATGGTCAGGTCCTTGATTGGGCATATACAAAGACCAAGTTGTTCTGGAAGATCAATGTTTATACAATTGTGAGTACTACCAGAATATATAAGTATATTGACATTTCTGTCTTTTATGAGTCCATTGAGCCTTAGGGTTTTAGTAGATAGACTCTTCCTCATGTTTGTTTTGGAGTAGTAATTTTAATGTTCCTTTTTGGGAACTGGCTCTTCTTGCGAAGATGTGCTAGAACATATTTTGTAGTTGATTGTTGTTCTTGATCTCCGAAAGAGTTACTATTTTCATCAAGGTTTTCCAATCACATGAGATTGTAGCTAATGACAGTTCCTCATAATCTAAATCTTCATTGTCTGTGACAACAATTCCTTCATCATTTTCTTGTACTTCAATTTGCTTTCCATCTACTATTGTATAGTGATGTAGGGATGCGTCTTCACATCTATGTCCCAGAGTCCAGTTTTCTCCACATTTGCGACAATTATTTTTCTTGTTAATCTTATTCTCTGGCTCATTACTTAAAGTGTCTAATTCCTTCTCGACTTCATAGGTATATACATTTTTGTTAAGGCATCTATGTCCTGATGTCCATTTGTCTCCACAATACCTACATTTGTTAGTTTCATTTTTTCCCAATTGTTGTTGCTGGTCTTCATCTTCCCTGAATGATGACATTCTGAGATGATTTTTTCTCTCAATAATTATTGCTAGATGTCTAGCATCTTCAATGGTTTGGGTTTATATAATTTTAATTATTTATGAATATAATCCTTAATGTTGAGATTTTGAGTTTGCATTAGGTGTGCTCTAGCCCTAATATTTTGTGGAAGTGCTAAGACACACTAGACTTCAAAAACCCAGAAAGCGTTTGGAGAAATTTCATCCGATGTTGAAGTTATTCTAATATTTAATTTTTTTAATGAGGACCCTAAGTCTAACTTAGGGAATTAGAAAAATTAAAGGGAACTAATTAAATACATGTGATGAAATGTTCTAAGTGACGTGGATCAAACAATATTTTAATTAGAGCCGTCGATTAGAGATTAGATCACGACCGTTGGTTTTCCAACGAGAAAAGTATAAAGGAAAGGCTTGGGGTCAGTTGGAGACACACACACATTGGCAAAGCACTGAAGCTAAGTCAAATTTTTGGGGCAGGGTTTTGCTGAGAAATTTAAAAGGAGTTTGCAGTGTAGTGAGGGGCAGAGATCAGCGAGGGATAATCTGATCCAAGGCCGAGAATACAACAAGGAAAAGGGGTAGTGATTACCAGTCAGCGCAGAGTCGGCCAAGAGGACACTATTCAGTTAGCACCACGTAGAGACTGTGTAGAGGTTGCATAAGACCAGCGAGGGTGATGCAGACCCGGCCAGCGCAGCATAGCACCAGCTAGGGTGACGCAGTCCCAATCGAGGTAGCGCAGAGGCAATGCAACACCAATTAGGGTGATGCAGTGGGGACGCTGGCCAGTGAGGGTTGACGCAAAGGTTGCGGAGGCAGTGCTGAGGGTTCCAATGGGCCAAAAGGGGCTCGTGATCTGTAAATCTCGTTTGAGCGTGTGATACAACCATATATTTTGTCTACGAGTGAAAGGTACAAACTTCCCTGTAATTTATCTATAGGGCTAACCATGTCTGGTGCCTAGAATGTTGTATTCAGATTCTGCATAATAATATAAACCCTCTAGAGTTGCTGCACCTGTTTTCCCGCATTGGGTTTTTACGAGGACATTTGTCTGAAAAATCGTGTATAATCTTTTCACATGTGTGTATTGTGCAGTAAATGATTTGTAGGTGTGTAGGTTGCAATTAGTGTCTACTTTAATTTTTTTTTTGAATAATTCAGTAAAATAAGTTGTTAATGTTAAGGAAACAAGTAGGTGAAGTAGATCTAGATACTGCAATAGGGTTTCTGTTTTGAAACTTTCACGCTTAAGGCCACAACAATACATTTTTAACAACACTTCGTCTGAGAATCCCCTTTGCCTTATGGCTAATGCCTCCCATTCATGAGTGTATTCGTTTACTGATCCCTTCTGTTTGAGGTGAATGAATCTTTCGTAAACATCATCCTCTTCTTCGTCATGAAACCTTTTTAGCTGTGTTTTTTTTTTTAATTTTCCAATTGAACAAGCGAGTTTCAGATTTGTTTGACCACCATAGGAACCAGGCATACGCTTTTGCTTCCAAATAGTTGGATGCGGTCATGACCTTTTCTTATTCACCTATTGGCAGGTTTGCTCTAAAAATGGCGTCCATTTTATTTATCCATACAATGGTGTCTTTATGGTCCTTGATGATCCGGATTTATGCAGGAACGCAACAAAATACAAATATAACCCTAAATACAAAAATGCAACGGAAATAACACTTCCTTTCATTAATATCAAATAACTGAAATTTGTTTACAAACAGAATGGAAATAAACTAGCTAGGGCGTTGGCAGCTTATCTCTGAGAAGAGATGTGGTGGCTAAAGGCCTCTGAACTCTGTGTTACAATGAGGCTCGAAGGCCTATATATTATTGAGAAACAATGGAAAACCCTAAACATCCAAAAACCTAACCCTAGGAGATGAAACACCAAAATATGGGCCCCGTCAGAGTAAATTGGTACATCAATTTCCCGGGGTCGTAACTTTGGCATACTATCTCTGTTTGACGCACATGATATATCATTAGAAAGATCTATTCGAGGACTACAACTGCTAACAACAAATATTAGGCTTGGAACGACTCATCTTTGCCGGAGGTTTGATGCCCAAAAAACGTAGTTTAGGGCCTCAAAATGGCTCCGGAAGTTCAGGACACGAAAAACTGCTAAAAATAGTAAATTGTGATATAATTAAGGAAACTGAAAAACTGAAAGAAACAATGGTGGGGCCCCAAGTGGAATCGGCGGGTGGCCACCAATATCCACCTGGATCATTCCTCCCCCCTTAGAAAGCAATGGTCCCCATTGCGTTGAGCATTGTTTTAAAAACCGGTCGTCCAGGCTCGGAACCGACCAAGTCGATCGAGCCAAAGGGATGGTCGGTCCGACTCAGCGGTTAAACCAGTCAGGCAGCCGATTTGTGACCGAGCCGACCGAGCCGTACATCGACTCAGCTGGCTCGGTCACAAACTGGCCAGCTCGGCCAGTCAGCTCTAGCCGGCCGCGGGCCCCAAAAAATCCCTAAAAATGGACTTGAAAATCGATTTTGTTTCTGCTGTTAGGTTTTTTTTACCTTATCTAACTCCTCCCCATCCTATTTAACCTAGCCAACCCCTCTCAGTACCTCACATCTATCTCATTGAATTTGCTTGAGCATTTGTGAGGATTTTGTGAAGAGTTGTGGAGTTGGTTTTGGAGCAGCTTTGAGGAGTCTTTTGGGCAAGCTTTGGAGCAGCATTGAGAAGTTGGTTTGTTGGAGCTGCATTGAGGAGGCTAGAGGCTAGAGGTATATATTTTTTCTCTTCTAAAATCTGTCTTTGCTTGTTTTATTTATTTTGCAAATCTGAAAATGGTAAACATAGTTTTTGGTAAAAGAAATGAACATAGAATGAATAGTCTTTTTTTGTTTTCATTTTCAGATTTAAACCTTTTCTTTCCAAGTCAAAAACTCAGTCCAAAATGGCCCCTAGAGCGAAAGATGTTGTTTGGGCATATACTGAAATGGTTGATGATCAAATGTATTGCAAATTTTGTAAGAAAAAAATTAAGGGGGGCGGAGGGGGCATTCATAGACTGAAACTACATTTGGCTTGTCTTAGAGGCCAAATTACTCCATGTGAAGCAAAAAACATTGGGGAAATTTGGAAGGAGTTGAAAGAACAATTTCAGAAGTTTTGAGGAAGAGAAAATTAGGCAAAAAGAAATACAAGCTAAAATTGGGAGGAAGAGAAATCTACAACATATGATGGCTGCCAACCCAAGTTTTGATTATGAGGGTTCTTCATCTATCCCTTGCACTAATGCATCAAACCCCTTTCGCTATGTTCCTCCCTCTATGGAGTCTATTTCTGAAAAGGGTAAGGGTGCAATGAGAAATAGGGGTACTATCAAAAAAATTTCATGCACTCTTCTCCCTTTGATAGTGCAACTGCACATGGTCCTAGTCCTCCAACTGTGCAGCCCACTTTAGATGCTCATTGGAGAAAAGAATTGATAGATGCTGCTTGTGATTACATTGCTAGATGGTGGTATGATTATGATATTCCCTTCAATGCTACTCGTTCACCATATTATGAACCTATTTTTGATGCCATATATGCTGATGGAAAGGGCTTCAAAGGCCCTACTATGCATGAGTTAAGAGGATCTCTCTTGCAAAAAGAGATTATGAACATTGATGATTATTTGAAAGAGTTCAAAAACTCATGGGCACATACAAGATGTACCATCATGTCAGATGGATGGACTGATCAGAGGAACCGTACCATCATAAAATTTCTTGTCTTTTGCCCACGGGGAACCATGTTTCTAAAATCAGTTGATGCATCTGATAGGGTGAAAGATGCACATTTGTTGTTTCATCTTTTGGATCAGGTTGTTGAAGAGGTGGGGGTGGCAAATGTTGTTCAAATCATCACAGACAATGCCTCTAACTATGTTCTTGCTGGTAAATTGTTAGAGGAAAAACACCGAACCATCTTTTGGACCCCATGTGCTGCACATTGCATAGACCTCATGCTTGAGGATATTGGAAAAATAGATTGGATCAAGAACACTATAGAGCATGCCAAATGCATCACAAAATATATTTACAATCACTCATGGATTCTGAATCTGATGAGGAAAAACACAGGGGTAAGGAAATTATTAAGCCTGCCATCACTAGATTTGCAACACATTTTTTGACATTGCAATTTATGCTTGCCCAACATAGAAACTTGAAAAAGTTGTTGGGCTCGGAAACAGGATGGCAAAGATGTGAAAAGGAAAGTCAATGAAGAAATATTTTGGAAAATGACAGCAGAGATTGTGAAACTTGTTGAGCCACTGGTTAAGGTGTTGCGCTTGGTGGATGGGGAAAGATTGGCTATGGGCTTCATTTATGAGGCTATGGATCAAGAAAAGGAGCAAATAAGGGCAGCATACAAGGACAGAGTGGGTAAGTATGTGCCCATTTTGGCAACCATTGATCAAAGATGGAACAATCAACTCCATCGCCCTATACATGCAGCTAGGTATTTTCTGAACCCAAGGTATCATTATAAAGCTCAAAAAGCAAGAGCTTTGAATGGGGAGGTTAGAGATGGATTGATTGACTGCATTGATCGCATGATCCCCACAGAGAGTGAGCAGTTGAAGAGACACAATCAGATCACTGTGTTCAGCCAAGCCATAGGTACCTTTAGCAAGAACCTTGCAAGGATTGCAAGGGAATCAGATGATCCAGGTAAACAAAGAATTTCAATTTTCAAATTCATATTTTATTATTTTGTATAATTGTTTATAATTTCAATTTCAAAGTTGGATATAAATTGTTGAGCTAACTGAAACTCATTTTTTGCAGCACAATGGTGGGAGGCATTTGGTAGCCATTGTCTTGAATTGCAGAGGTTTGCAATCCGCATTTTGAGTCAAACTTGCAGTGCTTCTGGGTGTGAGCGCAATTGGTCTGTCTTTGAGAGGATTCACACAAAGAAGAGAAACAGTTTGGAGCAAAAACGGTTAAATGATCTAGTGTATGTCCAGTACAACCTCCGACTAAGATGCAACCAATTGCTGAACAAAAGACTTGATTCAGATCCCATTGTGTTGGAGGGTATTGATCCAACATCAGATTGGGTAGTGGAGACTTGTCCACCAGAGTTTGAATCTGATGAGGATATTGGTGTGGGGATTGACTTCGATACACAGGTAGAGGCTATGCTCAATGCAGATCCACTAGTAGCAAACCCAGTCCCAAGCCCTCCAGTTGCAAGCACAGGCACTTCCTCTAGTTAGCCATGACAGAGGCGCATAACTCGTCTATCTCAGAGTGGTAAGGGGAAGGGTATAGTTCCAATTGAGGATGTTGATTCAGAGGAAGAGAGAGCGGTTTCCCCCTCTGGTTCAGACTCAGAGTTTGAGGAAAAGCCAGAGGACATTGGCTTGTCAGATGTCTAGCAGGCTGCAGTAGTGATTATTCATGTTTTGTTGTGGAGGCCATTTAGAACCTCCTTGTTTATGTTTTTTGTTTTGATCTCTATCTCATCATCATGTATTGGATAGTGCACTGGGTGCAATTTTGATATAATGGATATATTCATGAGCCTACTTTGATCATATGTTGTCTTTTGTCTATATTGTAATGCTTTGTGTTTGGAAACATGAATAAAAATCTTAAAAAATATGTTTTTTTACAAAAAAAATAATATTTAATGTATTTTTTACAAAAACCGAGTCATTGAAACCGAATCGGCCGAGTTGATACCGAGTCGAAGTTGGAGTCGGAGTCGGAGCCGACCCTCAGCCAAATCGGAACCCGATTCCGATTTTTAAAACTATGGCGTTGAGTTCCTCCATGAGATGAGGAAACTTCTGCTGAACTTGGTCCCTGGTGAACCACTTGCCTTGTATAAGAGTTGGCCAGCTTTGACAACCCGATACAGTTGGATCTTCTGCTGGTGAGTGTTCTTGATTTGCATGTCCATGATACAATCAGTGGTGGCATGTTCCATGCAGTATGGTTTTAACTCTCTTGGTGTGAGTTGTTCTGCAATGTCAGAGGTGTCTAGTAGAGGTGGGAAGTAGGGTCGAAGGCGTTCCACATTGAATATTGGGTGCAGACCAAGGAATGGTGGAATACTGAGCTTGAAGGCATTATTCCCTATAGACTTGGTGATGGTGTACGGCCCATATCGGAGCGGGCGAAGCTTGCGGTGGGGTCTAGTGAGGCGCTCCTTCTGCAAACGTAGCCACACTTTGTCACCCACCTGATAGTTGTGTGGCACCTGATGTTGATCATGTCGTTGCTTGTAATTAGCATCGGCTTTGTCCAATATGTCATGAACCTACTGGCAGATGTGCTGAATGTGCTCAATGAAGTTGTTTGCTTTGTCAACTTCAGACTGGACATGAGCCGAATCGGCCTGAATAGCCACAAAAGGCATGGCTATGTCAATGGGACATAGTGGCTGGAACCCCAGGCCCACCTGAAAGGGGTTGTGGCCAGTTGAGCTGTGGATAGCCCGGTTATAACTTTGTTGTACATAGGGAAGGCTCTTATCCCATGTGCGTGGATGCTTTGAATTGTACATGCACAGAATGTGTACAATCATCCTATTGAAGACCTTTGTCTGTCCATCAATTTGGGGATGGAAAGATGTGGACTTGGTGAGCTTGGTGTCCAGAATTGACCAGAGGCTGGACCAAAATGTGCTGAGGAACCTGCTATCCCAATCTGAGATGATAGAATGTGGGATACCAAAGTGCACCCACACTTGTTCAAAGAAGAGTTTAGCAGTGGCTTTTGCTATGATATTCTTCTTGCAGGCCGACATAATGGCCATCTTCGAGAATCTATCGATGACCACGAAAACACAATTGTTTCCATGCTTAGTAGAAGGAAGGCCCGACAGGTAATCCATGGAGATGGATTCCCAAGATCGACTAGGGGTAGGTAGTGGAGCATAGAGGCCTTGCTTCTTGATGGTCAGTTTGGCAATGGCGCAAGCAGTGTAGGATCTAATGCACTTCTCGACATCCTGTCGAAGGTTCGGCCAATAGAAATACTTCTGTAGTATTGCCACTGTTTTCTCGACCCCAAAATGCCCAGTGACTCGACTGTAGTGTGTTTCCCAAATCATCTTGGCACGCTCGCTTGAAGGATGTAATATCCCGAAAGGGAAATAGATAGCAATACAAAGCATACAACAAGATACAAATTGCTATAAACTGAACATGAAGCAGATGCACATGAAATAGAGAGAATACTGAGCCATTTTATTATACTGAGAAATAGAAATGAGTACAAGAGTTGATCAGAGTGATAGCACCTCGATTTGCACCAGGCAAGTGTAGGAATACTCTCAGAAGATCAATGAAATGGCTGCTCTATGCTCTGCGTCCAAGTTGCTGGAAAACTGCCGTGCTGCTGTTACTGTTGGAACAAAATGAGTATTCGGGGCTGCTCCCCTTCTTAGAAAAGGCTGAAACTCTGGAATCTGCCTCTACTCACAATACCCAGAAAAGCCCAGAGAGCATTTCTGAAATGGCTGACCCCCGAAAATACCTCCCTTGAGGATCTACGTTATCCTCCCAAGGGCCACGCTGATGCTGAATGGAATCCTCCGAGATATGGCCTCCCACTCTGCCAAAAGCCTCCAATAGGCAAGGGTTGGCCCCTTGCTCAATCTTCTGACCGGAAACCCCCAAAATAGTACCAAACCGAAGCTCCCTCAAGATGGACTGTGTCCTCCCTCTCAAGACTGCGCAGTCTATGAATGCACTGCTCCTCCACCAATGCCAAACTCGATCCTCCTGCAAAACGCTGATGGAAATACCTCGCCCGAGCAAGCACTCAAAGTCTCCTGGGGCTGAGGGTGGGATCTCCGAACGAAGACACCCGATGCACTAAACAGTGCTACAAACAAGCTAAACAGCCAACGTGCTCTAAGTCGAAGTGACCAGCTCAATATGCATAAACTCGAATGAGGAAATGAGGAGGCTTTCCTCCTTTTTATAATGATGGGCCTCTCTCAACCCTTGGCCCCACCATCTCCCACATTGCCTCCATTTGGCCCACATAGCCAACTCAACTGCGCTGGCCATGCTCACGCAGTCCAAGTGGGCCCCTCTTCACGTGGTCACTTGGCCCCCCTTGGCCCACCTTAGTCACAACGTTGATTTTACTAGGTGACTTTAGGGAGTGAACTTTATTCTAAGTGAGTTATATCCCCCTCTTACTCACTTTTATTTATATTTTAACTATAGAAGGAAAAATTGATCAAAATTAATATTTCCAATTAGCTATCGCTAATTAGGAATATTACAGTCTCCCCCGGAAAAATGTTGCTTGACCCCATGCAACTGTAGTGATGGATGCTGCAAGATCTTCTCACTTTCCCAAGTGGCATCCTCATCCGGTAAATTCTTCCATCTCACCAAGAACTCCCGGACTGTCCTGCTCCGCAGCTGTCTCTCTCTGACATCAATAATGGCCTCCGGCTGTAGCACCAAATGCTCCTCATCATCTGTAGGCGGAAGCTCCTCTGTCACTGTCACCTGCTGTTCCAAAGCCTTCTTCAGGCATGATATGTGAAAGATGTTATGAATCTTGCTGCCTTGGGGCAGCTCCAACTCATAGGCAACCTATCCAACCCCGCGTATCACCCTGTAAGGTCCATAAAAGCGGGGCTTGAGATTTTCGGCCCCCTTCTGCTTCAGAGTCAATTGTCAGTATGGCTGCAAGCGTAGGTAGACCAAGTCCCCTACCTCAAACTGTCTCTCCACCCGACCCTTGTCGGCATACAGCTTCTGCTGGTTCTGTGCTGTAGCCATGTTATCCTTGAGAGCTCGGAGGATGTCCTGACTCTCTTGGATCCAATCCTTGGCTCTCAGAGCCTTGCTGGCACCAAACATCACATCAACGAAAGATAAAGCATGATAACCATATAATGCATAGAACGGAGACATACCGATAGACATGTGATGTGTGTTGTTGTAGCAGTACTCTCCTAGGTGCAGCCACTTCAACCATGCTCTCTGCTACCCACTGACATAGTTACGCAAGTAGCCCTCATGCCACTTGTTAACTATCTATGTCTGTCCATCTGTCTGCGAGTGGTAGTTGGTGCTTGGTGTTATCTCTGTCCCCACCAGCCGGAAAAGCTCCTGCCAAAATCCACCCATGAAGCGGTTGTCCCTGTCACTAACAATGGTCTTGGGAAGACCATGTAACCTGAAGATATCCCGGAAGAACAACCCTGCCACCTGTGCTGTTGTATAGTGTGTGGATATGGCAAAAAAATGTGCATATTTCGTCAGTCGATCAACGACGACGAATATACAATCCTTGCCCTGCACCATGGGAAATCCTGTGATGAAGTCCATCGAAATACTCTCCCATTTCCTCTCTATAATGGGAAGAGGCTGCAACAAACCTGCTGGATGGTTCATCTCCCCCTTGTTGGGCTGGCAAATTTCGCACTCCCTGACATGCTGGAGTACGTCCTCCTTGAGGCCCTTCCAAGAGAACCTCTCTATGATGGCCCTGTAGGTTTTGGTAAACCCCTGGTGGCTAGACAATGGTGAATCATGAGAAGCCTGTAGTATCTTCTTCTTGAGCTGAGAGCCCTCAGTCAAGAAGATCCTATCCCTGTAGTAGATGATCTCATCCATCACCCTGTATCTATCATTCGTCACCTGTCCCTCCAAAACCTCACAAGCAAACCTGTCCTTGGAGTACTCCACCAAAAGTCGAGCCCTCCAATTTGCATCCAAACTCATCAAGGACAACGCGGTTGGTCTACGTGAAAGTGCATCAGCTACCACGTTGTTCTTCCCTTGGACATACTCGATGTCAAAGTCGTAGGCCTGGATCTTGGTGACCCACTTTTGCTTCCTCTCCTGTAGCTGCTTCTGCTCTAAGAAGAATCTGAGGCTGTTGTGGTTAGTCCTCACCCTGAATCTGTTACCTACCAGGTACTGCCGGAATTTGGCCAATGCATGCATGATGGCCAGCATCTCCTTCTCATATATGGCATATAACCGCTCATGTGGAAGGAGCTTCTGGCTCTCAAAAGCTATCGGGTGAACTCCCTGCATCAATACTGCACTGATCCCCTCTCCCGATGCATCACACTCCAGAACAAACAGCTGCGTGAAATCCAGCAATGCAAGTACTAGGCAGTTGCTCATCACCTCCTTGAGCCTATCAAAGGCCCGCTGTGCTGTATTCGTCCAACTGAATGCCTCCTTCTTCATCAAATCTGTCAGGGGTGCAACAAGCTAAGAGAAACTCTTGACGAACTTCCTATAGTAGGTGCAGATACCCACAAACCCTCGAATTTCCGTCATGTTTCTCGGCTCTGGCCAATCTCTGATGGCCCTGATCTTCTCCTCGTGGACCCTCACTCCGTCCACCCCTATAATGTGTCCCAGATATAGCATCTCCGTCAACCCGAACTCGCACTTGGAGAGCTTAGCATAAAACTACTGCTCCTCCAAAATATGCAACACTGCCTCTATGTGCTGGAGATGCTCCTCCCATGTCCTGCTATATATCAATATATCATCAAAGAAGACCAGCACAAACTTCCTCGGGTGACTGCAGAAGATGTGGTTCATGCACGACTGGAAGGTGGCCGGTGCGTTGGTTAGCCCGAAGGGCATCACCAAAAACTCAAAATGGCCATAATGGCATCTGAAAGCGGTCTTGGGAATGTCCTGTTCCCTCACGCGAATCTGATGGTACCCTGATCTCAAATAAATCTTTGAGAAGAAATGTGCCCCTCTCAACTCATCCATCAACTCATCAATCCGTGGTATAGGGTACCTGTTTTTCATGGTTTTCTTGTTCAAAGCCCTATAATCAATGCACATCCACAATGTGCCGTCCTTCTTCTTCACCAACACTACCGAAGAAGCGAAAGGACTGGTGTTGGGTTATATGTGTCCAAGAGCTAACAGCTCATGGATAGCCCGCTCAATCTCATCCCGATAGGCCTTGGGGTGCCTATAGGGTGTGGTAATGAGGGCCTGAATGCCCTGCTCCAGCTCAATAGTATGCTCAAATCCCCGATCCGGTCGCTGACCTGGTGGTATCTCCCCAAACACTGTGGCATACCTGTCAAAGATGGTCTGAATCTCTGGATGAACCGTCTGCCTGGTAGTCCCTGCCTCTGATGCACGCAGCTCTACTGCCCACTCTATGTCTCCCTTTCGGAAGTCTGCCTCCATCCGGTGAGCTGAAACAGTCTGGGGTGAGTAAGTGTGCATTCCCCGTATCTTCTCATGCTTCCCAGTCTTCTTATCATCCCACTCCATCTCCAAGGCCTCCTAATCTGTGGTGACCTTCCCTAGAGTAATCAGCCACTGTACATCCAATACCACATTGGTATCCGGTATGTTAACCACGAAAAAGTGGTCAGTCACTATGTAGGTGCCCATCGTCACAGCCAGCTCTGGAACATATCTGGCACACTGCACCATCTAATCTCTTGGGACCAACACTGAAAATCCATCGAAGCTCTCTGTCGGTATGCCTCTCCGCTCAACCATCTGTGCATCGATGAAGTTGTGGGTTGCCCCACTGTCTACCAGTACTGAAACTCGCTGCCCTCGTACTGTCCCTCGAACACGCAGCGTCAGATACTTGGGTACTCCCCGCAATGCTGCAAGGGTCCCCCCTGTGGGTGCAAAGGCTGCACCTCCTGCTCCTGGTGGTGGAGGTGGCAAATGGTCCTGCGCTGCATGGTTGCCTCCTGCCTCCACGTCATCATACTCATCCTCTTCTCCGCTGCTCTCGGAGAAGACCTCAATAAAGTGTGCTTTGCCAGCAGCACATATGTGTCCTGGTGCCCACGGCTCCTGACATGTAAAACACAGCCTCTTCTTCTTCAACTCCCTCCTGGCATCATCATCCAACTGTCCCCTATCCGGATTCCCCTTTGGAGGCGGAATCCTCACATCCTTCCCCTTAGGCTGGAAAGCCTGTCTCTGGGGGTAAGGCGTCCTGGTCCTGGGTAAGGCATCCTGCAAATCTCGAGTCCTGCCAACTGCGTCATGGAGTGTGATTGGTTTGGTGGATCTGACCAAACCCCGAAGCGGCTTTGCTAACCCCTCGATGAACATGTAGATCATCCATGTCGCGGATAGATCTGGCACCATCACCGAAAGTCTCAGGAAGTCTGAAATATATGTATCCGGGCTCCCGATTTGCTTGAGCCTCGTCAACTCAACAAAGTGCTCCTCCGGATCCCTCCGATCAAACCTCTCTATCAATCTCCGAGTGAACTTGGCATATGTAGTCACTGTCGAATGCCCGAGTGTAACCATCCCATGGAACCACCAATCCTGGGCCTTGCCATCCAGATATAGTGCTGCCACCTTGATGGCCTTCGTCTCTTCCATCTGGTTGAGCTGGAAGTATATGTCCAGCTTCTCCACCCAAGCCTTTGTCGAACTGTTTGATGAACCATCAAACGTGAGCAAATGGACCCTGCTCACTATATGCTGAGTGTCTCCCTCGTGATAGTGCTAGTACCCTCTGTGATGGTCGCGAGGTCTGCTGTCCCATTGGAGCTGCACAAAATCTCTGAATGAAAGGGCATCCCTGAACTCCTGCCCATATGCCTGATACTTAGCAAAATAATCACCCATGTGGCCAAGCTCTGGCTCCTGCTGAGCTCCTGCCCCAGTGTCTGCACCCAAAAAAGTGGGCATAGTGGAACGTGTGGGGGCATGTGATGCCATGTGCTGAGTGGCATCGTGCTCCTGAAAATGGTGGGATGTGCCTGATCCCTCACCAATCTGAAAACCCCTTGGGGTTTCACGCTGTCTAGTCTCTACAGCAGTGAATCTCTGCCCCATCACCTCAATCTGCCTTGACAAATCCTGTACTGACTTGAGGAGAATTTCCCCAAACTTCTTTGCATCACTATCATTTGCCATTGGCTTCTCCTGTTCTGCGTCCACTACTAGATCCTGTTCTGCGTCCACTACTGGAACGCAGTCACTCTCCCCGTAGGTGATTTGCAACCTACGTTCTTTGTCTCGGTACTTCCTACCCCTGTAGCAAATGTACGGCTTCTCTCCCGGTGTCATAGACAACTTGCTCCACAGGCTGAGCCAGGTCTATGAGCTCTGATACCACTGTAATATCCCGAAAGGGAAATAGACAGCAATACAAAGCATACAACAAGATAAAAAATGCTATAAACTGAACATGAAGCAGATGGACATGAAATAGAGAGAATACTAAGCCATTTTATTATACTGAGAAATAGAAATGAGTACAAGAGGTGATCAGAGTGATAGTACCTCAACTTGCACCAGGCAAGTGTAGGAATACTCTCAGAAGATCAATGAAATGGCTGCTCTATGCTCTGCATCCAAGCTGCTGGAAAACTGCCGTGTTGCTGCTACTGCTGGAATAAAATGAGTATTCGGGGCTGCTCCCCTTCTCAGAAAAGGCTGAAACTCTGGAATCTGTCTCTACTCACAATACCCAGAAAATCCCAGAGAGCGTTTCTGAAATGGCTGACCCACGAAAATACCTCCCTTGAGGATCTACGCTATCCTCCCAAGGGCCACGCTGATGCTAAATGGAATCCTCCGAGATATGGCCTCCCACTCTACCAAAAGCCTCCAATAGGCAAGGGCTGGCCCCTTGCTCAATCTTCTGACCCGAAACCCCCAAAATAGTACCAAACCGAAGCTCCCTCAAGATGGACTGCGTCCTCCCTCTCAAGACTGCGCAGTCTATGAATGCACTGCTCCTCCACCAATGCCAAACTCGATCCTCCTGCAAAACACTGATGGAAATACCTCGCTCGAGCAAGCACTCGAAGTCTCCTAGGGCTAAGGGTGGGATCTCCAAACGGAGACACCCGATGCACTAAACCGTGCTGCAGACAAGCTAAATAGCCAGCGTGCTATAATTCGAAGTGACCAGCTCAATATGCATAAACTCGAATGAGGAAATGAGGAGACTCTCCTCCTTTTTATAACGATGGGCCTCTATCAACCCTTGGCCCCACCATCTCCCATGTTGCCTCCATTTGGCCCACGTAGCCAACTCAACTGCATTGGCCATGCTCACGCAGTCCAAGTGGGCCCCTCTTCACGTGGTCACTTGGCCCCCCTTGCCCACCTTAGTCACAACGTTGATTTTTCTAGTTGACTTTAGGGAGTGAACTTTATTCTATGTGAGTTATATCCCCCTCTTATTCATGCACAACTTGATCCCTTTGTTGTTGCATCGTAGTCCATTATATGTACTTGTCCTCATATCTCCCCACGAGATAATATTGTTCCTTGATGGCATCTCGGAAAGAATTCCAAGTGGGTATCGCCGAGAACAGAGAGAGTTCCCCCTTGTCATTTTTCTCACAGTAGGTTTCCCACCAATCCTTGACATGGGGGGTAGCTTTGAGGAGTGCAAAAATAATCTTCTCCCTGTCGAAAAAGTCATGAACTGAGAAATATCATTCCAATAGATTCAACCATCTATCTACGACGTCTGCATCTATTTGGCCCTCAAATATGGGAATGTAAAAGTTTACGTGTACCTTAAAAGGAGTTGTGCCTCCAGAGTGGCGGTTGGATGTAGATGTGCTGCCAGTGGGCAGTCGTTAAAGGATCTGGGATAATTTATCCATCATCACATTCCTTTGTTTTTCGAGGGCCTCCTCAAGCAATATTTTGATAGGATCTCCTGCTCCCTCATCTTTCTTTTCATCCCGCATGGGCGGTCATCGGAATTTGCGACGCTGATCTTGCAAAGGTTCTGTTATCACTCTGCCAGATTCCTAATGCTGAAGAAGGAACCCCAACAGAGGTAACCATAAGCCAACCTTTTAATGTAGTAGCTAGCCCTATCAAGTCAGAGAGGGCTCTCTCCACAAAACACAGCCTAGGAGGCTGAATGGATTAGGATTTTAGGCTAGGCATAAGTTCAAGGGTTTTGATAATTGATTTTGATTGAGTTGCTAGATGAAAGTATGGTCAAGGGAGCTAAGTTAGGGAAAATGAGATAGGGTTGTAGAGATTCAATGGGGCAAGTTAGGCATAAAGCTTAGCACTTTAAAATGATTGCGATGAGAAGCTAGGAAGAGCATGAGAGATGTATTCTTCCTAAACAGAGGAAAATGGACAAAGTATGATATCTTTCCCTAAACAGAGCATGAGAAAGCATGTGTTCTTCCTATCAACTTGAAAGAGATCATACAACAGAGATGTAATGAACATGAAGACAACACATTCTAACATATGAAACTGAAGGAAAAACAATGATAAACATCATACCACATGTATCCCAAAAAATAGTTGCAACTCTTCTTTATTAACTGGCCAAACTGAGTACAATAGTCCTTGATCAATGAGCTAACATCCAAACTGATTCCAACCCATGCTTAGTGTGAAGAAAGGGACTACATAGACATCAAAACAAAATTCACTCATCCTCAGGGGTCGAATCCATGAGGTGAGGAAGAGATCCACATAATTCTGAACTAAAATATGAAGTGTAGGATAGTCCAAGTGACTCATTCCTAATTACATTCAAACTAATTCATTTGACTTAAGGATAACTTTTACCTAATGAATCTACCCCTCGGTAACTTATCCACAACATAATTACAATTACCGTGCTCAATGACGTAGGTAAAAAGATCAATTTCTGAGATAAAGTAAAAAATTATAGTGAAAAACCAAAAATATCAGCAAATGGTCATATGCGCCATTTTTCTGTCATATTGAAACCATAATTACAACCTTTAAAAATCATATTTACATGCTGACAACCATAACTACAACCATCATACTTTGAAACCATAATTACAACCTTTAAAAATCATATTTATATGCTGACAAATCTTCTTCAAATGATATAAGAAGTATTATTGAATCACTCTCACAGTTTTTCTGACCTTATTGAGATGAAATGGAGTATTATTGAACCTTGAAAAATGAAACCTAATGATCTAAATGGACCTTTAATGACCAGACTCCATGTTGACTTTGATTGACATAATGACATAGTGAAATAATATTTTAAGACTGATTTATGCTCAGCAAGACATGAAGGTGGGCTGGCAAATGTGAGTTTTTGAGGGAGAATGAGGTTTTACAACTAGGGCTACCATCAGTGAGTGAATTTTTTGCATGACCTAGTGGAATGATAAAAAAATTTTGAGTGGGACCCCTACAATGAATATGAAAAGAGTGATTTTGATCACTGATGGCATAATGCAAATTCTGACACTAACATCAGCCTTATTGAGGATGGCAGCTCCTTGGAGGTGTCAAGAACACCGTAGACCAAGTGCCTAACCATTGGGCCAATACGGTAAAAGACAACTCAAACTGAAATGCAGGACTAAATTCTGACAACTCAATGACACAAACTGAATTTTGAAACTGACTGAACTCAACTGAACAATGACTCAAAACTTAACTTACTTTTCTGAAAACTGAACTTGAAAATGGAAGAAATTCAATGAAGCTCCATGGCCTTCACTTCGGGCTCTGAACTCCAAAGATTTTCTACTTCACACTTGTAGAAAACTGAATATTGAAAGAAACTTGCCGCTGAAAAAAAAATCAAATCAAACTGAAATGATACCAACCTACTCTAATTTGTTGTACAATTGTTGACTAGGTGAAATGATCCTTCCAGTGTAACCAATCCAGGAGATGGCTACTTACTGAAGTTCTACTCTCACTTTCCTCGAGTAGGCAAAATGATGTACATGTAGGCAACTCACAATAAAAACTGAAACTAAGGCTTATGCTGACAAACAAGACAACATTCATCTTCTCCAATGCTTGCAAAAGACTACCGAAGGGATCTTGAAAATCCTAAAGAATTACCTTGTCTTGAGATCCAACATAAAAAATACAAGTACTCCCTTCATTCTGATCTGAAAGAACAGTTGGTTGTTGGTCCATAGGAGAGAATAGGGAAGTATGACTTTTTGTTTTCTGATTATTGGCTGTAAATTCCTCAAGCATGAACAACTCTGATTCTATCTCTGGAATACTGTCTCTCTCAAACTCATTCTCTTTCCATTCATATTCTAAATGATATTTGAACAGAAAACATTATTAAAGATTGTTATAAATGACAGCCTTATCCTCTTCATTAAAGACAACAGTCTCTGTTATCTGATCTTGTAGGAAATCATCATCACAAATTGGCTTACTCTCAACAAATTCCTGTATAGTTTCATCAATCTCATGACTTTCATCATTTAAACTTAGATTTTTATTTTCAATGATGGAAGAAGTTTCACTAACACATTCTTGACTATGTGAACACGGCAAACCTACATCAGCTTGGGCTGTAATATGATTGTTCAGGAGCTGATCTATCTCATCTTCAGACAGAGGAGAAAACTGAGTTTTATAACAGTTAACATTGGCTTGATGATTCTCATTTTCAAGATCAGGAATAGGCATTTCTTTTTCTAGGTCCAGGTCTTTTTCATCCAAGGAGGAAACTAATGATTCTTGTTGGGGGGAAAAATCATATAGGGCTTATATGATCTCATCATCTAGACACTCTTCATCCCCATACAAATTTTCAAGAAACTCAATGAAATTATAAGAGATCTCACAGCAACTATCAATCATCGACAACGAAGAATTAGAGCTTTGATAATTTTGAAAGAAAACTGAATGAAAGTCCTTCAGAGAATATAAACTAGCAGATGGTAGACTGTCATACCATGATCTCGCTTTTTCCTCCAAGGTATCCATAATCATTGTCATCAAACAATCTTCATGAAACTCAATCTTTGGTCTATGAATATGCAAATGAAATTTAACCAAATGCAAACGAGCATTTTCTGTTGATCAGCAGTTGTCATTGACGTCAACCCAAGCAGCACCAAGGGCTACCCCAATATTGCATGGTAATTTTGACCTACCAAATTAATATATTCTGGGTTAAGAATTCTTTTGATGGTTTCTACTTGTCGAGATGTTTCCGTTGATATATGGCACGCCATGTAATTCTTCACGGTTTGAGAGATATTCATGTTTGAAGTTTGTAACCCAAGTTAGTGGGCTAAAACCCCATGGGGTTGTGGCATGGGTCATTGAAAAGTCATAATTAATATTTTTTAAGCTCCTAAAATCCCTCCCACGTTCACTTGTTGAAGCCCTTCTCAACCTAAGAATTTATATAAATTGTGTTCCTCATATCCTCCTTATGCAAGGGATTTCGCCATCTGAAACAGGTCATCGTGGAATTTTTGTTCTAACATTGTTTCTACGAAGGTTCAGAAGCTGAAATTTTTATGAGGCGAAGCTGAAATCCTGAGGAAGCTCTTGTGAAAATTTCAAATCAAGGTGCGCAATATCTTCGGAGATATGATCTATGGAAGTTAGTGTTTTTACAGGCTCCTGGAATTCATCTCAAAGAAGTGACCTTGGGAAAATCGTCATAACTCTCTCTATGAGTATCGGATTAGAATTATGTAAAAGGTGGCAGATAGTGCACAGACTGTAGTTTTCACTCTATCAATTGCAAAGCTGAATGAAGAAACAATGACACGTGGCATTCCGTACAAGTTCACTCTACTGAAACAGTCCATAATTAGGGCATTGTGAGAAATTGGGCATAACTCTCCCTTGAAGAATCCAAATTGGGTCAGACCTGTGGCATTGGAAAGACGACTCAGAGGACTACTACAAGACCTAAAATAAGATATTGGGGATCTGAAATAACAGAAATACACCAGATTCAATATCGAGCTCCTAGAAGGCAAGAAAAAGCTAGATCATGTGTTGTCAAGGGTTGTAAAGGACTAGACTTTCTAGGACAGAAAAGCAAAGCAAGGTGCAGCAGAGGGTAGCATGACAATAGCAGCAATCAAGGTGCAAAACAACTGCAAGAAGTTCATCACATGAAGTCTTCAAGTGGGCAGCACTGCATACAGTCACTGTAAAGGTAACATTGTACTAAGTCATTGTAAATACATTATTGTAAAAATTGTTCTAGTGTCTATCTACCAAGAGTTGAAGAGGCAATGTCGGGAGGTCTAGGATCATCATTAGGTGGTTCTGTCATAGTTGGAGTTATGGTCTAGTGTGTCTTCTTCTTCTACATCATTCTATATCATTGTAAAGTGGACCATTTTCCTTGGTACGGGAGTCCATTCTTCTTTTATTCTTCTATAGGGTGGTAGGGTGGTGCTAGGGTGAGTTGTAGCTCATTGGGTGTTGGGGCATCCATTTAGTTGACTACTGAAGAATCTCGGGTGTTGGAACGTCCATCCAGTGGGAGATGGAGAAGAATGATTTTCTAGATTCTAGGAAGTTGGAGCTTTATTTTCAATTGGAGTTGAATATTAAAGAATTATTAGAAAAGCATTAGGTGGTTTTTGTCCCAGAGTGGGTTTACACCTTAAAAACTATGTGCATTTGTGTTCCTTTTGTTTGCTTCTATCATTGTACAAACACTGATAATAATTGAAGATTAAGTTTTAACTAATGCTCTAATTGAAAGAAATACTGATTCACCCCCCCTCTCAGTATTTCCAACATCTTCATCGTCCTGACCCTTAAACTTTGACAATCCTGATTTCCAATCTATACAAGGAATACAGTTCGGAAAACTAGGAATATGATCTTGAATGTTGATTCACAGGAGCATACCTTCAAGCAATCAAATCCATTTTGAAAACAGTGAGTTCACCAAGAATATCTTCAAACCACCGGTTCTTGAAAAGTGGAGTCGCCATGAAAATTCCGAACCTTTGGATTTTTCGACACTGGAGTTGCCAAGTGAATGATGCACAACATTCTTGTGCCTGATCGTTGTTCACCATCAACAATCAGTTCTGATCTTTGTCGTTCTTTCCTAGGGAAGATTTGTCTTTTTTCCACCCCGGCAATGACGCCAAAATGTTATCACTCCCCCAGGTTCCTAAGGCTGAAGAAGGAATCCCAACAGAGGTAAGCACAGACCAACCTTTTAACTTGGTAGATAGACCTACCAAGTCAAAGAGGGATCTCTCCACAAAACACAGCCTGGGAGGCTGAATATTAGGATTTTAGGCTAGGTATAAGTTCAAGGGTTTTGATAATTTATTTTGGTCAAGTTGTTGGATGAAAGTATGGTCAAGGGAGCTAGGTCAGGGAAAATGAGATTCAATGGGGCAAGGTAGGCATAAAGCTTAGCACTTTTAAGATGATTGTGATGAGATGGTTTTAAGACTGATGAGAAGCTAGGAAGAGCAAGAGAGATGTATCCTTCCTAAATAGAGGAAAATGGACAAATTATGATATCTTTCCCTAAATAGAGCATGAGCAAGCATGTGTTCTGCCTATCAACTTGAAAGAGATCATACAACAGAGATGTAATGAACATGAAGACAAAAAATTATAACATATGAAATTGAAGGAAAAACAATGATAAACGTCATACCACATGTATCCCAAAAAATAGCTGCAACTCTCTTTATTAACTAGCCAAACTGAGTACAATATTCCTTGATCAATGAGCTAACATCCAAACTTATTCCAACCCTTGCTTAGTGTGAAGAAAGGGACTAGATAGACATCAAAACAACATTCACTCATCCTCAGGGGTCGAATCCATGAGGTGAGGAAGAGATCCACATAATTATGAACTGAAAGCTGAAGTGTAGGATGGTCCAAGTGACTCATTCCTAATTACATTCAAACTGATTCATTTGACTTAAGGATAACTTTTACTTAATGAATCTACCCCTAGGTAGCTTATCCACAACATAATTACAATTACCATGCTCAATGACATAGGTAAAAAGATCAATTTCTGAATAAAGTAAAAAATTACAGTGAAAAACCAAAAATATCAGCAAATGGTCATATACGCTATTTTTCTGTCATACGCACCCTCCCTGTTCAAGGCTGATTTTGGCTAACTTGTAGGTGTCCAAATTAGGCCCAAGATGGCTTGTTGGAAAGCCCTTCAAGCCTTCTTTTTGAATATGCCTCTATTTTTCAAAATGAAGCTGATTTGACCCCTCAAAATTTCATCCTCCCAAGACTGCTCTGTGCGTAGCGCCTAGGCCAAAATAGGGGCAGAAATGTGATTTTTAGCTAGTTTTTTTCCCTTTTCACCTATCAAATATCCAAATCAAGGCTGGAAAAGTGGTTTTCAGGAATGCATTTTTTCTTAGGAATTCATTGGTGGTCTCCTTTTCCTCAAAAAGTACCCCAAATATTTGCGCAGCCTAGGGTGTTGCGCACATGACCTAATTTTTGATATGTGCTTGTTTAGAAAAACACAGAAAACCACATATTTTCCAAAAATGTTTCAAAATGCATCAAAATTGGTGGAGAGAGTGTTGGTGAGGTGGCTAGGCTTGGAGTGAAGCCTCTGCAAGTATGTCTAACTTTCTTTTCTCCTCCAGCATGGTCAAAGCCTCAACCTTTGCATTGGCTCTTTTGAGCTTGGCCATTGCAATTTTCTCCTTTTGAGCATCATGCTTGACCTTCCTTCTCAGTAGATCATTGTCTTTGATAGCCTTTGCCAAAAGTTTCTCCAAATGCTGATTGTCTCTATCAAGCCATGGCTCCCTATTTTCATTGATCACCATTGCAAGTTTCTCATTTAGGGTTAGCTGATCAACAAGCTCATCCTCTTTTTGTTTTTCTAGACCCAGAGCTCTTTTCAACCCTCTAGTTCTAGGTCTCTTTCTTGGTACTTTTTCATCTTGTTCATCAAACAACCCATACTTTTCAAGTGTCTAATCTAGCATAACTATGGCCTTTTCTGCCTCTCTTTGAGCAGTGATATACTTAACCTCATCAATGACCTATTTAGTCTTCAATTTCTTATTCTCCTAGTCAAGGAAGTTTATGACATACTTGGCCCTTTCAAGATTAGTGTGGAGCTCTCTAATCTTGACATCCTTTCCCTTTATGACTGCACTAGTGATTTTATCATCTTCATCCTCATTTAGGTCAACAAGCTCAAAATCATGTTCAGTCTCATGGAGGTTTTCATCATATCTAATCTCTGGCTGAATTTCTGCCTCAATCACCTTTTCTTTGCCTTTGTCCACCTGCTTTGTTGATGTAGAAGGCATGGCCCCTTCCACTATGTGTGGAGAAAACACATTCCTGTGACCTCTCTGGTAAGTTTTTGGCAATGGCTCAACCTCAACCACATTAGCCCACTTAGGCTCACTGACCTCAATCCTGCTAGGTGATCCAATGTCATGATGAGATGGAGATGAAGGAGGTGAAGAGGACTGATCTGATGATGATGAATGTGCTATGGATTGAGATGGAGGGATGGAAGTGGATGGCTGAGATGATGAAGGGACATTTTGTGCATGGTGAGTAGATGGCTCTATGAATATATCATTGGCTATGAAGGTACTCCATGCAATGTTTAGTTCATTGAGATGATAGAGGACTATGATTTTGATAAGGGAATGATGAAAACGACTTCTCATTTGATGTTCATACTCCCTTTTCTAGACAATAAATGTCGTCTTATCTATGCTCCGGAAAAGGTAGTAGGGTATGTTAAGCATCCTTACCCTAGTGAAATGCATTAAGAGGTGGATATGATAAGTATAAAGTCTTGAAAATCTACCTTCGCATGAAAAGCATTTCATGATTATCTTCATCATTGGTGCATATCTGTCCTGGAGGTAAGAAAAAGGAAAGAACCTCTTTTTCTCATTCTTGTATCTTGGTTTTAGGAAAGGCTCAAAGTACTGTTCCTCCAAATCACTCTTTTTGAACCACTTCTCCCCAACTTTTGGGATCTCGGTGGTCGCTGAAATGACAACAGTTGATATAATAAAGGTGACACTAGCTAAAGTAACTTGGTTTTCATGGAGTCTAGATATGAAAAGTCTGGTCAACATGGCATGGTGTTGGACCCTCTGAATTTGCTCACATAACTCATAACAGCCAACATGTTTGAAGCATGTCACAGCCATTGGAGAATCCAAGAGTTCCCTAGTGTTGGTAGGTTCAAGTCTAAGTATTCTTCCCCCTTTATGTGGCCTCCTCACCTTTGTTTCCTCTACCTCACTGTATGATCTGTTTTCTTCCTCTTCTGCCATGGTGTTTTTATCAAAACCCTAGGGAAGTGTGATGATGTGGAATATGGTTTTAGGAATGAGGAATGGGAAAGGGAAAATGAAGGAGATGGTGCTAGGGATGTATGAAATGGGGGAGGGGATAAGGAGTGGTAGTATGATGGGATTTAGGATGGGGATTTGGGGATTGGGAGCCTAGGTAAATGTAACACCTAGGGCTTAGGGTATTGGGATAAAGGGTTTAGGGGAAATGGAATTATGTAATACAGGGTTTTGGGAATTGGTATTTTGCAATGTAGGAAGGGTATGAAGGTGTAGGGGAGTGCAATTTAGGAATTGTGAGTGTAAGAGGGAAATATGTAAATTTTTGTAGATGTTCTATGCTTGATGCAACTTTACTTTTACCCCCAATATCAAACAACAATCACATAAACAAGAAAGTAAAATACTGATAGAACATACCAGTAGATCGACAGAAGACAAGCCAAAAATACACTTAAATTGATCAGCAAAATATATGTGTTGTGGTGCGTTACGACAGTCAACAGGATGCTTCAACCAGCACAGTCTCAATATGGTCAGCCAACCAGAATGTGTCACACAACCCTCTCGGACAGCTCTATATCAGTCAACCCAAAGTCAACAAAAGTCAACGATCAACGCAAAAATAGCAACAACAAAAGTCAACGAAGCCTGGTCAAAGTCAACGTCCAACCTCAATTTCCGTGCCAAAAAATGCAGACTTCAGAAATCAGAATTTTGGGAGAGATTAGGGTCAGTTTGACCAAGCGTTAACCAAAGTCAACGTTGGTCAAATCTGCGCTGAAACCCTAGGTCAAAATAGAAATTTCCTACGATGAAATTTCCCTACGTGTGAGAGAAGAAAAGCCACCAAGGTGCTCAAACCAATCAGATGATGAGAGAGAATGTGTGATGAGTGATGGATGAAATGTCCTCCAACATTGACCTCTATATATCCATCGGTGAGGGTGTGTGACACATCCGCTGGGGCTTCAAGCCTACATGTCAATTCTAGCCGACCTTGCACATAAGTGGATTTAATTCAAAATAAATGTTTTGCTCATCGGATCAAGATGATATTTGGATAGATATTGCACCTCTCCGAAAGAGGAGTCCATTAAAAATATTGTCATCTTCATCTAAGCATCATAACATGGAGTTTGGACCTAGTTGTCCAAAATTAACACTCCCTCTCAACTAGGGAGGACTCCATCCACCTGTGCCATTCAAACATCATGTGTCATCCCGCCGTAACTTGCTTTGCTGGCTTCTTTATTTTAGAACAAAAGGTGAGTCACAAACACATCACTCTCGGCTGACAAATTCAGCTCAGAGTTCTAAAACCTCTATAGGACTCAAAGGAATCTCATACCAACCTGAAGTTGGTTTACCTAACCCGAAGTTAGTTGGAGGTCTGAAACCTCACTAGACTTGATCCCAGATCGAGTGGTTGGACACGTGCCATCCTAGACATAGAGAGTACGGAAATCTCTGATGTGTCCATCAGTCTTTGCTATTGGTCTCTAGCTTTTCCCACCTCATTGGCCAAATGAGAGGTACTTCCCATGAGTCCAGGACTCAATGGGTAGTATGCATACAGGGCACAGATCATGAGAGGTGAACCAACTCAATATCATAACGGTGGGGCAGAAGCACACCATCAAGGTTCGGCAAGCCTAGCCCTGTGGTTGCTTATAGCTCCGAGAAGCTATCCCCAAAGCCCCCCAGAGCTCCCAGAGCTCATCGTCCATCAGGACCCTCAGAATAGGGTCGTTCCACGATTCCAAGATTCTCACGGAAGGTTAGGAACTTGACCTTCCCCAAGGGCTTTGTGAGAATATTCGCGACCTGCTCATCAGTTCCTATATGAACGAGCCTTACGACGCCTCGCTGTACCATATCCCGTATAAAGTGGTACCTGGTATCAATATGCTTGGATCGAACATGGAACACGGGATTCTCGGACAACTAAATCCCACTCTGCTTATCACAGAGTATCACGGTGGTATCTAGCACATGCCTGAACAGCTCATTGAAGAGCTTTCGCAACCAGACTGCTTCATAACAGGCCACTTTCGCTGCAATGTGTTTGGCCTCAGCGGTGCTCAAAGCCACTAAATTCTGCTTCCTTCTCATCCATGATATCAAAGCAGACCCAAGTGTGAAGCAGCATCCCGATGTGCTCTTGCGATCCACCACACTGCCATCAGTATATCCATGTAGTGTCACGCTCCCGGCAGTGTATCTCAGCCCATGGTTTATTGTGCCCCAAAGATATCTCAATAGATTATTGGCACCAACCCAGTGAATGTGATGAGGATCAACCATGTATTGACTCAAAGTGTTCACTGCAAAACATACGTCCGGACGAGTGTTCACTAAGAACATCAGGGCCCCTACGAGTTGACGATACTCAGTAGGATTTGCTAGCATGGGCACAACAACGCTGCCACTCAACTTCTTAAAGTTGAGCTTCATCGGTGTTGACACGGACTTACAGTCCACCATTCCAAATCTTTCCAGCATCTTCACAATGTATTTTCCTTGAGAAAGGAAAATCTCACCAGGTCTCTGCCAGACCTCCAGGCCTAGGAAGTAATGCATCAGTCCTAGGTCCTTCATCTCGAACTCAGAAACGAGCTCCCTCTTACACTGATGAATGAGACGGTCACCACCTGTCAGGAAGAGGTTGTCCACATACAACACCAGAATGAGAGACTTTTCTCTATCAACCTTGAAGTAAAGGTTCGGATCAACATTACTACGAGTGAAGCCCAGCTTCATCAAGTGGCTATCTATCCTCTCGTACCAAGCCCTAGGTGCTTGCTTTAACCCATAGAGGGCTTTCTTCAACTTGCAAACATGGGTGTCTCAATCCTGGACTTTTAACCCCAGAGGTTGCTCCACATGCACCTCTTCCTTTATCGCGCCATGTAGAAATGCTATCTTCACATCCATCTGATGAAGATTCCATCCTTGCGTAACAGCAAGGGCTATGATAGATCGGATGGTGGTATATCGGGCCACAACTGCAAATATGTCATCATAGTCTACGCCTTCCTTTTGAGAGAAGCCACGGGCAACGAATCTTGCCTTGAAATTTTCAGCACTACCATCAAATCCATGCTTGATATTATAGAGCCATTTCGAGGTGACAACTACTTTGTCCTCTGGTCTCAGAACCACATCCTAGACATCATTCTTCATAATGGACTCATATTCTTTGTGCATAGCATCCTTCCAGACTTGATTCTTTACAGCTTCCTCAAAAGATACAGGTTCAGATTGTACGATTTTACTCATGGCTGCTAGATACCCTTGGTACCTATTCAGCTTCTTGCTTTCACAGAATGTCCCCCTTGGGGTCATATGTCTCTCGGCATCCTCGAGAGTGTCCCTGAGCCATGATGGTTTTCTCTTCATTGAAGGAGGTCGATCAATAGGGTCCATCGATCCTTCAACATCGAGCATTATCTCATCCTTTGGTTCTTCTTGATTTCCAGCCCTTACTTCATGATCTTCCTCAGAGTTTGGAAGATTGATTACTTTCCGCAAGGAAGCATCTTCGTCAAAGGTAACATCGTGGCATATCTCCACTTCCCTTTGACCAGGCACATAGAATCTATAGGCCTTCAAAGTTTCACCGTAGGCCACAAACATTCCCTTCTTCCCAGAAGCTTCCAACTTGCTCCTCTTCTCTTTCGGCACATGAAAATAAACGGGACAACGAAAAACTCTAAAATGTGAGACATCAAGTTTCTTACCAGAGAAAACCTCTTTGAGAGTTTTGGAGTCCAGAGCAGAATGCGGGCATCAGTTTTGTATGTACACAGCAGTGCTCGCAACTTCTCCCCACAGAAACTTCGGAAGACCTTGGTCACATAGCATGGCATGGGCAGCTTCCACAATGGTCTTGTTATTTCTTTCAGCAACTCCATTTTGCTCAAGAGTATATATGGTTTTTGTCTCCCTCTTGATGCTAGCTTCTCTACAAAAGTTCTTGAACTCATTCATCTCATATTTAGTGCCATTATCAATCCTCAATATCTTGATCTTCTTCCTTGTTGAATTTTCCACCAAGGCTTTGAAGGTACGGAACCACATGAAAGCCTCATCCTTCTTCTTCAAGAAGTATATCCAGGATTTGTGAGAGAAGTCATCTATGAATGTCATGTAATAAGAACATCCTCCCAAGGATGTCACGGGCAGCATACCAGACAAATCATAATGTATCAATTACAAGACATTAGATGCCTTTGTGACACTTGAGGGGAAAGGTCCCCTTGTATGCTTTCCTTCAGCACAACCCTGACATACACCTTCATGATCATTCTTGAATTCAGGCATCCCCATCACCACCTTCCTTGCTTCGGGAAGGGCTTTGTAATGAAGGTGTCCAAACCTCTGGTGCCTTAATTCAATCTGTCGGATAGTATCACATGTCATCGCTCCCAGTGGACTTCCTCCAACCTGGTAGAGTGTATCAACTCTAAACCCAATCGTGATAGCTTCCTTGAAACTCTTCTTCCAGATGCGCACCTTCCCATCAACGAATGTCGCATTGAAACCTTTGTCTTCCATGGCCGAAATAGACACAAGGTTCTTCTTCAAATCAAGTACATAGAGTACATCTTGCAAGCAAAGGACTTGACCTTGAGATAAGTGGAGAGTCACAGTCCATGTCCCTTTCAGAGATATGTGGCATTATCTCCAAGGATAATTTTTAGATTAACATCCTTCTCAGCCGTATCAGAAAGTGCTTCCTTAAACCCAGTGATGTGCCTTGAGGCACCACTATCGATCAACCAAACATCCATAGTGTCGAGTGGACATGCAGCAGACAGGGCAGATACAAGAATGAATTCATTTATTTTATCATCAACAACATTAGATTACTCATACCTGGAATTTCTCGACCTTTTGAAAGGTTTCCCATTTCCACCAGAGGGAGCTTTCCTCTTCCCTTTGAACCTGTTGTTCCTTTAATTTCCATTCCTCCGGCTATTGTTGTTGTAATCATCATCAGGAGAATCCTTATTGAAAGGGAATTCTCTAGCATAGTGGTCGGTCTTGTGACATGTGTAACATTTCCCTTTCTTTCCTTGGGCCCCTGCTCTTCCTTTGTTCCTCGGACCACCATTGTTCTTCTTCTTAGCACGAGCAGTGAAGGCAACATTTCCTTCATTTTCATATTCCTTCATCCTTGTTTCCTCTTGTACGCATCTCGATAATACTTCGTCAAAATTAGGTATCACATTGTTATTGAGAATGGTAGTATTGAATACATGCCATTCGGAGGAGAGACCTCCAAGTGCGGTGAGAACCATTTCTCGATCAACTATTATCTCCCTAATGGCCAGAAGATTATTTCTGATTTCGATCAACTTCAGAAAATAAGATTGAATAGATTCATCCCTGCCTTTCTTCAGATTCTTCAGTTGGTTCCTAAAGAAAAGGACTTGATTTGCATTGTTGGCCTTGAACATGTTGACCAACTTATCATACATCTCCTTGGATGTGCCCAGCTCAAAGATGTAGGCAACCAGACTCTTATGAATTGAATCCCTGATCATCAACTTTGCTTTGATTTCCCCCTTCTTATATTTTGACTTGGTGGCAGCAGGTGCAGTCGATGGAGGCTTTTGGATTTTACCCTGCACATACTCCATGACATCTTGATCTTCCAACCTAAGATCCAAAGTCATCTTCCAGGCATGGAAGTTTTCCTTCCCAGTCAATTTGTCATCAGCTTTGAAGCCATATAGTTTGAGGTACCCATGCTCTTCTTCGGTGATTGCTACAAACTTGGGCTTTGTCTTCACCTCAGCTCTGATTCCATGTAAATTTTGTAGATGTTCTATGCTTGATGCAACTTTACTTTTACCCCCAATATCAAACAACAATCACATAAACAAGAAATTAAAATGTTGATAGAACATACAAGTAGATCGATAGAAGACAAGCCAAAAATACACTTAACTTGATCAACAAAATATATGTGTTGTGGTGCGTTACGGTGGTCAACAAGATGCTTCAACCAACAAAGTCTTAATACGGTCAGCCAACCAGAATGTGTCACACAACCCTCTCGGACAACTCTATATCAGTCAATCCAATGTCAACAAAAGTCAACGGTCAACGCAAAAAAAGTAGCAACAAAAGTCAACGCAGCCCGATCAACGTCAACGTCCAGCCTCGATTTCCATGCCAAAAAATGCGGACTTCAAAAATCGGAATTTTGGGAGAGATTGGGGTCAGTTTGACCAAGCGTTGACCAAAGTCAACGCTAGTCAAATTTGCGTTGAAACCCTAGATCAAAAAAGAAATTTCCTTCGCTAAAATTTTCCCATGTGTGAGAGAAGAAGAACGGTCACCAAGGTGATCAAACCAATCAGATTATGAGAGAGAATGTGTGATGAGTGATGGATGAAATGTCCTGCAACGTTGGCCTATATATATCCATCAGTGAGGGTGTGTGACACATCCGCTGGGGCTTCAAGCCTACATTTCAATTTTGGCCGACCTTGCACATAAGTGGATTTAATTCAAAATAAATGTTCTCCTCATCGGATCAAGATGATCTTTAGATCAATCTTTCACCTCTTCGAGAGAGGAGTCCATTAAAAATATTGGCATATTCATCTGAGCATCAAAACATGGAGTTTGGACCTAATTGTCCAAAATTAACAAAATACTAGGGTTTTAAATGATTTTAAACATCAAATCTTAAACAAATTTCACAACACCAACAAATGAACTTGAAGGAGGAGAAAATTGAAGGAAGACACCTTTACTCACTTGCTAGAGGTCGAAAAAACTTTTGCTAAAGTTTTGGAGGCAAATTTGGTGAAATTTGAAGCAATTCTGGCCTTTCTGGACATATGCGCAGCGCCTTAAGGCTATGTGCCCTCGATTAAGACTGTGAACCTTCGCAGAAGGCTGTGGGCAGTGCCTGAAGGATATGCGCCCTCTCTAAAGGATATGTGCCCTCTGCTCTATGTTTTTGCTAATTTCGCCCAAAAACTCGAAATTTCGCTCTCTTGGAGTGTTTGCTTGGTGTTTGTAGGAGACAAATGAGTTTGAAATGATGTCAAGAAGTCTTTAATGCTTGAGTGAATTTGAATTTAGATTAAAAACCCACTTTTCTAATGTTTCATTTCACCCTTTGAAAACATTGTTGATTACCCTTTTTCTTTGATTTTTCTTCTTTGTAGGATGATGTTGTTGTAGTTTGGCACTTTTCACTTTGACTTTGGTTATCTTGAGTTTGGCATATGAAGTTTGAGTTGGAAGCTTGGGACAGAACTTATTACATATAATGAGCATAAAATTACATAAAAAATAAATTACATCTTTGTTTTGAATAAAATTACATTTTGGTATGAAAATCGTACTTTGAAACAATAATTACAACCTTTAAAAATCATATTTTTATCTTGGAAAATCTTCTTCAAATGATATCAGAAGTATTATTCAATCACTCTCACACTTTTGTTGATCTTATTGAGATGAAATGAAGTATTATTGAACCTTGAAAAATGAAACCTAGTGACCTAAATGGACCTTGAATGACCAAACTCCATGTTGACTTTCACTGACATAATGACATAGTGAAATGAGCTTTCAAGAATGATTTATGCTCAGCAAGACATAAAGGTGGGCCAACAAATGTGAATTTTTGAAGGAGAGTGAGGTTTTATGATTAGGGCTACCATCAGTGAGTGAATTTTTTGCATGACCTAGTGGAATGATAAAAAAATTCTGAGTGGGACCCCTAAAATGAATATGAAAAGAGTGATTTTGATCACTAATGGCAGAATGAAAATTCTGACACTAACATTTTCAACCAGATCGAGCCCTAACTCCTTATACCCCGACCTCGTTGGGGACATGCAAAGAAGGATCGAGAAAGAGCAAACCGCTCTGATACCACTGATCTGGATTTATGCAAGAACGTAATAGAATACACATATAACCATAAATACAAAATGAAGCAGAAATAACACTTCATTTCATTAATATCAAAGAACTGAAATTTGTTTACAGACATAATGGAAATAAACTAACTAGGGTGCTGACAGTTTATCTCTGAGAAGACATGTGGTGGCTACATGCCTCTGAACTCTGTGTTACAATGAGGCTCAAAGGCCTATATATCATTGAGAAATAATGGAAAACCCTAAACATCCAAAAACCTAACCCTATGAGATAAAACTCTAGAATATGGGCCCAATCGAGGTAAATTGGTATATCAATTTCCCGGGGTGGTAACTTTGTCATATTATTTCTGTTTGACGCACATGATACATCGTTAGAAAGATCTATCCGAGGACTACAACTGTTGATGGCGAATATCAAGTCCGGAACAGACTCATCTTCGTTGGAGGTTTGATGCCCAAAAAAACATCGTTTAGGGCCTCAAAATGGCTCCGGAAGTTCAGCACCTGAAAAATTGCTAAAAATAGTAAAATGTCCTATAATTTAAGGAAACTGAAAAACTGAAAGAAACAATGGTGGGGCCTCAAGTGGAATAGGTAGGTGGCCACCAATATCCACCTCGATCACCTTACCATCCTATTTGGGTAATTCTCTTTTAATTTTGAAGTTGTCTTTGTCAGAGAACTTCATATGGTACTGACTTCCTTCAAACTGCACATGCGGTATTCGTGGCTTTTCGTGCATCGAAAATTCATGATTTGAAAAAATCCGTCTTCCGAATATTTTTTACTTTGCGTTTCTAAGGGATTAAAAGGTGGATTGGCTCCTCCTGTTGTTGCATAGATTGTCTAAGCACCGCGACAACGGCTCAGATCGGGGGCTGTCACCCTGATCCCCAATCTCTCTATCTAGGTTGTCTCTTTGCAAGCTAAGGGAGGTAGACCCTATTATAAATGAAGAAGAAAAATCTAGGAGACAGCTAAAACACCAAATACTTGATAAAATTAACAAGATTTCACGGATTGATTATGTTAAAACCAGTGCCTTATGGAGTCAAACAAGATCCCGTTATGCAATTAAAGATAAGTATTGGATGTTTAACTGCTGCTAAATGACCACAATGATATTCAATAGAAAGTGCCACAATCATTCATTAAGATACTTGAGCCAACCAACAAAGCTTATCATGAAACGATTATTAAGTGTAAATGCCAGATGCTTGAAAATTTTCTGAAATTATGATATTTCCAATATAACCCAGTTTGAAAATTAAAATGTTCCATAGTCAAATCTTAGATAAAAATTTAAGCTCATTTGACTAAAAGATTTAGAAATTTTTAAATTTTTATATTTTTTATTAATTATTATTATTATTATTATTATTTAAATAATCTACACAAATTTAAAATCTAAAATCCTAAATCTAAAAATATAATCTAAAATTTAACAATTCAAAACAAATATCAAAACTAGAGCTAAACTAAAATCTAAACTAAAAATTTAAAAGAAATCAAATCCTAATTAAAACAAACTAACTCACTCTAACAAAACTAAACTAAAACGAAAACTAAAAATAAAACTATACATTAAAAAACTGAAACTTAAAGTTAATAAAAGAAAATTTGAAGTAAATCTAGAACTAAACTATAAGCTAAAAAATTAAAACCCTAAACTAAAACTACAATTTAAAACTTAACGCTAAACAAAATCTACAAATAAAATTCTACGACTACAAAAATTTAAATCTAAACGAAACTAAAACTAACTAACGATCATAAAAAAAATACGACTAATCAAATCGAAATTAAAACTACAACCTAACTAAACCTACGATACAACACAAAATCTAAACTAAAACTAGATATTAAAATCCTAAAGCTAAACTAACGCTATACAAAAAGAAAAAAATCAAAATCAAAATCTAACAAACGAAAATCCAAAAACGAATTTGACCAACGCATAAACATTTGTTTTTATTTGTGTGTGCAGGTCGACGAGGATACAGGTCTGGACGACGGCTCGAGGAATGTGAAGCAGGGTTGACGGGCAGAGAGATGGATTGCTGCGGAGGATGAGAAGAGGTCGGATTATAAATCAACGCAGAGGAGTGAGGGAGATGGGATGAGGGCATGATGGGATCGAAGTTTAATGCAGGTCGAGGGCAGCACTGGAAATGGACAAGGAGCTGGGTTATGCAGTGTGCGGATGAGGATGGACGTCAAGCAACATAGAGAAAGGATGGACGGGCAGAAGTATGGCAGCGTGGAGCAGGAATGGTTAAGGAAATCGATGGCTTGGAAAAAAAACTGAACGGCAAATACAGAGGATAAGGCAGCGCGCAGAAGGAATGAAGAAATTCGTACGGCCAGCATATGGATCCGTACGGGAGGTATCGAGGGCAGCAAGTATGTAGAGATTATCTCAACCAACCTAGCTCATTCAAAAATTTGACCAGCAGATTTAAAATTTACTCAGATTTTTAGGATGCTAGTTTAACTGCATTTGAAATCTTCTCCTTGGCAGCACAATTACGCCCAGATCTAAAATTTTCTGATAAACCTCCTGCAATCTTGCAGAAAACCCAACAGAAGGAGAACTGCATACAAATTTACAAGGCTAATTTATAATTTAGAAAGCCCTCGTAGCCAGATTTGAACCCTTTTAGCACAGTTTTAGAAAATGAAATTGAAAGAGAGGCACAAGCCCTAGGAGATCCTACAAAACCACTAATTTCGTAAGATAGACTTGGAATTTAACAAATAATGAGCTTTTCAGATTTATGTCATTTGAGAGTCGGCTGGTCCAACCGAAGACTTTCCCAGACGCTCAAATATTTAAAAAAATTTCCCTGCACACTTAGATCTGAACTTTAGATTAATGGAGATTCAAGAAAATAACATGAGATCCTTCAGAAAAATCAAAATGTCATCGTATGAATCCAGAAAACTGCACAAGATACCTGTATGCAGATTAATCCATGAAGGCCATTAACCATAAAATGCCAAACAAAGTAACAGAGTTCAGAGACAAATCACCACATAGATCCGAGAAGGAACATCAAATTTGTAACCCCAAAGTCTTTATGCTTTATTCCTCAAAAAATTTACAAAAGCTTCCAAGACAAGTGCACGATCCTAAGATCGGATGATTCAAGACTGACAAAGACCTCTAAATTTATAGGACAAAATCTCCGACGACTAGTTTGGATGATCCTTCTCAAAATAATCTCAACCGTCCAAAAGATTTAATTATTTTTTAATCAGGAGCGTTGAAATTATAAATTTGGGGAAAAAACGAATTTATCATTTAATTCAATTTTAATTAACTCAAAAATATTATTTTTTGAGTTAATTACCCCAAAATTTTGACTTTGACTTAACCACCAAGGCTCAAAGGTCCAAAATTTCTTAAAATTTTCAATATTCCCTTGGCCTGGGGCTTTTAAAAATCATTTTCCAAGGACCCACAAATTTTGCCTTTGAAAGATTTAATCCTAACTTAGGACCCTAAATTAATTAAATTTCTGGTTTAAGATTTTTTAAATTAATTGACCAGAAAATTTAATTAATTGACTGAGAGGGGATTATAATTATTTTTCCAACCCTCTTTACATAAGATAAAACATTTAGACACATGAAGGGGGAATACCCATTCATATATACTCTCAAATAAATACCCAATTCTGCGACTCAAAACATGATCTAGTAGACCAAGTAACTCAAACTACTTTTGCAAGGACTCGATAGAAAACACAAGGACTCACTTAGCATGCTGATGACAAAATCCACCCTAGCTTTGGGGTGAGGCTGGAGGGAAAAACTTTTCCTATCACTTGCGTGAATCAGTGAGACAAAAAACCTCCTAGGATAGAAATCATCAACAACATACTAGGCTTACCTAGGTTGTTACATACATTGACGGTCTTACTTAGATCATTTACATCATAACATGCAGAATGGGTTTACATCATTTATAACAAAATGTCGTCTGTTGACTGATGATGGAGTCTGAATGGCGCAACCACGTCGAACATGACGAATCCCATTTGAAAAAATGGGGGTGTACTGCTATGGGGTAGTTGACAAAGTGTGGTCAACATCTGGCTCTACTTGGGGACACGTTACTTCAATGAAGGAATGTGAGAATCCAGAATCTGCATCCAAGCAACACACAAGATTACATAAGTAGCGTCCATCCAAATATCATCATATAACATTAAGCTCGTGAAAAATAGAAGCTCTTCTTTTATTTATTATTCTACTTAACATGAAAAGTAAATCTACTCTAACTGCATAATGAAATGCTGAAATAACAAGGTGTAAGGTTAGAGATACAATACAAAGGATGCCCTGTGGCATCAGATGTGCTCAATATAGTGCATGTTGAGCATTTGCCTGCTTTCAGGCAAGTTTGTGGGTTGCTTTTCAGATGTGCCATGTCCAATCTTGCTAAGTGTAGGACTTTGTCTCATCCGAATGTCAAGCTGCTCTCGACCATCAGACGAATCAAACCACTTACTTCTTATTTTCTGCTTCTTTCTCTTCTTCTGAGTGGGTTGTGATATCAGCAATGAGACCACTGTAGATTTCTTGTCCTCATCTTGAAGATGTTTGTACAAAATATCTGAAGAACATGGAGCGTGACCAATATTATTTTGGATATACTCTGTCAAAGGTGACACATAAGCTTGGTCTTTCTCAACATCCTTTGAAACCATAGTTAAATTTTCCCTAATGGGAGAAGTGACCTCCCTATGATGAGATGGAAATTGCTTTAGCAGACAAGAAGTCTTATGATCTGTTGATGAATCTTCATAATCAAATTTCAGCTGAAACTTTTGTATATGTAATTTTTCCATTTTTTCCAACCTTTTCTATATGGAACTCATCTCCTTGGCATGCCTTACTATTAATTTCGCTTGATTGATTTCTGTTTTCATGAATCTGTCGTGTAGATTGGTCTGATTTGCCTCCATATTTTTTATTTCCAAGAAGTTTATTTTCCTTCATAGTAGTCATTTCCTGTGTGTGTCTTACTTCCATTGCAATCATATGATTCTGTATAATGGACATCTGATTAGAATGATTAACTTCCATTATCTTTAACCTGTTTTCCATGACATTTATTTCCTGTGCATGACTTACTTCCATGGAATTTATCCTATTTTGAAGATTGATTTGGTTAGCTTCCATGTTTTGAATCATTTGCGTATGATTGGGTTGCACATCCTTAATCATCTGAGCTGGTTCCTTAACATGACTTTCATGATCTTCTATATGCATGTGATAGTCCTTACCAACAACATTAATTTGATGGCTCGACCCTGCCATTCTACTATCTATGATTCTTTTGACAATATGGCAAGTAACTTTTTCATGAAGAGCATTACAGGTTCTACAATAAAGCAAAGCTTCATCCACAAGATTTGCAAACTCAAGTTGATTTGTCGGTCTCTGCTCATTAGATAGGCCTCTTTTCTGCAAAGCATTATTATTCCTAGGTTGGGAATTCTGCGTTTGAGCCCTTTCCATTTAAACCAACCTAGACCGTAAAGTGCTTATTTCCTTAGCATGTTTAGAGATTAATTTCGCTTGATTAAGCTCCATGCTTTCAAGCTTTTGCATTAACTTTTTCATAGGGTCATCATCATCTTCTAGGGGTTCTTTCTCTTTAAAACCAGGAATTTCAGACTTCCTAGATGCCCTTTTATCTTTTTCAAGCTCTTCAGCTAAAGATTGACAAGCCTTATAATTTGCAGTTTTAGCCCGCCTTAACTCATATGAAGTATCAGAATCAAAAGCATCAATGTAAAAATTCAGAAGAGATCCATCAGGAGGTTTATGAGTTTGAGATATTTCTCTAAGGATACCATTAAATCTCCTGTTAAATTCTTCAGTTGTTTCATTTTCTTTCTTTTTTATGGTACTGATCTCTCTTAACAATTGCCTATCTTCCCTTTTATCACCATACTTATCTTTAAAGGCAGCTACAATTGATTCAAAAGTATCAAACGAATTATCAGGTTTTTCCATAAACCATTCAGCAACATCCTCGCCAAAAGTAAGAACAAAAGTTTTTATCTTTATATCCTCGAAATTATTATTTGCAACTGCAAATCTATTCCACCAGTCAGTGAAAGCAAACAAATGAGATTTAACATTAACTACATCATTTCCTTGAAAAGAAGGTAATTTATCCATTTGAGGGACATCATGGGGATAACCCTGAATATTGGCAAAATTACAGGGGGTAAAAACATTCATGATATAGTTTTTAGGATTTTAGAAATAGATCCGTGTTCAAGAATAGTCAAAAGGTCCTCAAGAAGCGAACTTCTTAGTAGGAACTCTTGTAAGAAATAAAAGAATTGGAGTCGCCACTTGAACATGAAACTACTTCTAAAACAGAAGAAATAATCGAGAGATAGCAGATGGATATCAGGGGGGGTTCTTGTCTGGGAGTAAAAATATAAATAAGTGGAGTCGCCATCCAAACAAGAAACCAACCAAAATGTCCAGGTGCTAAAGATACGATGATGAAATGATTAGTGATATGACGAAAGATAAGACGATGAAAAAATGAAAAGATGAAAAGTCACCAGAAAATGTGATCCCTTGCGACAGGCTAATGAATGGCGAAAGAAGATCTGAAGATTATAAAATGTCGTTAAGATCAAGGACAAAAAAACTCTATCCCCGGCAATGGCGCCAAAAAATGTTGTCGCACGGATTGTCTAGGCACCGCGACAACGACTCAGATCGGGGGCTGTCACCCTGATCTCCAATCTCTCTATATAAGCTGTCTCCTTGCAAGCTAAGGGAGGTAGACCCTATTATAAATGAAGAAGAAAAATCTAGGAGACACAGCTAAAACACCAAATACTTGATAAAATTAACGAAATTTCACGGATTGATTATGTTAAAACCAGTGCCTATGGAGTCAAACAAGATCCCGTTATGCAATTAAAGATAAGTGTTGGATGTATAACTGTTGCTAAATGACCACAATGATATTCAATAGAAAGTGCCACAATTATTCATTAAGATACTTGAGCCAACCAACAAAGCTTATCATAAAATGATCATTAAGTGTAAATGCCAGATGCTTGAAAAATTTCCGAAATTATGATATTTCCAATATAACCCAGTTCGAAAATTAAAATGTTCCACAATCAAATCTTAGATAAAAATTTAAGCTCATTTGACTAAAGGATTTAGAAATTTAGAAATTTTTATATTTTTTAATTAATTTTTATTATTATTATTATTATTATTATTATTATTTTTGAACTAATCTACACAAATTTAAAATCTAAAATCCTATATCTAAAAATATAAACTAAAATTTAACAATTCAAAACAAATATCAAAACTAGAGCTAAACTAATATCTAAACTAAAAATTTAAAGAAACCAAAGTCCTAAAAACAAACTAACATTAAACTCTAAAACAAACTAACACTAAAGTTAACCCAAGTTTAAAAAAAACTAAACATTAAAAAACTAAAACTTAAAGTTAATAAAAGAAAATTTGAATTAAATCTAGAACTAAACTATAAGCTAAAAGATTAAAATCCTAAACTAAAACTACAATTTAAAACTTAACGCTAAACAAAATCTACAAATAAAATTCTACGACTAAAAAAATTTAAATCTAAATGAAACTAAAACTAACTAACGATCATAAAAAAAATACGACTAATCAAATCGAAATCAAAACTATAATCTAACTAAACCTACGAAACAACACAAAATCTAAACTAAAACTAGATATTAAAATCCTAAAGCTAAACTAACGCTATACAAAAAGAAAAAATCGAAATCAAAATCTAACAAACGAAAATCCAAAAACGAATTTGACCAACGCATAAACATTTGTTTTTATTTGTGTTTGCAGGTCGATGAGGATACGGGTCTGGACGACAGCTCAAGGAATGTGACGCAGGGTTGACGGGCAGAGGGATGGATCGCTGCGGAGGATGAGAAGAGGTCGGATTATAAATCAACGCAGAAGAGCGAGGGAGATGGAACGAGGGCACGATGGGATCGACGTTTAATGCAAGTCGAGGGCAGCACTGGAAACGGACAAGGAGCTGGGTTATGCAGTGTGCAGATGAGGATGGATGTCAAGCAGCATAGAGAAAGGATGGGCGGGCAGAAGTATGGCAGCATGGAGCAGGAATGGTTAAGGAAATCGATGGCTTGGAAAAAAAACTGAACGGCAAATGCAGAGGCTAAGGCAGCGCGCAGAAGGAATGAAGAAATCCGTACGGCCAGCGTACGAATTTGTACGGGAGGTATCGAGGGAAGCAAGTATGCAAAGATTATCTCAACCAACCCAGCTCATTCAAAAATTTGACCAGCAGATTTAAAATTTACTCAGATTTTCAGGATGCTAGTTTAACTGCGTTTGAAATCTTCTCCTCGGCAGCACAATTACGCCCAGATCTAAAATTTTTTGATAAACCTCCTGCAATCCTGCAGAAAACCCAACAGAAGGAAAACTGCATACAAATTTACAAGGCTAATTTACAATTTAGAAAGCCCTCATAGCCAGATTTGAACCCTTTTAGCACAGTGTTATACAATGAAATTGAAAGAGAGGCACAAGCCCTAGGAGATTCTGCAAAACCACTAATTTCGTAAGATAGACTTGGAATTTAACAAATAATGAGATTTTCAGATTTATGTCATTTGAGAGTCGGCTAGTCCAACCGAAGACTTCCCCGGGTGCTCAAATCTTAAAAAAAAATTCCCCACACACTTAGATCTGAATTTTAGATTGATAGAGATTCAAGAAAATAACATGAGATCCTTGAGAAAAATCAAAATGTCATCTTATGAATCTAGAAAACTTCACAAGATACCTATATGCAGATTAATCCATGAAGGCCATTAACCATAAAATGCCAAACAAAATAGCAGAGTTCAGAGACAAATCACCACATAGATCCGAGAAGGAACATCAAAATTTGTAACCCCAAAGTCTTTATGCTTTATTCCTCAAAAAATTTACAAAAGCTTCCAAGACAAGTGCACGATCCTAAGATCGGATGATTCAAGACTGACAAAGACCTCTAAATTTATAGGACAAAATCTCCAATGGCTAGTTTGGATGATCCTTCTCAAAATAATCTCAACCGTCCAAAAGATTTAATTATCTTTTAATCAGGAGCATTGAAATTATAAATTTGGGGAAAAAACGAATTTATCATTTAATTCAATTTTAATTAACTCAAAAATATTATTTTTGAGTTAATTACCCCAAAATTTTGACTTTGACTTAACCACCAAGGCTCAAAGGTCCAAAATTTCTTAAAATTCTCAATATTCTCTTGGCCTGGGGCTTTTAAAAATCATTTTCCAAGGACCCACAAATTTTGCCTTCGAAAAATGTAATCCTAACTTAGGACCCTAAATTAATTAAATTTCTGGTTTAAGATTTTTTAAATTAATTGACCAGAAAATTTAATTAATTGACTGAGAGGGGATTATAATTATTTTTCCAACCCTCTTTACATAAAATAAAACATTTAGACACATGAAGGGGGAATACCCATTCGTATAGACTCTCAAATAAATACTCAATTTTGCGACTCAAAACATGATCTAGTAGACCAAGTAGCTCAAACTACTTTTACAAGGACTCGATAGAAAACACTAGGAATCACTTAGCATGCTGATGACAAAATCCACCCTAGCTTTGGGGTGAGGCTGAAGGGAAAAACTCTGTTGATCACTTACGTGAATCAGTGAGACAAAAAACCTCCTAGGATAGAAATCATCAACAACATACTAGGCTTATCTAGGTTGTTACATACATTGACGGTCTTACTTAGATCATTTACATCATAGCATGCAGAATGGGTTTACGTCATTTATAACAAAATGTTGTCTGTTGACTGATGATGGAATCTGAATGGTGCGACCACGTCGAACATGACGAATCCCATTTGAAAAAATGGGGGTGTACTGCTATGGGGTAGTTGACAAAGTGTGGTCAACACCTCCCATACACTGGCTCATCATGCTCCTTATTTCTTTGATATTCTCTGCCATTTCGTCTTGACAAACCTCAAAATCATCTTTCTTCCTTTCGACCTCGTCAAGGCGCCTGTGCACTCTATCAAGTTTGTCTTGAAATTTATTCGAATTACCGTCATTAATACTGCTTCCCATTTTGTTTTTCTTTTTCCTAGTGGACCCAAATTTTTTTTTTTATAATAATAATATTATTATTATTACAATTTTTTTATTTTTTTTAATAATATATTAATATATAACTATATTAAATTGATATAATATAGTTTATATTAAACGAGTTTATTAAACTGTATTGAAGGTGTTATAATATGGTTTCAACGTATCAAACATAAAAAAAAAAAACGTTATTTTAAAACATGATCGAAAGGGTTACGGTGGTTGAGTTACGGGTGTACAGTTGTGAAGGGTTAAGGTGTGTGACCTCCCTCGAATAACATGGAAATGACCAACGAACAAGAGTCGTATCGGGAGATGTCGGGAGGTGGTGTCACAGTGGAACAATCGTTCAATGTGAGATGAAGCGAATACAATGTGGGAAGCGAGTCAGCGGAACACGGTGCAAACAAGGTAAGGGGTGTATGGTGGGAGATGGATGGGAGGGAGTTGGGAAACATGGAGATTACATGCAGATGGCCAACGGATAGGACCAGCGCTGGCCAGACTTTGCAATAACAGCCAACAGTCTGGGTGAGTCAGGTGTCGACTGGCGGGGAAGGGTCGGCATGATGACCCGACTTAAATATTTTTTTGACTATGTGGTACAGAACACAATAATTGTGAATGGGGTATGCAAAGGATTGGAGATGTAGGAGTGGTTCTGCAACGGGTGCGGAAGAGATGAGGTGAGTGGAAACGCAGCGGAAAGTGCAATGGGGATCAAGAGTGTGAGGGAAGTGTGGAGTGGAGGGGAAAACTCAGCATAGGCGGGAGGATTCGCGGCTTTGGTATCACTAGTATGCTTAAACATGTATGCAAGCATGAATTCGTATATGTATACTTGAATTGTAGTAAGTAGTTGTTGTATTATTATAAAAATATAAATGGTGCTTACAAATCTTTGTGGCGGTGTGCCTATATAGGCATTGACTGGCCACGAAGATAGAATGACACAACTTTTGACCCGTTTCTTCACAACTAATGAGACATTAAGTACTTTAATTAATTTTTTATTATTTATATTTTCTATTTTAATATTTATTATTTAGTTGATGTTTATGAATATTTTTATTCATAACATGTCCCCGGACAAACCCAACTTGGGAAAATGGGTGCAACAGCTAAGGGTTTTATTATTATGCAGCAGTGAAATCTGAGTACTGTGAAAATTCCAAAACCAGAATCCTATTGCAGCAAATGGAATTAATTCTTGTAATTGTTAATTAATTTAACAATTTATTTGCTATGAAAAATACCGAATTAATCACACTGTAACTTTCACAAATAAAACTGCAGAAAAAATAAAAAAATGGACTCTGAGAAATGCTAGCACACATATAAAATGAACACAATTATTTTTGGACAAAAGTCCTCGAAAAAACCCAACATAGGAAAATCAGTGCAGCAGATGAGGGTTTTATTTTATTATGCAGCAGTGAAATCTGAGTACATCTATGGATGCCCAACTAGCAATCCAAACAACAAGAAAATATGGGAAAAATATTGAAGCGAAAATTACCCTTCTCCCACAAGCAATTTCTGGCACGATTTTTCCTACCAAAACTCAGCCTCCTGGAGCTCTGCGTCAGCCTCTGCGCTGCTCTGCGTAGATGGTTGGATGACTTGCCTCAGACTAGGCTCTGATGAAGCCATTCTTCCTTTAGATGCTAAGGAAATCGTCTCTTTGGCCCTTTGGGACTTCTTCCCAACCTCTAGAACTGAGAACGAATTTTCCTTCCTTAGTGCTGCCTCTCTGGGATAACTTGGCCCACTTGCTGCTACCTCTCTGGATCTGGAAAATATTTCCTCTGGATCACTGTCCCTGCCCTTCACACTGCTTCAATCTCTCTGACTCTTTCTTCGGCAACTGACTGTTGCTACTCTAGAAATCGATCTGCTAATGAAATCGAACTACTGAAGTGATTTCTCCATCACCACATCAACCTCCTCTTATAATACTTTGTTGGAGCACCAACGACCAATATTAAAACATAATCGATGGCTAGGATCATCTTGGAGTTGATCTGTGTGAGTTTCTAGATGATTCCCACCTTGAATTAATTAATTCTCATTAATTAACCATATTCCCTAAGTTTAGACTTAGGAAATATTTAAAAACTGGTTAATAATCTAATTAAGCCACTTCTAGGCGAAATTTCCAGAAACGATATTTGGGTTTTGGAGAACTCATGTATTCTAGCTTCTCCACAAATTTTTATGGCTAGAACACATCTGATGCTACAAAACTAACACTCCCTCTTAGCGAGGAATGTGTTTTAAGGCTGCACCTGCTGCCGCAACACCCTGCCTCTGCATCATCTCTTATTACGTTGTTGATGTCTGGTTGCTCCTACCCATCAACTACTACGCAACTCTGATATGAGTTGCATTTGTGTTGTTGCTGACCCTGCTGAACTATTGCCAACATTGCATCTGCACTGCAATTCCCTCTCATCTGTTGTTGCTACAACTGTAACATCTACGACAGAAAAACATCCAAAATTGTGAACCAACGGTGTTCAGTATGATGCATATGTCACCTGAGTCCTGACTGCTACTAGCATCTGCACTGTCAATGAGGAATCTGCGTTGCTACTGACTCTGCATTGTGCTATTTGCACTGCATTCCCCAACATTTGACTGCTACTAGTCTCTGCAACTGTCACTTTGGCATCTGACTGCAACAACTGCCACTAGTCCATCTTGCTACTGAATACTGTGGGCCCCTGTAGCTAGGTATTGATCCAAGAGGTGGAATCCTCAAGGATCCTGCCCATCTGGCACACTAGAGTATCAAGCTCCTCCTCCTCCTGGATCTGGTGCCCCACTATCTCCTTTTAATCTTAGTCGCTGGTTGTGACCCTTCCTTTCTTTGCAACTCGCACTAGAAAACTCGCACTTCCTCCAACACTTATTTCTGGAAACGGGAAGTCGAACTGTTGCCTAGATATGTATCATGGATAACTCACACAACCTCCTATGGCAATCTCATACGATTATCCCTACAAAGTTGCAAAATCTATGAAACTCAAAACTAGAGAAAATAAACCCGAAAATATCCCTCTTTCCCATTGTTCGGTTGCTAGATCTGCTACTCGCACTCCCTTCTGGAGTGAGAAGATCTGCTCACAAATATTGCCAATCTGCAATTGGAAAAAATAGATCTCTAAATCTCAAGATCCCCTGAGAGAAATTTTCCCTTCGTGTGTACTTTTCTCTCTTCCACCCCGATGTTGGTTCTACACTGGCAATCTTCTGCAAAGTCCTCTGTGTCTAGCTAGAGATATGCCCAATGAAAAATTCTAAGTTGCTACCTCTGCGTCTTGAATAACTCAATCTGGAGAGATTGAATTTTTCTTCCCCTAACTCAGAGGAATCAAACCTCCACAAGTAACTCGCCCCCCTGATAGAATGACTGCACTACCCTTGGGAATTTCGGCCTGCTGCCCACACTGAGCAGAAAAATTCCTTCTTTTCACCTTTGATCTCTCTAGTTGATCAATTGAACTCTGATATCATGTGAAAATTCCAAAAACAGAATCCTATTGCAGCAACTGGAATTAATTCTCCTAATTGTTAATTAATTTAACAGTTTATTTGCTATGGAAAATACCGAATTAATCACATTGTAACCTTCACAAATAAAATTGTGGAAAAATAAAACACTGGAAGCTGAGAAATACTAGCACACACTCATAAAATGAACACAATTATTTTTTGACAAAATTCCCGGGAAAAACCCAACTCGAGAAAACTGGTGCAACAGATGAGGGTTTTGTTTTATTATGCAGCAGTGAAATCTGAGTACATCTATGGATGCCCAACTGGCAATCCAAACAACAAGAAAATCTAAGCAAAATATTGAAGGGAAAATTAACCTTCTCCCACAAGAAATTTCTGGCACAACTTTGCTAACCAAAACTTGGCCTCCTAGAACTCTGCATCAGCCTCTGCGCTGCTCTGCGTAGATGGCTAGACGGCTTGCCTCAAACTGGGTTCTAATGAATCCGTTGTTTCTTTGGATGCTGAGGAAATCATCTCTCCAGCCCTCTGGGACTTCTTCCCATCCTCTAGAACTGAGAACAATTTTTCCTTCCTCCAAATCGAACTTCCTCGCTGAAACAACTGCACTTTCCTTCAGCGCTACTTCTCTGGGATAACTCGTCCCTCTTGTTGCTACCTCTCCGGAATTTGGAAAATTTTTCCTCTAGATCACTTTCCCTTCCCCCCACACTACTTCAATCTCTCTGACTATCTCTCCGGCAACTGACTGCAGCTACTCTAGAAATCGATATATGAATGAAATCGAACTACTGAAGTGATTTATCCATCAACACATCGAACTCCTCTTGTAATCCTCTTTTGGAGCATCAACAAACAAGATTAAAAAATAATCGATGGCTAAGATCTTCTTGGAGTCAATATATGTGAGTTTCTAGATGATTCTCACCTTGACTTATAATTCTGATTTATTAACCATATTCCCTAAGTTTAGACTTAGGAAATATTTTAAAAATGGTTAATAGTCTAATTAAGCCACTTCTAGGTTGAATTTCCAAAAACGATTTCTGGGTTTTGGAGAACTCGTATATTCTAGTCTCTGCACAAATTTTTGTGGCTAGAACACATTTGATGCTACAAAATCTAATAAGTACAATCTGGGGATTCCCAATTGGCCATCCAAACAACAGTATCTGACAAAAAATAATTAGAGAGAAAATTCTCTCACCCCACAAGCAATCGAGACACTAGCTCCCTCAAACAAATTGGTCGTCCAAACCCCCGCATAGGCCCTCTGCGCAATATTTATGCCGCCTCTCACACTTGTGGCTCGAATCTACCTCTTAGCAAGCCATATAGCTTGTCTCTGCTACTGGAAGTGACTCTCTGGCCCTCTGGAAGACTTTCCCAGCCTCTGTGTTAGGTCCCTATATTACTAGTTTAGTCCCTTATTCTTATTAGTGTAGCCCCCTTATTGTTATTATTGTACCCCTATAACTCCAATATTGTTATTATTGTGCCCTTACATTATTATTGTTAAGTCGACTAGGATTATATTGTGGCCCCATGGACTCCTATATATAGAAGGAAGTTTTGGTCATTTGTATCATCCAAGTATTGTTCATTTATGTAATGTATTGGAGGTTTCCCCCTCGAAGTGGTTGATTTCTAAGGCATTGATCTCTCTTTTCTTCTATTTTTGGAGCTGGTTTCATAACATTGGTATCAGAGCTTTGGATTCTAGGGTTTCACTGCTCCAAATAGGTCATTATGGCATTTTCGCTATAAATTTTTTTCTACGAGGGTTCAAAAGCTAAAATTTTTACAGAGCGAAGCTGAAATCCTGAGGAACGTCATGGAAAATTTTTAGATCTTGGTTCGCAATATTTTCGGAGATATGATCTGTGCAATTTAGGGATTTTGCAGGCTCTTGAACTTAACCTAAACAGGTCATTGTGGAATTTTCGCTATAACTTTCTTTCTACGAGGGTTCAGAAGCTGAAATTTTCACATAACGAAGCCACAATCCTGAAGAACGTCATGGAAGAATTTCAGAGCTTGCTTCACAACAGTTTTGGAGATAGGGTCTGTGGAAGTTAGAGATTTTTCAAGCACCTGAATTTCATCTCAAAGAGGTGACCGTGGGAAAATCTTCATAACTCTCTCTCTGAGCATTGGATTGGAATTCTATAAAAAGTGGCCGCAAGTACATGGACTGTAGTTCCTCTGTATCAATTTCAGAGCCAGAGGAAACAGTGACATGCGACATGCCGTACAAGGTTGCTCTACTGAACCAATCCATAATTAGGTCATTGTGGAAGATTTGGCATAACTTTGTCTTGAAGAAACCAAATCAGGTTAGACTTCTGAAATTTGAAAGAAGATTTAGAGGGCTACTACAGGGCCCAATTTCAGATATTGAATATCTGAAATCACAAAGATAATTCAGTTTCAATATAGAGCTCCTCAAAAGCAAGAAAAAGGTGTGTATTTTTTTCAAATTACATAAGTCTTGTTTGAAAAAATTAGTTTGAATTTATTCAAAGGGCATATTGAAGAATAGATATCGTATTGGGTTCTAAAATGCCCCCTAAAAAGAATTCAACACCCATTAAGCCTTCAGAAGGCTCTACTATGACTCATGAAGACAAAGAAATGCAACATGAGATATCAAAATTACAAGAGCAAGTGCACCAGATTTCGCTATCGCAAAGAACAACAAAAAATAAATGGAAGTTTTGAAGAAAGGCATGGAAACTAATATGGATGGTTTGAAGAAAGGCGTGGAAGCTAAGATGAATGGTTTGAAAGCTAAGATGGATGGCATTGAAGTTGGCATGGAAGCTAAGATGGATGACATGGAAGCGAAGATCGATGAAAAAATGAAAGATAACATGGAAAACATGAAGAATGATCTAAAGGTAGACATTGAAGGTTTGGAAAAGTTGATACAAGAAATGTTTCCTAATGGCAAAATGTAATATCCCGAAGGGAAATAAACAGTAATATGAAGCACACAAACAAGGTACACAACAACTAAATATAAATCACGAGACAAAATACACAATATGGAGAACGCTGAGCCATTTTATTAATACTGAGAAGGAAAGTACAAAGGCGATCAGAATGATAGCACCTCAACTTGCTCAGGGCAAATGTAGAAATACTCTCAAAACAATGTATGGAATGGTTGCTCCCTCTATCAACTGCGTAATCTCCAAGCTGCTGGAAAATGTTGTCGTGCTGCTGCAACCGCTGGGATGGAATGAGTCTTTGGGGTTGTTCCCCAACTCGAAAAACGCTGAAACTCTAGGAATGGCCTCCTCTCCCAAAACCAAGAAAAGCCCAGAGAGCTTTTCGAGAATGGCTGACCCCGGAAAATACCTCCTTTGAGTCACTACACTATCCCTCAAGGAAAAATGCTGACCCTTAAGGCAACACTGCAAAATATGGCTTCTCCCTCTGCAAAATGTCTCCAATAGGTAAGTGTTGATCCCTTCCCTAATCCTCCGGTCTGAATCCACACAAATCACCTCAATCCGGAACTCTTCCCAACTAGAACTGCGTCCTCCCTCTGCAATACTGTGCTGTCCCTCCAAGGAATGCTCCTCAATGACTGAAGCTCTGATCTCTCCCTGCAAAATACGGTAGGACTCCTCACCCGAGCAAGCACTCGAAGTCTCCTGGGGCTGAGGTTGGGATCTTCGCACGGAGACACCCGGTGTACTGAACAGTACGTGCAGACTAGCTAAACAGCAAGCATGCTCAATGTCTAGAGACAATATCCAAAATGCATAATCATCAATATGAGAAATGAGGTAGCCTCCCCTCTATTTATCTTTGGTGAGCCTCCCTCTCTCCTTGGCCCCACCACGTTCACGCTGTCTCTCTTTGGCCCACGCTGCCAACTCATTTGCGCTGGCTGGGCCCACGCTGTCTAAGTGTGTCACCCCCTTCGTTGTCACTTGGCCCCCTTGGCCCACCTTGACCACAACGTTATGTCTCCTAGGTGACTTTAGGGAGTGTGTTTTATTATAAGTGAGTCACATTCTCCTTTTACCCACTTTATTTATATTTTAACTATATAAGGCAGAATTAATCAAAATTAATATTTCCAATTAGTTGCTGCTAATTGGGAATATTATAGTTTAGTTGCCGCCCTCAGATGCTCCGGTGGGCTGTTTAGCCCACCCTTAATTCGTTGGGTTGCCACCCTCATTAACAGTCTGGGCTTTTGGTGTAGTGGTTGGGCCTTTGTGGTATCAGAGCCGAGGTCTCGAGGTCGAGACTCGCGAAGCATGGTGGGCTGTAATATCCCTCTTTAGGGCATCCTTGTTGAGGGTGGGCCTTGCCACGTGTCTGCGGTTTGCGTAATGAGGGGATGTTTAACTGTCACCCTAAGATGCTCCGATGGGTTGTTTAGCCCACCCTTAACGCGATGGGTTGCCACCCTCGCTAACAGTCCAGGCTTTTGGTGTAGTGGTTGGGCCTTTGACTGTAATATTCCCAATTAGCAATAGCTAATTGGAAATATTAATTTTTGACTACTTTACTTTAATAAAGTTAAGTTAGAAATAAAGTGGGTGAAGAGGGACACTTAACTCACACTTAGGATAAAAGTATTTCCTAAAGTAACTTGAGAAACATGATTAATTGACAGCGTGGGGCCTAGAGGTCGAAGTGGCAGCGTAGGAAAAAGGATAGTGTGGGCAATGTGGGCCCAAGCCAGCACACAGAGAGAGGGACAACGTGGCTCAAGGAGACAGTGCAGTTGATGGTGGGACCTAGGTGAGAGCAACGCTATCCAAGCATAAAAAGGGAGAAGGTCTCCTCATTTCATTCATTCTGATTATTCACCTTTGTTATTTGTCTTTTGACATTGAGCACGCTTGCTGTTGAGCAAAGTCTGCACGTACTGTTCAGTATATCGGGTGTCTCTGTGCGGAGATCCCAACCTCAGCCTCGAGGGACTTCGAGTGCCTACTCGGGTGAGGAGTTCCATCTTTGTTTTGCTGGAGAGAGTTGCAGCAACCGCAGTTGGGAGCTTTCACTAGAAGAGACAGCGCAGTCAGTGAGAGGGAGGACGCAGTCTTGGAAGGAGGTGGTTCCGGATTGAGGGTTTATCGGGGGATTCAATCCAAGAGAGTTGCAAAGGGGTCAGCCCTTCCCTATTCTAGCATTTTGGTAGAGTTGGAGGCCATTATTTGCAGCAGATTATTCAGGGCCAGCGTTTCTCATTGGGAAATAGCGTAGTGCCTCAAGGGGGTCATTTTCGGAGGTCAACGATTTCCAGAAAGCTTTCTGGGCTTTTCTGGGTATTGGGTGGAGAGGCTATTCCCAAAGTTTCACAATTTTCCGAGGTGGGGAGCAACAATTTTCTTCTTCATTCCAAACAGCATGTACAAAGACACAGCACTAACAACACCGAGATTACGGCAAGCATTTGAGGGCAGCTGTTCCAGGTCATCTTCTAAGAGTATTTCTACACTTGCCTAGTGCAAGCCAAGGTGCCATCATTCTAATCACCTTTTGTACTCATTCTGTCTTTCAGTATTAGTAAAATGGCTCAGCGTTCTCCATATTATCTGTTTTTTCTTATGATGTCTCTCTAGTTGTTGTAGTTCTTTGTTTATGTGCTTTATATTGTTGTTTATTTCCATTCAGGATATTACAGTGGTATCGGAGCTCATAGACTTGGCTCAGCCTGTGGGTCTATGACACTAGCAGGAAAATCATACATCTGTTACCGAGGAAGGAAGTATAAAGACCAAGAGCGGAGGTTAGAGAACACCTTCGGGGAAGGGACTACATTCCAGTAGTGGACGCAGAAGAGGAGGAACCAATAGCAGAGGAAAGAGATGCCGAGAGGGAGTTCAGTGAACTTCTCCTCAAATCAGTGCAATATTTGTCGAGGCGGATAGAAGAGATGGGGCAAAGGTTCACTGCAGAATCTAGACAACGTGAAACCCCAAGAGGTTTCCATATCGGAGAGGGATCATGCACATCCCATCATTTGCAGGAACACCTCATAGTGCAGCAGATGACATCACATACACCTCCATGTTCCATGATGCCCACATTTCTTGCCGTAGACACCGGGGCGGAGCAGCCACAGAGCAGAACCGGCACACATGGGAGATTACTTTGCCGAGTATCAGAGTTCGCAGATGCACCTCACATTCCATGATTTCGTTCTGTACCTCAAGAGGACAAACAAAACCCCGCAACCATCACAAGGTGGAAAACAGTTGGCACACGGGATGCACAACGCAGGCGTAGGCAAAGCTCCCACTCCATCTACATTTTATTTGCATCATCCAAGTGTTCCCAAGAAAAGAAAGGCTTCGAGGAGAATTTGGACATATATTTCAAGCTTAACCAAATGGCAAGAGCTGCAGGCCATCAAGGTGGTAACTCCGCACCTAGAGGGCAAGGCCCAGACTGTGGTTTCTACCTGGATGGCTGTTGACCGGGACACTCGTGAGTGACAAGATATGCCAAGTTTTACACGAGGCCGACAAATCATTCAATCGAAGAGGATCCAAAGGAGCACTTTGTTGAGCTGACCAAGCTCAAGCAGACCGAGAGTCCGGACACATACATTTCAGAGTTCTTGAGACTTTTCATGATGGTGCCTGATTTATCCGCAGCCCGGATGATCTATATGTTCATAGAAGGATTGGCAGATCCTCTACGGGGGTTAGTCAGATCGACGAGGCCAGCTACACTCCATGATGCAGTCGGGAGGACTCGGGATTTGCAGGATGCACTACCCCGAACTAGAGCTCCTTTTCCCCAAAGATCGGCATTCCAGCCGAAGGGGAAGGACACGAGGGTTCCGCCTCCAAAGGGGAGCCAGGGCATAGGGCCAGGGATGATGAGACCAAGAGAAATCTGAAGCGGAAGCGACTATGTTTCACATGCCAGGAGCCATGGGCACCAGGACACTATTGTGCCGCGAGGAAGGCACATTACATCGAGGTATTCTCCGACAGTAGCGAGGAAGAGGGGGAGTATGAGGAGATAGAGGCAGGAGGTAGCAGCGCAGCGCAGAGGGGAGATCATCTGCCACCTCCACCACCAGGAGAGAGAGGTGCAGCGTTTTCCCTTGCTTCTTTGAGAGGAGTTCCCAAATACTTGACACTGCATGTCCGAGGCACAGTGCAGGGGAAACATGTTTCAGTATTAGTGGACAGTGGGGCCACCCAAAATTTTATTGATGCCCAGTTGGTAGAGCAAAGGGGCATACCGATGGAGAGCTTTGATGGATTTTTGGTACTGGTTCCAGGTGACAGGACCATGCAGTGTGCCAGGTATGTGCTAGCCTTGGCAGTGACTATAGGGACTTACACCCTGACAGATCACTTCTTCGTGGTGGACATTGCAGACACCAACGTGATACTAGGGGTGCGGTGGTTGATCACGCTAGGGAAGGTCACCACTGATTGGGAGACCTTGGAGATGGAGTGGACGGATAAGAAGACTGGGAGGCACAAGAAGATTCGGGGTATGCACACCTACCCACCACAGACAGTTTCAGCACACCGGATGGAGGCAGATTTCCGGAAGGGAGACATAGAGTGGGCAGTGGAGCTGCGTGTTTCAGAGGTAGGATCTACAGGGTAGGCCGTACACCCAAATGTACAGTCCATTTTAGACATATTCCACGGTTTTCGGAGAGATACCACCAGGGCAGCCTCCAGATCGGGGGTTTGAGCACACAATTGAGCTGGAGCAGGGTATCTAGGTTGTCATCACTACACCCTATATGCATCCTAAGGCCTACCGGGATGAGATTGAGAGGGCCATCCATGAGCTCTTAGCTCTTGGGCACATCCGTCCTAGCACTAGCCCCTTTGCTTCTTTAGTGGTGTTGGTGAAGAAGAAGGACGGTACACTAAGGATGTGCATTGACTACAAGGCCCTAAACAAGAAGACCATGAAGAACAGATACCCCATCCCATGGATAGATGAGTTGATGGATGAGCTGAGGGGATCGAAGTTCTTGAAGATTGATTTGAGATCCAAGTACCATCAGATTCGCGTGAGGGAGCAGGATATTCCCAAGACCGCTTTCAGATGTCATTACGGTCACTTTGAGTTTTTGGTGATGCCTTTTGGGCTGACCAAAGCTCCGGCCACATTTCAGTCATGCATGAATCACATCTTCCGCAGTCACTTGAGGAAGTTTGTGTTAGTGTTTTTTGATGACATCTTGATTTACAGCAGGGCATGGGAGGAGCACCTACAGCATATTGAGGTTGTATTACCCATATTGGAAAAGCAGAAATTTTATGCTAAGCTCTCCAAATGCGAGTTTGGGCTGACAGAGATGCTCTACGTGGGGCACATTATTGGGGTGGACAAAGTGAGGGTCCACGAGGAGAAGATCAGGGCCATAAGGGATTGGCCAGAGCTGAAGAAAGTGATGGAGCTTCGGGGGTTTGTGGGTATCTGCACCTACTACCGAAAGTTCGTCAAGGGATTTTCCCAACTTGCTGCACCCCTTACAGACCTTACCAAAAAGGGGGCATTCAGTTGGACGGATACAGTGCAGAGGGCCTTCGACAGACTCAAGGAGGTGATAAGCAGCTGTCCGGTTTTGGCATTGCCAGATTTTACGCAGCTCTTTGTCCTAGAGTGTGATGCATTAGGGGAGGGGATAGGCGCAGTTTTGATGCAGGGAGGCCACCCATAGCTTTCGAGAGCCGGAAGTTGTTGCCGCATGAGAGGTTGTATGCTATATACGACAAGGAGATGTTGGCCATCATGCATGCATTGGCCAAGTTTCGGCAGTACCTGGTAGGGAACAGGTTCAGAGTGAGAACAGACCACAACAGCCTCTGATTCTTTCTAGAGCAGAAGCAGTTGCAGGAGAGGCATCAAAAGTGGGTCAGCAAGATCCAAGCATATGATTTTGACATCGAGTATGTCAAGGGGAAGAACAACGTGGTGGCCGATGCACTTTCACGCAAACCGGCAGCATTGTCCTTGATGAGTTTGGATACAGACTGGAGGGCTCAACTTTTGGTAGAGTACTCCAATGACCGTTTTGCCTTTGAGGTGTTGGACAGACAGGTTACAGATGACAGGTACAGGGTGATGGATGAGGTGATCTACTTCAAGGACAGGATCTTTTTGACCGAGAGCTCCAAGCTCAAGGAGAAGATATTGCACACCTCACATGACTTGCCATTATCAGGCCACCAGGGGTTCACCAAGACCTATAGGGCCATCAGAGAGAGGTTCTCGTGGAAGGGCCTCAAGGAGGACGTACTCCGGCATGTCAGGGAGTGCGAAGTTTGCCAGCACAACAAGGGGGAGATGAACCATTCGACGGGGTTACTGCAGCCTCTTCCCATACCTGAGGGGAAATGGGAGAGTATTTCGATGGATTTCATCACAGGGTTGCCCACTGTACAGGGCAAGGATTGCATATTTGTAGTCGTTGATCGGCTAACAAAGTATGCACATTTCTTCGCCATATCAGCATTTTACACTGCAGCACAGGTGGCGGAGTTATTTTTCAAGGATGTTTTCAGACTGCATAGTCTCCCAAAGACCATTGTCAGTGACAGGGATAGCCGCTTCATGGGCGAGTTTTGGCAGGAGCTTTTCCGTTTGGTGGGCACTGAGTTGACCCCGAGTACTAGTTACCACCCACAGACGGATGGACAGACAGAGATAGTGAACAAGTGGCTGGAAGGCTACTTGCGTAACTATGTCAGCGGGCAGAAGAAGGCATGGTTACGATGGTTGCACTTGGGAGAGTACTGTTACAACACCACTCATCATATGTCTATCGGTATGTCTCCATTTTATGCTTTATATGGGTATCATGCTTTTATCTTTTGCTGACGTAATGTTTGGTGTTAGCAAGGCCCCTAGGGCCAAGGATTGGATCCAAGAGAGTCAGGATATACTCTGAGCTCTTAAGGATAACATAGCTACAGCACAGAGTCAGTAGAAGTTGTATGCCGATAAGGGACATGTTGAGAGACAGTTTGAGGTAGGGGACTTGGTCTACCTACGATTGCAGCCATATCAGCAATCCACGCTGAAGCAAAAGGGGGCTGAAAAGCTCAAGCCCCGCTTTTATGGACCATACAGGGTGACACGCAGGATTGGGGAGGTTGCATATGAGTTGGAGCTGCCCACGGGTAGCCGGGTTCATAACATTTTTTATGTGTCATGCCTGAAGAAGGCACTGGGACAGTAGGTGACTGCAACTGAGAAGCTTCCGCCCACCGATGATGAGGGGCATCTGGTGCTGCAACCGAAGTCCATTATTGACACTAGGGAGAGGCAGCTACGGAGCAGGGCAGTCAGGGAGTACCTGGTGAGATGGAGGAACCTACCGGATGAGGATGCCACTTGGGAGAGTGAGAAGATTTTGCAGCATCCATCATTGCAGTTGCTTGAGGACAAGCAACGTTTTGCCGGGGAGGACTATAATATTCCCAATTAGCAATAGCTAATTGGAAATATTAATTTTTGATTACTTTACTTTAATAAAGTTAAGTTAAAAATAAAGTGGGTGAAGAGGGACACTTAACTCACACTCAGGATAAAATCATTTCCTAAAGTCACTTGAGAAACATGATTAATTGGCAGAGTGGGGCCTAGAGGTTGAAGTGGCAGCGTAGGGAAAAGGACAGTGTAGGCAATGTGGGCCCAAGCCAGCGCAAAGAGAGAGGGACAGTGTGGCTCAAGGAGACAGCGTAGTTAATGGTGGGGCCTAGGTAAGAGCAAGGCTCTCCAAGCATAAAAAGGGAGAGGATCTCCTCATTTTATTCATTCTGATTATGCATCTTTGTTATTTGTCTTTTGACATTGAGCACGCTTGCTGTTGAGCAAAGTCTGTACGTATTGTTCAGTACACCGGGTGTCTCCATGCGGAGATCCCAACCTCAGCCCAGGGGACTTCGAGTCCCTGCTCGGGTGAGGAGTTCCATCTTTGTTTTGCCGGAGAGAGTTGTAGCAACCACAGTTGGGAGCGTTCACTAGAAGAGATAGTGCAGTCTGTGAGAGGGAGGACGCAGTCTTGGAAGGAGATGGTTTCGGATTGAGGGTTTATCAGGGGATTCAGCCCGAGAGAGTTGGAAACGGGTCAGCCCTTCCCTATTCCATCATTTTGGTAGTGTCGGAGGCCATTATTTGCAGCAGATCATTCAGGGCTAGCGTTTCTCATTGGGGAATAGCATAGTGCCTCAAGGGAGTCATTTTCCGAGGTCAGCCATTTCCGAAAAGCTTTCTGGGCTTTTCTGGGTATTGGGTGGAGAGGCCATTCCCGAAGTTTCACAATTTTCTGAGGAGGGGAGCAACCCCAAATAGTCATTTCATTCCAGCAGTAGCAGCGACACAACAGCAGCACCAACAGCACTGGAGATTACGCAGTCTTTGAGGGAGCAGCCATTCCGAGTTATCTTCTGAGAGTATTTCTACGCTTGCCAAGTGCAAGCCAAGGTGCCATCATTCCGATCACCTTTTGTACTCATTCGATCTTTCAGTATTAATAAAATGGCTCAGCGTTCTCCATATTGTTTGTTTTTCTTATGATCTATCTCAAGTTGCCGTATGTCTTTGTTTATGTGTTTTATATTGCTGTTTATTTCCATTCGGGATATTGCAGAGGTCTCTACAAAGAGAAACCTATATGCACAAGATTAGATCTTCCAAAACATCAAATATTCCAATTTATCCAGTCCTCCATCAAGGGATTCTTCACTTGAGCTTCAGATGGTATGAGAGATTCACCTACTGGCAATACAGTTTTAGAGGCCAGCAATTTCTCCTTATTCTCCCTAATTAGTAGGTGATATCTCCACCAAACATTGATCACTTTCTGTAGGCAACCTTCAATCAAGATATTTCTCTTGATTATCAAGTTCTTGAGAAGGACCCTTTCTTCTATTAGACTCTCAACTTTGTAACATTTTATATCTTAGATGAAGAATTTGACCCTCTAGGTCTTGGACCTCAGAAGTTAGATATTCAGTTATAGGAGTTGCACTCATGCTCCCACTACATATTGTTTCTGATGTACCTTGCGGTCCATTCAACCTATTTGTTGTGATTTGCTTCTTGAAGCTCTATGCTACATCCCTCCACTTGCAACTATTTAGGGAGCTTTAGAAGATGCAACATAGAGCTAAAGGAAATGTTGGATTCCAACCTGAGCACCAGACTATTAATCACATCTTTACACTCCAGACCATAATTGAGGAAGCCCAGCATTGTTCCTAGAAAGTTTACTGTTGTTTCATAGACTTTCAAAAAGGCTTTTGACTCTGTCCCCATAGAGGCTTTATTCCACATACTCAGATATATTGGCATCTCAGAAACCCTTTTGTCAACCATTATGCATTTTATATGAGTCAATCCTTGGTCATCTATGCACCAACACACGGGCTATCAGATTTTATCCTAAGTATCATTGGGGTAAAACAAGGTTGCCCCTTGTCCCCTAGACTATTTGGATCTATATTGACAAGTTGGAGTCCTTGCATGAGCACATCCAAGATGGCAATGGTTTCCTTCTACACCATGTCTTAATTTATATTTTGATGTTTGTAGATGATGTGGCCCTTTTAGTCTCATCCCCAAACAAATTGCAAAGACAACTCGATGCCCTGGCCCTTTTCTGTGATCTTCATCAGTTGACTGTCAACCTAGTTAAAAACCAAAGTCATCATCTTCAATGTGTTGAAGAAAATTCTCCTTGATCACCATTTCTTTTTCAAAGGAGAGGAGGTCGAGATAACAAACTCATATACTTATCTAGGGGTACTATTCACAAGACCTCGCTTTAGTTTGCAACATGCACTTCAGCCCTGACCCAACAAGGGCTATGGGTCCTTGGAACTTCTTGAGAGGTAGTGTTTCTCGAATATTTTTCAAGACATATCTACCAAGATGTCACTCATGCACACTCTTCGCCCAACTCAGAGTTCTAAATGGTTCCAAGGTTTGGGTACCTAGTTTACTAGAGTCTAATTGGTCTTCTACAAAGAAATTATAGATCATCCTCCTTTGTCACATTATTCAATGCAAATACCCAATTCCTCAACCCATCATCCTTATAGAGTTTGTAGCTCACCCCTTCCTACTTGAGACAATTTTTTTTCTTGTCCCTCTTTTACACTATGCTCAAAAATCTGCTGATACAACAAAGGGGCATGATCGGTATCCATACTTGGCCTTTTGGTCATCAGAGTCCATTGCAACAGCTACTCCTTCAGCTTGATCTCCTTGATTCAATTAGTATTATGATGGACCAACTTCCTCCATTCAAATATTCCCTATATGCACCTGACCATCTCTTACCAACCAAATAAAAGATGAAAAAAATCATCCAAGAGGATATCTATAGGATGTAAAAATTAAAATGTACAAAGTAACAAATTAAACGATGTAAAAATTTGAATCACACGTGCTTCACTTTATAGGACAGTTTAAGGGCCTTAACCTATGAATGTTGTGTTGCTTAAGGTTTGATTAGAAGGACTGAAAAACAAATACAATCTCCATCATGTTCCAGCTTTGTGGCTATCTCAACATACTTTTCAAACATAAAATTACAACATACTGTCACAAGGAGATTACTCACGGTTTAACAGATCAGACTTGACATCTTATATTAACATTTTCCTTTTACATGATGCCAGTCTTCTGCCCAAGGAGATTACTCATGGTTTAACAGATCAGAATTGACATCTTATATTAACAGTTTCCTTTTACATGATGCCAGTCTTCTGCCCATTACTATAGCTGCCCAGATATAGTAAGAGATCTGATCTATACTTAAATATTAATAGAGACTAGAATAATTTGGTTTCCTTGTAGGGTAAGGAGGAATGGGAGTAAATACCTCATGTTCATGTCAAGTTTACTGGGATTCAAAGGGGGCGACTGTAGAGAGATAGGGTCTAAGAGGGTGGTCTGGGGTCAATGCAAGTGAAGCGTTGGAATTTCAAGGGTTATTTGGGCCAAGTTAAACTCCCTTAGTGGGAAAATCATTGCATTAAAAATATATTTTGTTATAATTTACTTAGTCTCCAACATGTGGATGACAAGTAAAATATTATTTGAGAAAGGGCTTGAACTAGCTATTATCTCGTTGTTACAAAGTAAATTATAAAAGGCTAGCCTCCCCTCTCTTTCAAGTTGTTGTTGAACTGTGAGATCACTCTACGCCATACTAGAACATTTGTTTTGCAAACACCTTAAATGCATTGTGTGGCTTGGCATTTTCTATTTTATCCTTTCTTGGTTTATGTTGTAAAGGGTTTTAATAAGATAATACACAGAAACCCCCTTTACCAAAGGTTCAATTCTAGAATAACTTATTGTTTTGGTAAATAAATTAAAATTTCACTCATTACTCTTCAGTGAATTACAACCTCAGTTATAGCTTTTAGAGTTAGATTACGTAACCCTAACAACCAATGGGGACTAATTAATAACCCATTAATGGTGTATAATAAATGACATTAATGACCACTAAGGGATCACTAAGTCAAAATTAACCACCATAACTCTAACCTAGGGAAACATTACAAGAAAGAATATATTTCTAAAATAGAAAATAACACAAAATTATTATGAGTTAGATTAAGGTTTTGTTATCAACCAAAATTGTGAGGCCTCAAATGTAATGTTTCGAAAGTACGTGGGTGCTTAATCCTTCTTTCTCTTGCTTCTTCTTGATTCATGCCCACTTGAGGAAGGGGTAGAGGGGATGCTTGGGCTCAGATTTGGGATGCTTGGGAAAAAATTTTCAAGCTCAGAAGAGGTTTTTCTGTCCTGTTTGAGACTTCAATGAAAAACATGCAGGAAAGTGAGACCTTTTGCTCTATAACAGCAGATTTTGACTTTTAGGATCTGTTGAATAAAAAAACTTAGAACAGAGACCGTACAATCAAATCTAGTGCCTTGTGAGGGTAAGGAGTTGAATAAAGAAGAAAACCAGTTAGAATGTATTGAAACTAACTAGCTAAGTTGACAACCTGATTTCAACTGGAAAACAAGAAAAGCAATAAAGAAAACTGAGCCTTCTTCACACACACACATGAACATGAATCCACCACCAAAAGAGTTCAAGTCTTTCAATTGATGAAAAGAATTGTAGAGCAGTGTCTAGTCAATATAATTTATACAGTTATACTATAACAAAGCTTGAAATCAGTTTGCTATATCAAAGTGAGCTATAAGCATAGCCACAATATTCAGATGCACCTACAGTATGGGATCAGTCTCATGCAACAATAAACATAAAAACAGAATGCCAAAGACAGAATTATGAGAAAATTTAGGAAGGAGGAAAAATGCTAAAGCTACTTCCAATGATCAAACCTGTTATAATCTTTACAAGCACATTGTTCATTGAGATTTGGGATCAGCACCATTCTCAAGCTTAGAAGAGTATGAGTAACTCCCTGGAGTCAGCCCCACATGCTGCCATAACAGCATCCTGCGATGAATGATTGTAACTCCTTATTGAGCACCTTTGTTACGTAATAACCTATGCATGTGCCATCCTTGGGATAACACATAACCTTACAACCAAATGCACCTCCCTTAGAATAGTTGGTGCAACTTCCAGTTTAACGCTGCTCAGGAATCTCATCAGACTTGTTTTCTGTAACTCCCACTTGAGCACCCTCACGCAAGTATTAAGTGCTTGATGTGACTTCCACTCAGCATGATATAAATACGCCCTCGCTCCACTGGAAATAGCTCCTTTATTGCCATCAAAACAGGTCTGCAGATGGCAGCGCTCTTCTCTGCTGTCATAACAGTAATTGCAATCCCCAAAACAACTTTCGTAGATCCTAACTACTATGCTCGTCTTCACCATGAATAGGATGTGTAATCACTGTCACATTTAATATCAATCTGGAGATTCCCTACAGGTGTCAACCTCATGCATAAAACAGAGCCTTCAACAGTCATAAAAGTCTCCTGAACAAAGCTCGCTATGCCTGCTTCACTTCCTCAAAAGTGTGCTTTTTCTAGTTAAATGAATAGCACAGTTAAGAGTGTGCTTTTTCTAGTTAAAAGTGTGCTTTTGTCTTTCTATCATTTTCTCGAGCTGCCTTAGTCTTGCAAGTTGTCATGTGAAAAAATGTCATTTAGAATCACCAAGTGATTATATTTCGTGATTCTTTGTATTTATCAACATTGGAAGTTTGATTACTTTTTCCCAAAATCTCAGCCTTGTAGCTCGTAAACCAATTTGTATGCATACAAAGCTGCACTACTATTGCAACTACAATAGTACAAGAAGAAATAAAATAACAATAAACCCCAAATAAGTAGAAAATGACAACAGGAAAAACAATGTTTAGAGGCATCCAAATAATATCGAGGAAGAGCTCTGCAATGTAGGTTGTTAATTGTATTGATCAAGTAATGAGTTACAATTAAGTAACTATTATTACATGAAAGTGGCCTTTTACAATTATTGAAATAAGACACCATGAGACCTAATACTAGAACACTAATACAGACTGAGCTTATGAAAGTGGCCTGTTATAATTATTGAAATTAGAAACCATGAGACCTAGCACTAAAAGATTAATAAATGTACAAGTCTACATACAAGATAGCTCATATTCATACATTTTAATACATAATAAAGATGGAATGGTTGGATGCACAACCTTTTACCCATACATACATATATGGTGAAGTGGAGTTATGTATAAGCTATCTTAGATTAGCTAGGAGATGGCATGGCAGCGATAAACTACAAAAAACATCCCAGACTTAATCATGGAATTTTTATAGTAGATTGAGCATGCAATTCAGGCTAACTACCATAAATAACCAGCCTCTCCTTCATGCTCGTGTTTCATGGGTAAGAATAACAATAGAAAGGCCTACTCTGGAAAGAAGAAATCATCACTACTTATTTCTAGGCCATTTTGTATGAAGAGTAGAACAATGTGATTAGATATTACAATTAGCATTTTCTACTTTACCGATTTGTGCCCTTGGCCATTGCTATCCCTTTCCCTCTTTTAACCATTCATATTGAATTTTTTTCCCACCCACTCACTGAAATATTCATTAAGTAATGAATTTTCACTTTTCATGTCTCAAAATCCAGACCAAATACATTTAATGATTTTGCTATATTCAAATGCATTATTGCTGGCCCTTCCTCAATGCCTGCCCACTTGAAGTTGCACCCTGAAAACAAACATGTGGAATTGCATTACATAGTAGTCTTGTAAAAAGTTCACGTAGAAGTAGACCTATTATGGCAAGTCTTAGAAAACTATGGAGTAGATTCAAATTAACAATTCAATCAACTAGTTAATAAGACCAATAAAAACTACACTGTACAAATATGAATAATTCTGTTCTAACTTCTAAATTTATGAAATTTATTGCAGTATATAATTGGATCTACTTACAACATTAGACAGTTGGTCTCTTATGTAGTACATAGATCTCAATATGGCCTCCAAAGTGTCTTTCGTTATCTGAAATTTGACATCAGTTTCTCCAGATGAAGATTGTGTAGTTTCCTGAAGCTGCATGTGTGGGGCAAATATAAATGAATTTTAGAAAGCATGCTAGTGTAGAACATTTCTCTTAAACATAACCAATAATCAATCACATTTCGAGCATTTTTTTCATATGAACATCTCCTCTATCATTTATGCTAAGCCATTCTTTGATGAGCATCAAAGATCTAAGTGTCTTTGACATCCACACAGTTGACCCAAAGCAAAAGGCATTTTATCTTATGTTCCAAAGACATTGAAAAAAAAACATATGATGTTCTGCTTTTCTTGCATACGATGGCATACAATACATATATTAGTATGGAAAAAGGAGTTATATAAAGTTGTAAAAACAAAATTGCATGAAGCAAAAATACATATAAAACGTAATTTTTCACTCATTTTTTCCAATGCCAGTTTTGTACATATATATGTGAGTTATTTCACAGCCACTGCCTAACCAAGTTACAAAATCTGAAATTTCCAGTTCTCTCACAAATAGACAGATAGCATGTAACTGTCAGTTATATAGTAAATTTTGGAAGTGTAATAATCAATCTCACTGTCTACAATAGAAATCACAGATCTTACCCCAAGTGGCCTCTTATTATTCATAAATTCTAGAGAATATTAGCCATCATTCTTGTGCAAAAACACTAGCCTTAAAGTGAGTCCAGAGCACTCTCTCATGTCCAAAACCTTTAGATTTGATAGTTGATCAAATTCTATGGGAAGGTCCTTCAAAGAGCTGCACAGTGAAATATCAAGAAATTCTAGTTGCTGAAGTCTGCAAATGGAAGGAGGAAGCATTGACAAGCTTGGACTTGCAGACAATCTCAGCAACCTAAGTGACCTTAAATTTCCCAAGTCATCAGGTAACTTTTGGATAAGATGACAATCCATGACAAACAACATTTCCACGGAAATTAAACTGCATATGTTTGTTGGCAATTCGTCCAAATCGCTACAGTGATCAAAGATAATTTCTACAAACTTAGGAAACTCTAGGACTTGCCCCTTGTCAAATAGAGCCATATTTCCCAAGTCCTGACAAAGGCATATAGAGAATGTTTCCAAGTTCTCCCAAGATCTACAGTACTCGTAAAGAGGAGGTAGTATCAACTTCTCAAGGAATACAGACTTAAGCTGGGTAACTGACGAAAGTACTGACAGGCCTTTAAGTATTGCACGCTTTGAATTGTAATTGTACATGATAAGAACCTGAAGTTTTGGCATGGTATGTAAAAATGTTGGAAGACAATATTGACTTGCATCAAAGAACAAAGCCAGAGCTTTCACCACAGAAAAATCTATTTGAGACCAATCTTGTTCTTCCATTGAACCTATAGTAATGTCCCAGAAATGCAAAAGTCAGAACGCTGAGATGCTATGCTGATAAAAACGCTTCCTTATTAAATTTGAAAAATTAGTAAATTGAACAAATAATTATTCAATGCTTATGCAGGGAAAAGAAAATAAGTTTCAGGGATGACCTGTATGAATTGAAACAAATTGAACCTGAGATGTATGCTCTAGTACCAACCAGTTTGTGGGAATACCATCCTCTTTAGCAGGCATGAAAAGCTTCTTATGAACGGCACTATCCTGGCTAGCCAGACACAAGGCTAAATCATGCATCACATCATGTTGAGTAAAGAAAAGCTCACTAGCACAATCAAATGAGATGCCTAGACTCCTAATACATCAAAACTTGTATTAACCAAAGGTAGTGATCTGAAAAACACCTTTACCTTTACCAGCTAACACATTGATTTATCTTACCTTCTTGATTTCTGATTTTTTTTGCCTCAACTTTTTTGCAAAGCTGGTGCTCATAAAGACTTTAAAATTAAGTTGAGATACAAATATGAAGAATGAGAAGAACAAAACAATCAGCAAATTTATTGAAGGCAGCAAATCTATGCAAGTTCCTCACCTTGAATCGCTTGTGAGATTTAGGAGATTTCGACTTGCAAGTTCTAACAAGACCACAAAAGCATCTTTCCTATCCATTCCACAGGCATATACCCAAATATCCAGAAATGAATCTACACAGATCTTTCTACCCTTGGGAAATGCCCCCAAGTCCATAAAGAAGTCCTTTGTTTCATCATCAAGGACACCAATACTTGTTTCCAAGCAATGGAGCAGATCCTCTCTATGATGTTTCGATATAGATTCTGCTCTTGAAAGTATCTTCTTAGCCTTTTCCCAAACTGGTTGTGGCTCATTGCGCAAAGAACTTCCAATCACCTTGAGGGCAAGTGGTAAACCCATACAAACTGCTTCAACCGACAAATATTTTAGCAGTTAAACATGTTAATCTTCTGCAGAAATATAGAGCATTAAAAACTTTTATGGAGTTGTTAACTGTCTGATTTTAGACCTATAAAACCATTTATCTGTCAAAGGTACATAAAATCAATCTGAGTTTGAACATTGTATAATAGGATGCAAAGCATTCGAGCAGGATAGAGAAACACGCAATTAGGGTATGAGATTTTGAATAGTATGTCATATTCATACCTGTTTAACAACAACTTCATCATTTCTTGTTGGAATTGAAGGCATTCCAAAGGCCCAGAAACATAAATGAGACAGGGCATCAACCTTCTGCAATATGGGCATGTTATACACGTGACTGTTGTCTGTATGTGGAATAGCGAGATCCTACCTAGTTGTGATAACCGTTTTGCAACCCTCTGTTTCAAACAACAACTGTTCCACATCTGATTTTGACCAAACATCATCCAAAATCACCAACGTCTGTGGATTTCTTTTTAAACTGAGTTTCTTCTGCAGTTGGTTGTGCACATCCTCGATGCTTTAAAAAACAGGCCTTCGACCTCCGATTATTTTATTTCACATAATCTCCAAAAGGCCCATTACATTTGGAGACCGTGCAACAGTTATGAAAACAATATTGTTTTGGAAGAAATCTAATAATCACAACTAGAATAAGCACTGAAAAAACCAAAAGGGAAGCAATAAAATGGAAGCTTGGTGTGACGATTAAAACAGGTGAGTTGTTCTTACCTTTGACTTCAGGATCGTTGCAAGGGGCTAATGAAATGGTAGTTTTGCCGCTTCCACCCATCCCTTCAACCCCAACGATACTAACTCCCTTCTTGAATAGGATATGTTTGACATCACTGACAATATTATTTCAAGTCCTTGTAAGAGTACACATAAAAGATTTCAATTTTCCTTTTAGTTCTTTGTCTCCATTTACATTCTATACATACAAGGAGTGAAATCCTTCGTTTAACTTTCAATCATCTGATGTTCCATTACTAATCAATAAACATGTATATAGAGAATAGTGCATTGTAATATCCCAAATGGGATATTTTATCTAAAAATGCAGAAATAGACTTAAGCAGCAAAATAAACGGAAATAAACACACAGCCACCAATATAACACAATGGATGCCAATAAAATCACTGAGCCATTTTATTAATCTATGGTAGAAAGTACATCAACATAAAGGAACAGCGGAACCTGAGCTTTCCAAGCAAGTGGAGCAAAACCCAGAAAGATCTCTGGCCCAACTAATGAATGACTCTGGCAATGATGTAGATGGCTCGGCAAGAAGGTTGTTATAAATTGGCTACGACAAAACTATCACTGAACCCACTGAAGCACAAGTTGAAGATCCGGATGATCCTCACTCCAATCTCTGAAGCTCTGTGAAACTTCTAAATGAAGTCTCCTCAAGAGAGTTGGGTTTTCATTCAACACTCATAAATCACCCGAGGGTTTCCGTCTTGGGGCTACGGCTGAAGTAGAGAACCACGTCTCACACCTCTCATATAATAAAATAATATGATCCAACGATATCTCTCAATGGCCTCCTCCCTTTCTTTTATAGAACTCTTGGGACCTTCTAGTGCATTATTTTATTATTATTTTATTCATGGAGCACTTTTCCCTCTTATTAAAATATTCCTTTTTAATGCAAAAAAGGGTAAATCAGCTACCACGCCTCCTCCGGTCACTGAAACCCATGTCCAACCCTCCCAACATGTAGGTATCATCGTCCCGATTCCAATGAGCTATTACACTAAGGTGTTCCATCATGAATTCCTCCCGGAATGCCACCTTAAGCATAATCAGCTGACTAAAGCCCATAAATAACTCAAATTTCCGAAAGTTGTTGGAATGCACCGGAACGAAAGCCAAACTGCTCGGATGATGGAATATATCAAGCGAATGCCACCGGACACCATGGAAACTCCTGGGGCCCAAAACCCGAGGGCCCACTGATGACACCAACCTGTACCTGTGAGCGGTCTGTTCCTAACTCTGGAAGTCCACCCTAGCCCTGTCGTAGGTGACACCAAAAAAAAAGAATATTACAGACCTTCCGTCCCAAGATTTCTTGCCCTCAAGCAATCGAAATATGTGGGCCACCTCTACGTTCACGTAACCGAGACCCAACTTTGATCTCTACATAAACCTCCGGGTTTCACAACTGTGGTCAAACCACTCGAATAGACCTCCTCAATGTTTCCGGATCCCAAACATCTCTCACCATCACCAACAACAATCCTCCAAGATCCCAACGCCACCATGGCCAATCATCGTCCAAGTCCCATGGCTCAGGTTGCGCACTGCCTTTAGCTATACCTGATGCCCCATGAAGTGAAGCCCGCCAACAAGCATCAATGCTCCCTTGCTTCTGCTGTGTTGTACCTCTAACTGTATAAGCTGCCCCACCAACTGCATACCAACTCATCACCTCTCTCCAATCCAAGTCCTGACTCAATCCCATGCTGATCCTGCCCTCCTGAAATCGGGATGGAGTGCTGAAGAAATGATGACCTGGGCCCCACTGCCAGCTGGAATCTGTAGCATCGGCTATGTCTGAGGGCCCCTGCTCTGTTGTGCTCCCTACGAAGAAAATCGTACCATCAAGAGGGTACCAACTCATGGTCTCCTGCCAATCCATCCTGGAAGAAGAATCTAATGTAGCAACAACTGTACATGGTACACGCCTAGAGTGTTCTTGCCAGCCCGTAATCAACTCACACTGCTCTGCCCTGTCTGCCAATGAACGCTGCATGTAGAAGGAAGCCCCTCTCTCTATAATGGGCCAAAGTGGGTAAGATGTGTTGCAAGCCCCATTGATGTACTCCTGGAGAGTACTACTCACCTAAAATACGCCACCGATCACAACACACCATTCCGCACCTCATCCCTAAGGCTACCCGCGTATGGACAAGCCCACCATTCTGGCCTGTACTCCCGATCGTAGTTCTGTGCTCCCGCCGGTTTACCAGGCCCCCCTTTAAAACAATCCCATCAACCTCCACACTCAAGAGACAGGATCTCAAACCGTCACCGTACTCGATGTCAGTGCATCTGACTGCTCCACCTCAATGGCTGACCCCAATGTTAGCTGCATATCCATCATAGACTCAATGTGGGCGCCCATATGGCTCTTCCCTAAAGGAATATCATGCATGATGTGCATAATATCCTCCTCTGCTAACTCAGGCTCCATCATATGCTGCTCTGGCTGAATCGTCACAAGGGACTCATCACCCAGAGTATATCTCCCGTAGAGTCTCGTGACTGCTCATTCTACACATTGGAACACAGCTCCGGTCTACTGTCATCACCTCTGCATGATTGCTCTCGCTCCCCAGAAGTGTCCTCAACTGATCCCATGGACTCATCTGAAGAAGAGTCCTCACCCTGGAATATAGAAGGAATGCCCTCCTGTCCTGCCTCTGCCACATCATCTGCGTCTCTCAAACATGAGTGATTAGGCCCCCAAGGTTCTTTACAAATGAAGCAAAGTCCCTTCCTCCTCAGCTCATTTCTGCTGCCTGACACACCAAACTGGAGCAGCTCCTCCCTGGTCAACTGTCTCTTGAATAGCCCAATATTCTTCTCAACCAGCCCTTGGGCTAGCTCGTAAGCAGCAGGTGAAACCAGCTGCTCTCTCCTCCAAATGCTCAACAACCGGTTCTGCAACTCTCGGCCAATGGTCTCATGGTCTCATACATGACGACAAGATGAACTGCATGTGTGCTATGACAATATTAGGATGATGTCTCCTAATGCTGAAGAAGCATTGGAACATCTGCAGGATCAAGTCATCACACTCAAGGTCAAACATGACGACATAAGTCTTGAATGTGGCCATACTCCATAAAATCTCAAGCCTCTTCCCGAAGGTAGAGCCTGCGCTGTTGTCCAAATCCTGAAAAGCCTCTACAATTAATCTCATAATCCTCCTCATAACATCATCATTGTATGGAGCTATAGGTGCGGTCAACTTCATGATGTTACTGAGGTAAGCTGCAACTGGGAGTGTGACCCCTTCACAAGGCTCCTCCAAGAATTTGGGTTGTATAAGAGCAAGCATCACGGGTTTTAGAGCCCAAATCAGTTTCTTCCCTTCCACTTGGTCTATTGTGGGCAGGAGTTCATTAAACTCTTCCAATTTGGACAAAACTCTCCATGACATCTTCATGTGTTTCAGATCTGTCCCAAGTGTAAAAAATTTGTGACCAACCCCCAATTCTTCCTGCAAATCTTTTGGCTGTCCTTTTTGAAGGATGGCATAAATTCCTCTTGAAAGGGGTCTACTGTTTGGTTTTGTTTTCTGGTCTTCTGATGCATGGTGGTTTAAGGAACCAACTACTATTTTTATTTTCATCAATCTATTTAGGAATCCCTCCATGGTTCAACCAATAATGTGGTCACTGTTTTTCTGAGTGTGTTTTGGGTGTAATTTCTTTGAGAAGTATTTTCAAGCTGTTAGGTAGCAAACTTGTTGTAGGTGACTGACATTATTTATTCCCAAAATCATTTACAACATTCCACACATACCCAGCAGACTTCAAAATAATTTCATACTACTCAAAAAATAATATTCAGTTGATAATATTGAGACAACATAGACTACCCTTCTCTACATTCGAAAAATGAATAAACAGTGAGCAATTAAAGTGGTGAAACCTGGGTTAGTGCACAGTGTTGAGTCTTCAATATGATTCTCAACCCGCATGCAATCTTCAGCCTTAGCACCTCAACGTACCTTATCTCTCTGTCCTCTAACACTGTTACAACCACAGTTGAAGATATGCCCGACAAAACTTCCTTTCTGCTGAGTAAAGAGATATCTGGTATATATATGTATCAGAGAGATGTATTTCAGGATATAGGCTAGACTTGATGTGCCTTCAGCAGGATAATGTCCATGCTGCTATTTCTGAATGCTATAACAACAATGTTAACATGTCATAACAGCTATACTGCTCCCGAACCTTTGCGTGCAATCTGTGTTGCATTGCCGCAAGTTGACTTCGCAACAGCAATTTGATCCCTCCGACGTGACCCAAAGCATAAAGAGATGTGAATTGGTCAATCATAGCAACTATGAATCCCTCCCGATGCAACGACTGCGTCAAATTTATCCGCACCACAAATCATTCTTTGTGGACCCATTGGCTATGCACCATAAACCACTCGAGGCTGGGAAGACGTAATGCAATCTTCGAAAAAAATGGTGGCTTTTTCTCATGCACGTTATCTTCTATCCTTCGTCCGCTACCTAAATCAATCCAGCTTCCGGAAATAGCCATGAAATATGACGTTGGCGGTCAAACCACACTGTTATGGCAGAATGTGTTTATTGAATGCATAGGTATTGTGGCCCCCATCACATAAGATTTACATCTACAACTGAATGGAAAGGAGATCGGATTGATTTCGACGAATGTGGCTCACAACTATAACCATAACACCACAGCAACTCGCACTCCTCCATACATTGATACCCTGGCAACATAAACACACCAAGACTCCATTTGGCTACAACATTCCCATCACTTAATAATATCGACTTTATTACAAAATTTTGAACCTGTTTTTCTAAGAAATTGATGCAGGGGCATTAGACACTAGCCAGCAATGTAGGAAGTTTTGTCCACATGTTGTGGCTAGGAGGGTTCAAAAAATTTGAATTGTAACAGCTAGGTGTCAATACCTCAGCTGACTGTATCATTTAGATTAGTTAGATTTGTAGAAGTCGAATAGTTCAGTTCGATCCATCTGTCACATTTCAGTTAGTTGAATAATTGTAATTAGGCTTTTGGTTTTCTAAAACGGTCCTCGCAGAGGAACCGAAGAGTCACACTATAATGTATATAAATTGAATCCTCGGATGTATTGGAGGAGGAGAGAGGAAGAGTAGAGGAGATTTCTGCAATAAAAAATCTGTGTGTTGACGATTGCTTCCAGTTAAATGAATTTCAGTTCTGTTGACTATCTAACTGTCTTGAGTTGTTATTTGTGAGGAAATTCGTTTGATTGTGAGGTGATTGGACATTGTCTTGTATATAACTGTTGAATTGAGTCATTGTGCAGTTGTTGTATCTCTATGTTCGTTGTTCCCTTGAATTGTTTGAATAATTGAAATCTCAACCGCGGACGAAGCGTGGGTATAAAGCGTGGTCGTTGAACTCTGGTTAACGATAGCAGAATTCCCGTTTAATAAAGAGAATTACATTGTTTGTTGTTAATTGGAAATTCCTAACCGGGGTCAGAACCTTAGTTAACAAACGGAGAATATACGAAGGAGAATGCAAACCCGATTTAAACCCGTGGTCAAGCACTGTACCAAACCTGCGAGTGGATTTACGAAGGCAGATTGCCCATATCGCACCGCTTTTGGTGAGTAAGTGGTATTTCCTAGTTGGGGAGTGATTCCATAGAGTGGTCGACACGTGGCGAGGTGGACCCCCGGAAAACCACCGTTTAAAGCGCGCCATCGCACGTTATCGTTGGTACCAGGATGCCGAGCGATATGCGTACATGTCGTTGATCTAGGAAGGGGTCATCGGACGGTGGTCACTTGCTGTAGATGCGCGAACAATAAACAAGGTACGGTGTAGGCGTTTGATTGGTTTATTGATATATATGTGGGCCCGGGGCCGAAGGGCTATTGCGACGTCAATTGGTTATAAAGCATTGGACTATTATTATAAAGGTTTGGAGATAAATATATAAGCTAGGAGATATCATTTAACCTTCGAAGCTGTGAAAATATTTATTTGTCAATTTCTTCGAAATTGATAAATAAATTAAAAAGAAGAAAGGAAAGTAGACCACGTGGATTTCAAAGGATGGGGTTGGAAAGGAAATTCTGACGGAGCCATGACTACAGTGACCATCTCTCCTTAGAAGGGTCCGATTTCAGTTTTGTTGGCGTCATTTGTGGTATCAGAGCCATTGTTTTAAGATTGTTTTTGCAGAAAGCTGACATGGCAATCCGAATTGGTAGAGGTGCTGGCAGAAGGAGACCTGTTGTCAACGCAGAGGTGTTGGAGATTTTGCAGAGGTTCGAAGCCAAAGTGGATGCCGTGGAGCGAAGACGGACCAGAGATCCACCGAGAAGATGAGGACACACGAACAGAAGAAGAGTGAAGAAAATGATAAATTCCTCTGGCACATGAACTCCTTAGAGCGGTATGGGGTACGCGGTTAAACCGAAATTGAAGTGTCGAGATTATACGAGAGGAGGCCCGAATCTAGAGAGCGGTGGTGGATTGACGAATGAACGAGAGTGCTTCGGTGAAGAAATGAGTGAAGATAAGAAGGTCAAGTTTGCAGTAACAAAGCTGAAAGGACATGCTGCACTTTGGTGGGATGGAGTGCAGGCAAAGAGGAGGAGAGTTGGAAAGCAACCTATCAAAAGCTGGACTAGGATGATGGCTAAATTAAAAGGTAAATTCTTTCCTAATGATTATTAGCTGACATTGTATAAGCAAATGCAGAACCTGAGACAGAGGTTGCTGACAGTAAAGGAATACATAAAGGAATTCTACAGAGTGAGCATAAGGGCTGGGCAATTTCAAGACACACCTGAGAAGACTGCCAGATATGTGAATGGTCTCAAGATGGAGATACAAGATGAGATTGGTCTCCTGTCTCCTAAGACAATGGAAGAGGCCTATCAGATGGCATTGAAAGCAGAGGAGTAACTCCCGAGGAAACAATGTGCCAAGAAGAGAGGTACTTTCCGTGGAAAGGGAAGTCAGGGTGGTAGAGGAAAGCCTGCTACACCCGGGGATGGAGCTATGATGCTTTCACCTCAGAATGCATCTATAGAGGATGATGCAAGGGGCAGAAGGGGTTCTTACGGAGGAAAAGGAAGAGGAGGCAGAGATGGAGGCAGAAGCAGAGAATTGAGGTGTTATAAATGTCAGCAAGTGGGACATAAGCACTATGAGTGTCCAGAGAATGTGGGTGCTGGTCCTAGAAATGCTGTTGTTGCCCAGGCCGGAGAGGAGGCAGAAATTGAAGAAGAAATTCTTCCAGAGAGGGGAGAGTCCTTGGTGGTAAACAAGGTCCTGTTAACGAAAGTTAAAGAGGTCACTGAACCTGCACAAAGGAAGACTTTGTTTAGGAGCGTATGCAAAGTCCAAGGGAAATGCTGCCAGCTAGTCATTGATAATGGCAGCACAGACAATCTGGTTTCCACTGAGGTAATAGAAAAGTTGAAGTTGAAGACAAGGGAGCATCCAACTCCCTACAGGGTGTCCTAGCTGCATAAAGGGCACCAGCTAGTTGTAAAGGAACAGTGTGAGATAGAGCTGCAAATGGGCAAATACAAAGATAAGGTCATGTGTGATGTAATGCCCATGGATGTGTGTCATATACTGTTGGGTAGACCTTGGCAGTTTGACAGAGCAGCAGTGCATGATGGCAAGAAGAACACTTACAAGTTCTTCAAAGATGGGGTACACCATACATTGATGCCCATGGAAGAAGAAGAGCCATCCAGCAGAGTGATTGATCCAAAGACCTTGTTGCTGAGCGGGAAGGAATATCTGCAGCAGATAGAGGAAGAAGAGGTAAGTTTTGCTTTAGTTTGCAAACCCAAAGTAGTTCTTACTTCTACAAAGATTTCTGATTTGCCAATAGAAATCCAAGAGATGTTAGATGATTATTGTGACATTATTGTGGATGATTTACCTGATGAGCTGCCACCTGTGAGAAAGATCAGCCATCAGATAGATTTTATCCCTGGTTCAAATCTTCCAAATAAGGTAGCCTACAGAATGACTCCCAAGGAAAATGAGGAAATCAGGAGACAAGTACAGGAGTTGGTGGACAAGGGGTTGATCAGAGAAAGTTTGAGTCCATGTGCAGTACCAGCAGTATTGAGCCCAAAGAAAGATGGAGGCTGGAGGATGTGTACTGATTCCAGAGCAATTAATAAGATCACAATCAGGTACAGATTCCCTTTGCCCAGAGTTGAGGATTTGATGGACTGTTTGAGTGGTGCTAAATATTTCTCAAAGATAGATTTAAAGAGTGGATACCATCAGATTAGAATAAGAGAGGGTGATGAGTGGAAAACTGCCTTTAAAACAAATGAAGGATTATATGAATGGATGGTGATGCCTTTTGGGTTGTCAAATGCACCTAGTACTTTTATGAGACTTATGAATGAGGTATTGAAAGAATTCATTGGTAAATTTGTGATAGTATATCTGGATGATATATTGGTTTTCAGCAGAACTAAAGAGGAACATTTAAGGCATCTTAATCATGTATTGAGGAAGCTGCACCAAGAGAAACTGCTGATAAATTTGAAGAAATTCTCATTCATGAAAGAAGAGTTGGTGTATTTGGGTTTTGTTGTTTCTGCAGAAGGATTGAAGATGGACCCAAAAAAGGTTAAGGCAATTGTGGAGTGGCCTTCACCCATGAATGTTTTTGAGGTAAGAAGTTTCCATGGACTTGCTAGTTTTTACAGAAAGTTTATAAGAAACTTCAGTAAGATCAATGCACCCATAATTGAGACAATAAAGAAGAGCAAACAACCATTTAAGTGGACTGCTGAAGCAGAAAGAAACTTTCAAGTTTTGAAGCAAAAGATAACGGAGAAGCCTGTTTTGATTCTGCCTGATTTTACTAAACCATTTCAAGTAAAATGTGATGCCAGTGGGGAAGCCATTGGAGCTGTGTTGAGTCAGGATGATAGGCCTGTGGCATATTTCAGTGAGAAGCTGAATGACACCAGAAGAAAGTATTCCTCTTATGAGAAGGAATTCTATGCAATTGTTCAGGCACTGAAGAAGTGGAGACATTACTTGATGTCCAGGGAATTTGTATTATATTCTGACAATCATGCTTTGCAGTATATTGTACAGCAGCCCAAGTTGAAACATAAGCATGCTAAATGGGTTGATTATCTCCAAGGTTTTAATTTTGTTTTGAAACATATAAGTGGTCAAGCCAATAAAGTAGTTGATGCTTTGAGTAGGAGGCACATGCTTGTTCAAGAAACAAATTTTGAAGTTGTAGGATTTGATTTTCTCAAAGAATTGTATAAAACAGTTCCAGATTTTAAGGAAGCATTTGAGGCATGTAGTAACCCTGTTCTAACAGATAGAATCCAGTGGCTGGATTATTTCCTGCAGGAGGACTTGTTATTCAGAAGAGGCCAATTGTGTGTACCAAGATGTTCCATGAGGGAAAATTTGATCAAAGAGAAGCATAGTGGTGGACTTGCTGGACACTTGGGTACTGATAAAACTTATGAGCAGCTGAGCCACTTCTATTTCTGGCCCAAGATGAGAGCAGAAGTGGACAAGTTTGTGAAGAATTGCAAAATCTGTCAGTATGCTAAAGGAAGGAGCCAGAATGCAGGATTGTACGCTCCCTTGCCTATTCCAGACAGGCCTTGGGACATGGTGAGTATGGATTTTGTTCTAGCATTACCCAAGACTCAGAGAGGGAATGATGCAGTCTTTGTTGTGGTGGACAGATTCTCCAAAATGGCACATTTTATTCCATGCTATAAAACTAGTGATGCCACCCATGTTGCTAACTTGTTCTTAAAAGAAGTTGTTAGATTGGCAGTTTGCCCAAGGTATTGTTTCAAGCAGGATATGCAGTTGTGGGTCATTTTGAGATTTTTGGAGATACTGTGGAAGAAACAAATGTAAACCGAGTTTCGGCCCTGGAAACATCATCCCGGACGATGGACAAGCGGGTAGCGAATGAAGATGCAAGAATTTGTTGAGAAGTCTTGCGGGGAGAACATCCCAAGCGAGTGGGATCATGTTTTGCCTCGGAGCATAATATGGATAATATGCATGTAATGACTCACCAAAAGCAAACGAGGGAGCACGGGGCGAGAGTCCATTTCATGGCCATTTGGGGAATGCACCCGGAAGGAAAATCGAGTTAAGAAAATCTAGGAAAGGCGAGAGCTAAGGTGCAAATGGTGAAAATTTAGCAGTCCCAGGCCATACATGAACAAGTGAAACAACAACTACAAGGCAGCAGCATCAAATACAAAAACAGAGCAGACTTGAGCAGAAAAGAAGTTCATTTTGAAGTAGGAGATCAGGTTTTGGCACACTTGAGAAGAAGATTCTGAAACGGTATAATATTGGGATTGAAAAGATTGAGCCATTTAAAGATACTTAGGAAGTTTTCTGCAAATGCTTATGAGATTGAATTACCTCCTGATGTTGGAATATCTCCCATTTTTAATGTTGCAGATTTGTACAAGTATGAAGATGATGGTGCAGAAGAAATATCAGCAGACAAGGAACAGATTGAGTGGAGAGAACAACTACCTCCAATGCAACCACTGCAACCAGAGAAGATATTGGATAAAGACCATTCAGAAGTACCAGAGGACAAGAGTACTTTCAGTACTTGATCAAATGGAAGGATAAGCCAGAGGAAGATGCCACTTGGATGATGGAAGAAATGTCGCAGAAGATAGGCAGATCAGTGGAAGAGCTCATGGACAGGAGCCCATGAAGAAAATTGCCCTGCGAGTGCGATGCGGGGGTCCCTAGTCACTAACCCGACCTTTACATGGATCATTTGTCCACATGGCCCCGGCAGCTAGGAGGGTTCAAAACATTTGAATTGTAACAGCTAGGTGTCAATACCTCAGCTAACTGTATCATTTAGATTAGTTAGATTTGTAGAAGTCAAATAGTTCAGTTCGATCCATCTATCACATTTCAGTTAGTTGAATAATTGTAATTAGGATTTTGGTTTTCTAAAACGGTCCTCGCAGAGGAACCGAAGAGTCACACTATAATGTATATAAATTGAATCCTCGGATGTATTGGAGGAGGAGAGAGGAAGAGTAGAGGAGATTTCTGCAATAAAAACTCTGTGTGTTGACGATTGCTTCCAGTTAAATTAATTTCAGTTCTATTGACTATCTAACTGTCTTGAGTCATTATTTGTGAGGAAATTCGTTTGATTGTGAGGTGATTGGACATTGTCTTGTATATAACTGTTGAATTGAGTCATTGTGCAGTTGTTGTATCTCTGTGTTCGTTGTTCCCTTGAATTGTTTGAATAATTGAAATCTCAACAGTGGACGAAGCGTGGGTATAAAGCGTGGTCGTTGAACTCTGGTTATCGATAGCAGAATTCCCGTTTAATAAAGAGAATTACATTGTTTGTTGTTAATTGGAAATTCCTAACCGGGGTCAGAACCTTAGTTAACAACTGGAGAATATACGAAGGAGAACGGAAACCCGATTTAAACCCGTGGTCAAGCACTGTACCAAACTCGCAAGTGGATTTACGAAGGCGGATTGCCCATATCGCACCGCTTTTGGTGAGTAAGCGGTATTTCCTGGTTGGGGAGCGATTCCATAGAGTGGTCGACACGTGGCGAGGTGGACCCCTGGAAAACCACCGTTTAAAGCGCGCCATCGCACGTTATCGTTCATACCAGGATGCCAAGCGATATGCATACATGCCGTTGATCTGGGAAGGGGTCATCGGACGATGGTCGCTTGCTGTAGATGCGCGAATGATAAACGAGGTGCGCGAACGATAAATGAGGTACGGTGCAGGCGTTTGATTGGTTTATTGATATATATGTGGCCCCGGGCCGAAGGGCTATTGCGACGTCAATTGGTTATAAAGCGTCGGACTATGATTATAAAGGTTCGGAGATAAATATATAAGCTGGGAGATATCATTTAACCTTCGAAGCTGTGAAAATATTTATTTGTCAATTTCTTCGAAATTGATAAATAAATTAAAAAGAAGAAAGGAAAGTAGACCACGTGGAGTTCAAAGGACGGGGTTGGAAAGGAAATACTGAAGGAGCCACGACTACAGTGACCATCTCTCCTTAGAAGGGTCCGATTTCAGTTTTGTTGGCGTCATAAATGGCTGGGCGTAAGAATTGGACTTGGTTCCACTTGATCAATCCCAACTGAAAAATAATTTGCTGGAGATAATTCGACCCCTCATAGCTTGTGGCTCCACAGTATTGATTATAATTTGATGTCATCTTATGTAATAATCAACCCTTCAAAAAATAAAATTTTGACTTGAAATCACCATGAACGGGATTTGAAATCCTTCATGCAAAAAAAAACATCGTTTCTCTTCGGGCTTTACAAAATATCGTTGGGCTCGGGGTTTATAAAATTAATTGGGCTTCAACATTAACCATTCGGCCTCCATGTAATACGATTCCAAAAAAAATATTTTAAATAATATGCAGCCCCTTTGAAAACTCGGCCCTGAAATATTTCAACTGTCGGCCCCCTTTAAAACATTTTTGGCAATTCAAATTTGATATGAAATGTAAGTCGGCTCTGTTTCGACAATTCATGGACAAATGATTCAACAATTTCAAATAGAAATTGTTGAATATTTAAGTGACGATTTCACACAACTTTCAGGAAAATGCCTGTTTTAATTTTAGTCACAAACTTTCTTCGAAATTTATCTGCAATAACCCTGGAACTTGGCTTTTCAAATTAATCCTACGGCTGAACCAAGATCAGTGCTCTGATACCACTGTAATATCCCAAATGGGATATTTTATCTAAAAATGCAGAAATAGACTTAAGTAGCAAAATAAACGGAAATAAACACACAGCCACCAATATAACACAATGGATGCCGATAAAATCACCGATCCATTTTATTAATCTGTGGTAGAAAGTACATCAACATAAAGGAACAACGGAACTTGAGCTTTCCAAGCAAGCGGAGCAAAACCCAGAAGGATCTCTGGCCCAACTGATGAATGACTCTGGCAATGATGTAGACGGCTCGGCAAGAAGGCTGCTATAAATTGGCTATGGCAAAACTGTCATTGAACCCACTGAAGCACAAGTTGAAGATCTGGATGATCCTCACACCAATCCCTGAAGCTCTGTGAAACTTCTGAATGAAGTCTCCTCATGAGAGTTGGGTTTTCGTCCAACACTCATAAATCACCTGAGAGTTTCCGTCCTGGGGCTACGGCTAAAGTAGAGAACTATGTCTCACACCTCTCATATAATAAAATAACATGATCCAACGATATCTCTCAATGGCCTCCTCCCTTTCTTTTATAGAACTCTTGGGACCTTCTAGAGCATAATTTTATTATTATTTTATTCATGGAGCACTTTTCCCTCTTATAAAAATATTCCTTTTTAATGCAGAAAAGGGTAAATCAGCTACCACGCCTCCTTCGGTCACTGAAACTCGTGTCCAACCATCCCAACATGTAGGTATCCTCGTCCCAGTTCCAATGAGCTATTACACTAAAGTGTTCCATCATGAATTCCTCCCGGAACGCCACCTTGAGCGTAATCAGTTGACTTAAGCCCATAAATAACTCAAATTTCCGAAAGTTATCGGAATGCACTGGAACACAAGCCAAACTGCTCGGATGATGGAATATATCAAGCAAATGCCACCGGACACCATGGAAACTCCTCAAAACTCCTCCTAAAATCCACTGGCCCCACTGATGACACCAACCTGTACCTGTGACTGGTCTGCTCCTAACTCTGGAAGTCCACCCTAGCCCTGTCATAGGTGACATCAAAAAAGAGAATATTACATGCATCATGGAGATAGGGTTTTCCCTCCCTAGATAAGGTTGACAAGCATCTCCACTTTGGCTCTGATATCACACAGAATCTATATCCTTCCTATAAATATTCGTCTTGGCCGAGAATGTAAACAAGAATCCATAGCCATTTTCATAATCAGAGAGCCTAGAAACTAACTAGCTCTTTACTCAGTTAGGTGAGGTCCTGATGCTAGAGCTCTGCTAAATTATTGTAAAACATTGAACTTTGAAGTAAAATATTTACTTTAGTTTGACCAACAATAAAAAAATGTTGATCTAAGCATCCTTTTTCATTTGGAAATATAAGTCATCTGTAAAACAAGAATTGCTATAATGTAATATTCCTAATTAGCACTGCTAATTGGAATATTTCATTTTTTTGTATAGTTTTGCCGCCTTTAGTTAAAATAATAAATAAAGTGAGAAATAAGGGGGTCAACTCACTTTAATAAAATAAAGTGCTTTCCTAGTTGATGAACGTTGTGACTTAAAGGGGTGGCCTTGGGGGTCCACACGCATATGAGGGGAGGCCTCACGCTGACCCTAAGGTAACTGCGCAGGTCAAGGAGGGTGAAGGACGTAGTTAGGGTTTTTGGAGGGAGCTAGCACTATAAAAGGTGGGGTTTTCACTCCATTTGGCATTGTTGATATGATATTGATATTGAGAGCTAGACTTCTGTCTACTTCAGCACGTCGGTTGTTTAGTCGGTCTGCAGCACTGTTTAGTGCAAACTGAGTGTCTCCGGTCGGAGATCTCGCCCTTGGCTCCGGGGGACTTCGAGTGCCTGCTCGAGCAAGGTTTTTCCTTCAGTTTCAGTTGGTGGTTTGCAGTGGATTTCTGGTGGACGTTTTGCAGAGGAGTTGCCCCTTGAGTGACTGCGCAGTCTAGGAGAGAGGACGCAGTTTCAGTGAGGGAGGACGCAGTTATTGTTGAGCAGAGTTGTGGTGTGGTGATTTGGCAGTGATTTCAGCGTTTTCCAGCCTTGAGGAGATTGCTATTTCATCCGGAGGTTTTGCAGGTGGATTCAGCCCTTTCCCCAGCGTTTTCTTGGGCTTCTGCGCTGTTCCTGGGAGAGACAGCGTTTTCTCTGGAGGGGGTTTGTTTGGTGGATTTTCGGAGGTGGAGCATTTGCTTCACGATTTCTGGGTTTTGTCCGGAGGGTTGAGTTCAGCTAGCCTTCCAGTTTCCAGCTCATTCCAGTGCGGGGATCAGCCCCTATTGCCAGTACATTGCAGCAGCAGTTTTCTACGGCAGTTTCTCCAGTTAGCTAGGACGCAGTCTCTGTTGCAGCCATTTCTTATTCTGAGAGAGTCTCCACTTGCCTAGAGCAAGGATAGGTGCACTCATTCTAATTATCTTTGTACCCATATACATGTATTCTCAGATTAATAAAATGGCTTAGCGTTCTGGTATTTTATGTGTATTTGTCCCGTATTCTAGTTCCGGCATTTTGTTCTATATAGCTGCTTGTTGTTTTTCTGTGTATTACTGTTTATTTCCCGTTGGGGATATTACATCCAACCACTACACCAAAAGCTCGAACTGTTAGTGAGGGCGGCATCCCAGGGTGTTAAGGGTGAGCTCAACAGCCCACCGAAGCATCTCGGGACGGGGACCCTTGCGCAGTCCCCCAATTACGCAGATCTCGGGGCGTGTCAGGGCCCACCGGAGCCTCAACAGGACGGCTGCCCTAAACAGGGATATTACAGCCCACCACGCTCCACAGGTCTCGACCACGAGACCTCGGCTTTGATACCACGTAGATCCAACCACTACACCAAAAGCTCGAACTATTAGTGAGGGCGGCATCCCAGGGTGTTAAGGGTGGGGTCTTAAGGCCCACCGGAGCATCTCGGGACGGGGACCCTCGCGCAGTCCCCCAATTACGCAGACCTCGGCGCGTGTCGTGCCCACCGGACCCTCAATGGGGAGGCTGCCCTAAACAGGATATTACATACAATGTGCCATGCCAAAAGACAAACTTACAAGCAGCTAGCCTCATTTTATAAACCATTAATGAGAAAATTTGAATTACAGTTCTCATTTCAAGTCGTTGTAAGAGTATACATAAAAGATTGCAATTTTCCTTTTAGTTCTTTGTCTCCATTTAAATTCTATACATATAAGGAGTGAAATCCTTCATTTAACTTTCAAATTTCAATCATTATGTTCCATTACTAATCAATAAACATAAATATAGAGAGTAGTGCATCATGGAGATAGGGTTTTCCCTCCCTAGATAAGGTTGACAAGCATCTCCACTTTGGCTCTAATATCACACAGAATCTATATCCTTCCTATAAATATTCATTTTGGCTGAGAATGTAAACAAGAATCCATAGCCATTTTCATAATCAGAGAGCCCAGAAAGTAACTAGCTCTTTACTCAGGTAGGTGAGGTCTTGATTCTAGAGCTCTACTAAATTATTGTAAAACACTGAAATTTGAAGTAAAATATGTACTTTAGTTAACCTATTAACATAGGTTACATATCAAGCCCCCACTAGCCCTACTCTATCAAGGGAAAATCTCACAGGGAGTTTCTGCAAATCAACATCATGAACCACCTGCAAATGCCCCAGACAATCTAACAAGTCTTAGCAATACCAGTTTTCTCAATTTCATTCTATAATAACCTAATTAATCTTGTGTTGGTAGTGATTATCCAAGCTAATCTACAGTTGGTTTGTCGCGCCTGGGCACCTACTTTCAGCTATGTTCTTAACTTTGGATACTGCTGTAACCAAACCTAAATATTCCAGCTACTATTAACTGTTGTAATTGCAACTAGTGGTACAAAGCCATGAATGAATATAAATTTTCAAATAAGATTATAGTCTGGACTCTGATGAATGTATCTAGTTCAAACATTTCCATTAAAGAATTTGTGCAATTCAGTTTATTTCATTTCCAGGGCAGTGCAGTGAATCCATTACCTAATCATATCCTCTTTGTAAGAAGGACGAATAGATTACATAGAAGGGTTTCATTACTTCTGTGGCAAGCCCTGCTGCAAAGGTCACGACATGTTGCTCCGCGATGCCCACATCAAAACAATGTTCAGGGATCCTCTCCTGGAAGTAATTTAGCCCTGTTCCCCCACCCATAGCAGCATGGATGGCCACAATTTTCTCATCTCTCTCTGCTTCTGCGATCAATCTCTCCGCAAAATATTGAGTGTAGCCGAGTGTTGAGCTTTTAGGCTTGAATTGATTGCCAGTAGCTGGATTGAATTTCACCACACCTAGACCATAAAGGGTTTCAATTTCAAACAGTCAGAGAGAGACAAGAAGAGTAATATTAATGAGAAAAGTAGAGATATATTGATGATCAATTCAGTGAATTTCATAAAATACCATAAAAATTGAAAGAGTAATCGCGGATTTTTATTCTACAGTCTGAAAATGTCCCGGGACAATAGATAGGTAAAAAAAAAATAGGGAAATTGCGTAAGGTATATGCAATTTTAGATAGGAGAGATGCCATACAAGGGATCAAATTAGGTGCAGATAACCATACCATGTAGTTTATCAGCTACTTTCTCTGCAGGTGGATAACCCTTCCCCTTCTCTGTGACAACATGGATGAGGACAGGCCCTAGAGCAGGCATGCTTTTCACATTCTCAAGACTAGCTACCAAATCTTGAATGTTATTTCCATCAACAGGGCCAATGTAATAGAGTCCGAGTTCTTCAAAGAGGGAAGAACCAAGTGCACTAAACATTCCTCTGGCATATTCATCCACTTTTGTAGCTATATCATGGGTTGCACCCCCAATTTGATCCATAAGACCCTGAAAAAAAAATCAGCAATTTAGACTTCTTTGTACACACATAAAGAAAGCAACCAAGAAATTTGCAAGTACAGAGCTATGAGCTTAGGGGTGGACTAGGTATCAAGAAAGCTTGCATTGTTCAGCGTCATCCGAACCAGATCTTGTAAGGTGTTGCCCTAGTCAATGCATCCTACATATAATCCGGGCACCGTGCACCTCCAATAGTCAACATCCAAGCCCCTTCCAAGCCCCAACCAGTTGAAATGGGGCGTATCACTCCAATCCCTCCCCCGACCCAGTAAATTCGGGCGAATGCCATTAAATCTTTATTGCACCTCCAAGTTCCAAGCCCCAACCAGTAAAAATGGGGCGAATCATTCCAATCCCTGCCCGGTGCCAATAAATCCAGGTGAATGCCATTGAAATCAGCTCCAAACCAGAAAATCGGGAGGCGAATTCCATGGTTTAAGTTTTAAGCGCATTTATTTTGTTTGGCTAACACTCAATAATTAATTATTTTTAAAATAATTATAGGGCTAACTATATAAAACTATAGAAAATGGGTTTTATATAAAAAATTCGCCCTTCCAAAATTTAAAACCCTTTAAAATTTGAATTTGGGCTAAAATTCGCCCCTAAAATTTTCCATGCATTCATCCCTTGCTTCGGTTATCCAATCTGGTTGGATAATAGAAATGGCACAAAGCAATGTTTCCACCTCTTCATTCTTTCTTAAGAGTGCATCTGCAACAACATTTAGCTTCCATTTTTTGTAGATTATTTCAAAGTCATAAACCAACATCTTTGTGACCCATTTTTGCTGCTCTTTTGAAGATAATATTTCTTCCAAAAAGTGTTTAAGACTATCATGATCAATTTTTACCTTGAAGTGTCTTCCCATTAGGTAAGGTCGCCATTTCTTTAGTGCGTGTAGTATTGCTAACATGTCCTTCTCATAAATAGATTTCTGTAAATACTTCCTTTGATTAGACGACTTTCAAAAGCAATGGGTCTTTATTTTTGCATTAAAACAACACCAATTCCATTTCCTGAGGCATCACATTCCACAATAAAGGTTTTCGTGAAGTCTCGCATAGCTAAGACCGGTGCTAGACACATTGCCTCTTTAAGATGTTCAAAGGCCTTAGTTGCTTCAAGAGTCCATGAAAATGCATCTTTCTTCAATAATGTTGTTAGAGGTGCTGCTATTCTCCCATAATTCTTAACAAACTTGCGATAATACCCTGTTAACCCAAGAAATCCTCGCAACTGCTTTATGGTTGTGGGGAATTTTCATTCCTTAATGGCTTTAATTTTGTTAGGGTCTACCTTAACACCCTCGTGAGATACAATATGACCCAGATATTCCACCTCTTGTACTCCAAAGAAACATTTGAATGTTTTTGCATATAATTTTTTCTCCTGCAATAGTTTGAGCACCCTGTCAACATGTTGAACATGATCCTTCCAAGACCTACTATAGATTACTATATCATAAAAAAATACTAGCACAAATTTTCTAAGGAAGGGTTTGAAAATGGAATTCATCAACCCTTGAAATGTAGAAGGTGCATTGGTAAGGCCAAAACGCATGACCAAAAATTCATAATGACCCTCATGAGTTCGAAATGTTGTTTTTGGAATATCTTCAGTCTTCATTCTAATTTGATGATATCCTGAACGAAGATCCAACTTCGTAAAATAAATTGCTCCATGTAATTCATCCAATAATTCATCAATCACAGGAATGGGAAATTTATCTTTAATGGTGAGCTTATTGCGCTCCCTATAATCCGGACACATTCGCCATGATCCATCCTTCTTGTGTACCAATACTACAGGAGCAGAGAAAGAACTTTGACTGGGTTGAATTATACCCGCCTCTAACATTTCTGCAATCATACGTTCAATTTCGCTCTTTTGGAAGTAAGGATATCTATAAGGCCTGATGTTTGGAGGAACACTTCCCGGAATCAAATGAATAGCATGATCATGATCACGAATAGGTGGGAGTCCTTTGGGAGTTTCAAACACCTTGGAATGATTGTCCAAGACTTGTTGGAGATCTGCAGAAATAGATGATTTTGATGTTGGAACTTCTAGTGAGCATAATTGTGCAATTACGCCTCGTTGTTCTCTCTTTAGAAGCTTTTTCATGACATTAGAGATTATTATCTTTCCCGGCTTCCCTGCAATACCCTGTAATTCGACTTCCTTTTATTCTGAAAAAAAAATTCAAGAAAAGTTCTTGAAAATTAAAGGCTACCGTCCCCAAAGATTGTAACCATTGTACTCCTAGTACAACATTAGCACCTCCCATAGGAATGGAAAGCATTGGACTAGTCAATACATATTCCCCCATGGTTAGCTTGATATTATGGCATTTTCCAGAGAAATTTATAGTTCCTCCATTTGCAGCCATCACTTGACATTCTGGTGCTGGGTATAGGAAACAATTCAATTCCTTGGCTACCTTACAATGAATAAAATTATGGGTACTACCTAAATCAATCAACACTATTACCTTTTTCTTCTTGATATGTCCTTCTATCTTGAGAGTTTGAGGAGTGGTAATTCCTCCCAATGCATTACACGATATGGTCAGACTCATTTCTTCCTCTTCTAGGGCTGGTTCCTGGTGTATATCCTCTTCTTGTTCATTTTCTTCTTCCTCTTCACAATCTATGTAAAATAATTTCTTCTCAGCACACTTATGACCTTTAGTGTATTTGCTATCACAAATGTAGCAAAGCCCTTTTGCTCTTTTTTCTTCCAATTGTTGTGGTGTCAACCTTGTAGGTTGTGGAAATCTAGATGTAGCAACACTTCCTTCTTTATAGAATTGAGTGGTAGGCTTCCTTGTCGCCATAACTTTACATTCAACTTTTCTTGCCAACCCGAATGCCTTCTCCAATGAATCAGGTTCCAGAACGCGAACTTCATGTTGGATGTTATCCTTTAAAGTGCCTATGAAGAGATCAATCCTGTGTTCCTCTGGAATATCAGTTACCTTTATATTCAATTTTTGGAAGTCCTCAATGTGCTGCCCCACTAAACCCTTTTGTTTGAGATTTATCAATTGGCTAAAGAAGGTGTTGCTCTTTTGTATCCCCATAATGTGCTATCATTTCCTCCGTAAAAATTGACCAAGTGACAATTTTTTTACGGGAGCAAAGCCATCGATACCATACAAATGTATTTTGTTCTAAATGTAAAGTTGCAATGCGTACCTTTTGTGTGTTTTGCACATTATGGAGATCAAAATATTGCTCCATCTGTAGTATCCATGTTATGGGATCCTTGCCATCAAACTTCCTCATATCCATCTTTGGAATATGGTGGTTCTTTCATCCAACATTAGAGTTTATGAAATCACGATTAACCTTTTTTTGTTCTCATCATGAGTTTCCTCTACTACCTTTTTGTGTAATATATCCCTGTTTAGGGTGGGCCCTGCCACGTGTCTGGGGTCTGCGTAATGAGGGGTTGTTTAGCCGCTGCCCTCAGATGCTCCGGTGGGCCTTAAGACCCCACCCTTAACACCCTGGGATGCCGCCCTCACTAACAGTTTGGGCTTTTGGTGTAGTGGTTGGGCCTTTTCTAGTCAAAGGCCTAACCACTACACCAAAAGCCCGAACTGTTAGTCAGGGCAGCATCCCAGGGTGTTAAGGGTGGGGTCTTAAGGCCAACCGGAGAATCTGAGGGCGACGGCTAAACAACCCCTCATTACGCAGACCCCGGACACGTGGCAGGGCCCACCCTAAACATGGATATTATAGCCCACCACGCTCTACGAGTCTCGACCTTGAGACCTCTACTTTGATACCACAAAGGGCTAACCACTACACCAAAAGCTCGAACTGTTAGTGAGGGCGGCATCCCAGGGTGTTAAGGGTGGGGTCTTAAGGCCCACCGGAGCATCTAAGGGCGGCGGCTAAACAACCCCTCATTACGTAGACCCCGGACATGTGGCAGGGCCCACCCTAAACAGGGCTACCCAAAATAGGGTTATTACATAAATAGCCCCTCATTACGCAGACCACGGACACGTGGCAGGGCCCACCCTCAACAAGGCAGCCCTAAAAAGGGATATTACAACCTCGATTTGTGGGAAGGAGGTTGCCTTATGTGATTGTAAAAAGGTCCTGGACAAAGACACTATTGCAAGGGTCTCATGGGTGGAGGTCAGGGTTCTCCTCGAGATCTCATGAATCTGCATACTGAGGTTGCACTGCTCTCTACCTGTAAATTATTGCTTCTATGTGTGAGGACTACAAAGGAGGGAAGTGATTATCTTGTTGTGGGTTGATGGGATTTATTTTAAGGCTCCTCCATTTGAGTCTGTTGTGGGTGGCAAAGTCGACAAGTCGAATTGTGCCTCGACTGGATGAATTTGCAACATCAAAGCTTGTTTATTCAGCATAATGGAAAATCTATTTTTTCAAGTGATATTGTTGTTGAATTCATATAAGGAAGCCTCTTTACACTGTCACTGAAAACAGGAAAAAATCATGTGAAAATCCCTTGAATTTGAAGAGGAATAATTGAAAAATCTATATGCAAAAATCATTTTGAAAATATTTGAATGCAAACTGTTTATCAATAGTTTGAAAATATCAAAAGTTTATAAATATCATTGTTTTTGCAAATATCAACAGTTTTCAAATAGCAACAGTGTATACATCCCAATTTTTTTTACAAGTATACAACCTTAAGAAAACAAATAGTATTCTAGTTTGGTTACTAAACATAAAAATTTATGAAAGACATGACAACTGTTGGCTTCTCTCAACCCAATGTTTGAAGGAAGAGTCTTGATTTCCAAGATCCATGTCTTCTATCATTTGGTGAAATATGTATTCCTTGAATTCTTGAATTTGCTTGAACTGAATTCGTTGATATCCTATGATTTGAAGCAGCAGAATGAGATACTTTTATGAGATTAAGGACCATATTTCTCAACATACTGCATTCTTACTCCACGGAATAGATTTTCTTTTTTTATTGGATTTTTGTTCTCAATTATGGCATTTTGAGAAGTGCACTAGTGGTAGTTTTCATATAATTTTGTAGTTACAGAGAAGAGGGAAGTTCTCTTGCATTGAATGGATTATGTCTTCAAATAAATTCTTGGACTTCCTAGGCTTCTCTAATCCATGGATATTATAGGTAGAAAGAAACAAAGTTGTCAACCAATAGTTCTTAAGGGGTTCGAACTTCCATTCAGGACTGTGAATTCAAGATATAGGAAAAACCACACTACATTGCATACCAAAAAACACTACAAGAGAGCCTAAGATCCATAGATTTTTGGATCCAAATAAACTTGAAGGACCGAATCCAGATAAAAACTAAAGACCATACCCCCAGAAGAAAGTTCTTGGAACACCAACAGACAATAATTCACTGAAACTATAAATAATAAGGACAATAAGATTGAAGCAAATATCTGCCAATATCTCTAAGTATGTGGAATAAAGGATCTATGGGGACAGAGTCAAAATCCTTCTGAAATTCTATGAAACAATAGTAAAATTTCCAGGAGCAATGTTGGGCTTCCTCAATTGTGATCTGGAGTGTAAAGATGTGATTAATAGTCTAGTGCCTAGGTTGGAATCCAGCCTTTCCTCGAGCTCTATGTTGCCTCTGCCCAAGCTCCCTATAGAGTTGCAAGTGGAGGGATGCAACATAGAGCTTCAAAAATAAAATCACCACAAATAGGTCCAATGGACTGCAAGGTACATCATAAACAATATTTAGTGGGAGCATGAGTGCAACTCCTATAAAAGGCATATCTAACTTCTGAGGTCAAATACCTAAAGGGTCAAATTCTTCATCTAGGATATAAAAAAGTTACAAAGCTGAGAGTCCCAGAGAAGAAAGGGTCCCTCTCAAGAACTTGAGAATCAGGAGAAATATCTTGATTGAATGTTTCCTGAAAAAAGCGATCAATGTTTGGAGGAGCTATCACCTACTAATTAGGGAGGACTAGGAGAAACTGTTGGCCTCTAAAACTGTATTACCAGTGGGCGAATATCTCCTACCATCTGAAGCTAAAGTGAATAATCCCGTGATGGAGAAATTTGGATAAAATGGAAGATCTGATCTTGTGCATATAGGCTACTCTTTGCAGAGACTTGGATTAGTGGGAAGGAGGGTGTCTTATGTGATTGTAAAAAGGGTCTGGACAGAGACACTATTGCAAGGGTCTCATGGGTGGAGGTAAGGGGTCTCCTCGAGATCTCATGAATCTGCATACTGAGGTGGCGCTGCTCTCTGCTTGTAACTTATTGATTCTGTGTGTGAGCTCTAAAAAGGAGGGAGGTGATCATCTTGTTGTGTGGGTTGATGGGAGTTATTCTAAAGCTCCTCCATTTGAGTCTATTGTGGGTGGAAAATCCGACAAGTCGAATTGTGCCTTGACTGGATGAATTTATAGCATCTAAGCTTCTTTATTCAACATAACAGAAAATCTATTGTTTCAAGTGATACTATTATTGAATTCATATAAGGAAGCCTCTGTTGCCTGCATATTAGATAAAACCTTTGTTCAGTGCAAAAATTTGTAGTGATATCTTTTGCTAATATTTGAAGTGTTTTCTTCCACTTCTAACATCGAAATCTACAATGCATATAACCTATGAAATTCTAATATAACTTCATATATTGTGGTGCTCTCTCTAAAAAAGGTTATGAGAAATCCCTAAGCTCAAAAAGATTTCCTTCACTAAAAACTATCAAGTCTCTGCATTTGAAATAATTTGAACGTGAATAGTTTTCCTTCCCATAAAACATATCGGTCCCCATTTTTTTTACCATATTCTTCATCTCATGGATCTATTTGCAGAGTAGCAGGGAATTCTAATAATGTTGTAGAATCTAGATTTGCATGACAATATTTTTGCTAGAGTTTTCTCTTCATGGATTTTGTGTAATGGGTTTGTTTAAATTTGAATATTTTGTTGCCTTCATGATCACTAATCAAACTCATCACCACTACTACACATGGGATAATCACCAGGAGCTACATAAACATCATTTGGCTCAGAGTCCGAGGACTCCTCAAACTCCTCTCCAACCTCAATATCAATGCTATTAGTAGCATAAGCAACAACACTACACTTAGCAGAACTAGAAGAATGTGTTTTCCAAACTGCACGAGAACTACTTCCCTCACGAGTCACCATGTGCCATGCTTGGTCTCGGTGGTTCGCTTCCTTCAACATCTGGTTCAACTACCATATCTTCATTGGAACCAACACCCCGAACTCCACTAGAAAACGATTCACCATTTTGTACTAGTGATTCGCCATTTGTACTGGTGATTCTCCATTTGTACTGGTGATTCGCCATGTTTTTACAAGATAATATAATCTCGTGAGAGATTCCCCAAAAAAATTATATATACATATTATATTATTAATAAAATCACCTTCCATTTTTCCTATGTAGCATGGGGATTCGCCCATTTATTATACATATAAATTTAGGGGGGTTCTTAAAATTTTCCCTACTCATGATGGTCATTTGAAAGATAAAGGGTTTTCATATATATTAAAGATAGTGACATGTATTGTATTGATGCTATGTTGAAGACTAGGTCTTGAATGAAAGGAATTAGGGTTTTGCAGTATGTTGATTTTCAATGATTGGTTGACAAGCCTTGATGACTTTGAAGAATCTAGGGTTTTGAAACTAACTCTCTTGTGTGGTTGTAGATCTCTACAAGTTTTTAAGTGACAAGTTGTTGGCTTGAGGAGTCCTAACCCAAGTTTAGAGTTTATTGTGCAACCAACAAATCCTCCAACTACTGGCCCTTTCGGCAATGACCTACTTGCATAGATCAAAGTCTCACTCGAAGCAATATGGGGGGGTGCTAGAACCAGGTTTCCGCACTCTAAGGAATAAAATAATGAAGTGGCCATAAGCAGATCAATGGTAGAATTATATCAATCATAAAAATATGTGCGCAATACTTAACATATTATAGACATAATCACAGATCGCTCTAGCACATATATATTATAACAAAACTAGATCCAGATCTAAACAATGTGTAATTACTTAAGTAGATTCATCAACCATCAATATGCATAAATAACCATAACAGATGTCTTTGCACATATATAAATAAGAAACATAGAAGCAATGTGATCTTAGACATAACAGATAACTCATATCAATGCACAATGTTTCGCCAAAAGCAGTCCTTGTATTAATTCATATCCTTTAAGTACATTAGATTTCACCCTTACACTTTACCCTTCCCTGCACATATCTAACGGAGTGCGCACGCAGCCAGGACTAGGTCTCCGCGCACACAGCGAGCAAGATCCTTTTGACCCAACCCAGAAAAATCCTTACAAAAGTATTATAGATGCATAAACATTCAGATCACAATAGTATATAACTTTAAGTTACTTCCTTAGACTCGATTTATCTATTTATATTATTCTAGCGCGTAGATACTATGGTCTCAAACCATGGTTTGAGGCCCACAGTTTACCCTTAAACCCATTTAAATAAAAAATAGGGACTTTAAACCGCCCCAATGCCCCTTAACTCATTCGCGCAACACGCATATACAAAACTTGTACAAAAATATACCCAAAAAATGTATCCCAGGGGACCCAGCACCAACAGGCCCCCAACACAAACATGTGAATCATCTCTAATCACTGAGACGTCTGCTCCTTAAGCTTGGCTGGGAGCACACTGACAGAATATTTCAGAGGGAGCACCCAAACTTTGCGTCGCAGCTCCCTGCGCTTGCAGAATTAACTTCTCCGTGGTGGGCACTTCAGTGGCCATCTCTATGTTGCATTGCGTCTACTGAATCGCCTTCAATGTAGTGTGTAGAGTCTGTGAAAGCTGGAGAGCCTCCTCAGCCCATGGTTGCATACGTGCCTCCAATAGTTGTTATTACGGCGCAGGTCTTCAATCTATGTATAGATTATCTAGACCTCCTGCTGACGGGCGAGGCATCGTGGAAGAACAAGGGTCGACGCCACTTTCCAAATCTCAAAAAATTGTTGTTCTTTCTGATGCATCTCGTTGCACATATGCTATACTACAAGATGATTCTACATAGATGTCCATACACCCATAGCCTCATCCAACAGGTTGTCACACAGGGTGACTGCAACAGTAATATTGTTTATGGCTTGTTTGACTTTGGCTGACCTTTTTGCACAGACCTTAGGGGGAGTCTCAGGCTGCAAATTTGTTTACGGATCCACGATTTGATGTTCATACTCTGCATGGACGGTCTGCACTTTGGCACATGATGCTTTCAGGGCTGCAACCAATCCTTCCAATTTTTCTTCCGGGGCAGCTATGGCTAGGACTGCTAGGACATCACTGCAGACTTGGTGAATTTTGGCTTCTAGCACAGCGCGCTCGGCTTCGGCTACACGACATGAAAATTTTGCGGCTTGCTGCCTATGTTGTGCATCGTTGGCTTGTTTCTTGGATTCTTCAGTGGTTGTGTGAGCAACAACCTCACGGAATTGAAGTTAATTAGTGATCACGGTATGGATCAAGTGTAGATTTCCTGCAGGAAAAATAGAAAAATTAATGTTAATATCACCTGCTCCGCGGAACTAAGCGTGCCGGCTAGCGTACACATGAATGGCTTTCGCATGTATTTTCATAAGGCAGGCATCCCTGGTGGCTAGTAATGATATATCCAATGGCTGCGCGCTGGTCTGGCTCACCTGAGAAACAATTGCTTGTATTAGGCTCGCTTGCATTTTCATTTCTTGAATCCCAACCTGTACCACTTCCAGCGCAGTCTTATACTACACCTCCATATCTATCTAATGATCCTCAGTCGCAGAAGTGACAATGTTAGCAATCTCATTCAAATCGTCCTCCGTCAGCATCAAGGCCTCCTGTCCAACATATTTATATCCATTCATTTTCTTTTTTGATCCACCAACAGCTTGAGAGCTGTGCTTAGTTCCCTTAGATGTCTACTCTTCTACTTCTTCCATTGTATCCTTTGGTGCAGAACCATTTTTATCTGACTCAATGTCCTTTTCTAAATCGATCGTCTCATCGGTGGTGGTCGTTGTGGCTTATTTCTCTTAAGGTTTTTTAGTCACCTTCTTTGTGGTTTTCTCTGGCTGAGTGCCAGTGTGCGGCTTTGTTGGCTTTTTGGTGATAGAGGTGGACACACCAGGCTCCAACCACACTAGTGGCCATTCCACAGTAACTTTGATCAAATCATCCTCCGTCGCTAAGTATGGTAACTTGTACCAAACTCCTTTCAAGGTGCCTTTCGTGTTGATGTGCATATTATGGAACGTGGCCTCGAAGTCGGCTATCATATTGTATTTCTCATAGGGTGTGGGAGATAGCCTTGGCTTAGACTGCAGGACCTCGTACAACGAAGCATCGTAGAGTACCCAAAATATTTTTTTCTTCTTAGCGCACGTAGGGTCTGAGGAATTCCATAGTGTTGCGTACCGCTCGGCTTCGCACATTTGGGGCTCAATCTCAGGAAATTGGGTTTCCTCAAGGGTCTTCCACCTGATTAATGAAATTAGTAACAACATCTAAGTGTAATGGAATTTATTTCCTTCCTCCTATGCTTCGCGCACATTTTCTAGGAACTCCTTACACAAATAGTGAGACCAATTGTGAATGACCCCTTTCTCGTCCTGTGAGAGCAATTGCATGCGTGGGCATCTCCTTGGGTCTACTTTTGCGCATCATCTTGTAGGCCAAGATGAGCATGCAAAACTGAACACCCGGGTCATTTATCTCACTGACCACAAAGCCTCAGCTCTTCCACGAGACTTGATACTTCTTCTTGATCTGGTCGACGATAGATTTTTCTTGTGCTTTTCCTCCAAAATCCGCATTTGGATCTATGCCTTTAGCAGGTAACTTAGTGATCCTATGGATCAATGCAACATTTATTGGAATAAACTCTCCCAACCATAGTGAATCATCATGCACAAGTGCAAGCAATTTCTGGACATAGATGTCATTTATTTGGATGCACCCAAAATGAGGGATCTACAATAGATTTAACAGGCTTGTAGACTCAACACCCATCTATTTGGCTCTAGGCGAAATATGCCCCCTTCATATTGAACTTGGTCAAGATAATGCTCTGGTGTGAGCTCAGGGAATTTTTCTATATCTGCAATGTCCCAATCCTCCATTATGAGTTGCGGCACTTTGGAAAACATGTCCCCTTCCATTGGGACATTTTATGGGATTAGCGGCATTTGGATGCTCATGCGTACTTTGTTAAGATATTTGGGTATTCTAACCGTCAGTTTGCACAGAGCGACATAGGTTGGAAACAGTGAGAATGGGGCCACTTCGACCACATCCTCCTCTTCCTCCATAATATTTTATGGGAGCTCTGTCATGGGCCTTTTTTGACGGTCGACTGCAGTGGATTGCGGCTTTGGGGTCTTCTTCGTTGGGGATTTTCTTGTACTAAATGGTTGCCTCGTCTTTGACTTCGAGGGTGTAGGTGTTTCAACAACAGGAACCTCAAGTGTAGTAGGGTCATCTCCAGGTTGTGTGGCCGTCATACTACCTATAATTACGTAACCCAACCCTGCGCGACGCAACTCTTCCTCGAATCCTGGATCCAAGCCAGAAATAGACGAAGAGTATGCAGCAAAAACCAGAGAGATCAATGCAGATAATTCACTCAGAAAGAAAAGGGAACTATTGCAACCCCATAGGCCATATTTAAACTTGTGGTGCATCTTCAACGGTTCCTTCGGCATTAATGTGTCTCCATAAATGACAAAACGGTCCCAAATCTAGCAAAATCCCTGCATTAAATGAAACCTAGATGCTCCCATAAATGGTAATAAAGTTATATTTTCCAAATTTAGTGTTTCAACGGCTAGTTTTTTGAAATTTTTGTAACCCATTCAACCTCCTCGAGTAGCTACTGTGCACGCGTCGCACCCTTCTACGCATCTGCAATCCCATTTGTGTAGGTCTAATACTCTCGCCATATAGTCATTTGGTAGGCACAGGGTCATCCCTGTACGACTTCAGATGGCTTCCACAGACATACCTAGGAAGGTATTCCCCACTCAATGTGGCCAAGCATACTGCACCTCCATCAGTGATTTCCTTAACAACATAGGGCCCTAACTAATGCATCTTCAATTCCCCTGGGTGGCGCGCAAGCTTGCTGTCATATAATAAGACGAAATCATCTTCCTTGAACACTTTTTTCCTGATGTGCCTATCATGCCATACTTTTTCATGTGCTTTTTGAACTTGCTGGTGATAATTTTCAATAAAGCGACCTTCTTCCAAAGCAACCAACTACGACAATCGTTCTTCCATACCATCTTCTTTAGCCATATTTGTGAATACTGCAATGCGCAGACTAGGGACAATGAATTCCATCGGCAACACAGCTTCTTGCCCGTATACCATCCTAAAAGATGTCCTTCTAGTCAACTTCTTGCAGGTGGTCCTATATTCCCAGAGAATCATTGGTACATGCTCATCCCAATCATTTCGGTTAGAATTGCACACCTTGGTCAACGCAGTCTCTAATATCTTATTGAATGCCTCAACCGCGCCATTTTTCTGGGGATGATAGGGAGATCTCTTCTAATGATACATCTTGAATTATTTTGTCAATGCTTCAATGGTGTCATTCACAAAATGCGTACCCTGATCACTTATCAGAATATTAGGACACCCAAACTGAGTCATAATATTCTCAAATATGAAAAACACAGTTGTATCTGCAATACAATCCTTCACAGGTTTAGCTTCGACCCATCTGGTTACATAATATGTTGTAGTGATAATGTAATGCGCACCACTCTTCTTGCCTGGAGGATTAATAGGTCCAACGAAGTCTATAGCCCATTTTTCAAATTCTTGTAATTCCATCTATGGATGCAATGGTATCTCGTCTATGCATGATGTATTTCCTGTCCTCTGGCATAAATCACATGCGTGAAAATGCGTAGAGGCATTGTTGTGCGGTGTGGGCCACCATAACCCAGCTCACAAAAAAATTTCACGATTGCCTTACCTGCATAGTGACCACCGATAACCCCTCCATGAGCTTCATCTAGGATTGTGTGTCTTTCATACTCCAAGACATATCTTTGCAGAACTTCATCTGCACCCATTTTGTACAACTTCCCAGCAATAATGGTGAAGTCCACTCCGCATGCCATGAACTCTTTCTTCTATTGAACTGTATATTCATCAGGCGCCCGTACAGTTGTCAGAAACTGAATGATATAAGGGAAATTCTCATCAATCACCTTTATTGCAAACAACTGCGCGAATGGAAATTTATCTTCCAATTTTTTAGGTTCTTCCCCAATCGCAATGCATGACAAATGGTCTGGCCCAACATTCAGTCTTCCTAGTTTTACCATAATCTCAAATCCATATTCTTGGAATAACAACAACCACCTACAGAACTTTCCCCCCAACACAGGATTATTGACTAGGTACTTCAAAGCAGAATGATCAGTAAACATCTTAAAATGACCTCCTAACAGATAGTGGTGGAATTTCTGCAGCGCATACACCATTTCTAGCCCTTCTCTTTCCATGGTTGAGTAATTCCGTTCTACGCTTGAGAGTTTTCGGCTTGCATAGGAAATAAGGTGATCAATTTCTCCCGCTCCTGGCTGCGCTAAAATAGCTTCGAGTGAAATACAGGAGGAATCAACATGCACATGAAACACCTTTGACCAATATGGGTGTAGTGACCATCTTCTCCTTCAACAAATCAAAAATCTTGTAACAATCCTCATCCCAGCAGAACGTCACATCCTTCTTGAGTAGCTTTTCCATGGGTGCAGATATCAACACATACACCTGAATAAACTTACGATAATACCCAGTATGCCCCAATGTTAAGTGCAACTACTTAACATTCTTGGTTATCTCCAAATTAACTATGACTGCAATCTTTATAGTATCTACCATCAACTATTGTTGGCATATAATGTGTCCCAGCAATATCCCAACTGGTACACAAAATATACACTTCTTCAAATTCAAGGAAATATGGTACTTCCTACAGGTGTCCAACATTAAGCGCAGTTTTGAAACATGCTTATTCAATAGCCCAAATATAGTCCAATCATCAAAATATTGCAGATAAATTCTTTGAAAGAAGCTACTACTACGCGCGAGAAAATGGCAAGAGAATTCTTCAAACCAAAGGGAATGACTTTATATTGGAAAGATCCCCATTCAATAGCAAAGGTGGTCTTTCTCTGATCTTTTAGCGCAATCTGGATATGATGATACCCTCAAAACCCATCTGTGAAGGAATATGATTCTTGGCATCCCACATTATCCAGGATTTCATCAGAGAATGGAGTTGGGAATGGATCATGCACACAAGCATCATTCAAATTGTGTAGATATACAAAAATCCAGATTTCTCCCTTGGTATTATTATCTTTCACTACCATTGGGCTTACCTAATCAGACTCTTCTACAGGTTCAATGATGCCTACAACAACCATTTTGTCCAACTCTTCTTTCACCTTCTGCTTATATCTTAGATTCAATCTGCATGGGCATTTTTTCACTGGGAATGCATCAGGTTTCAACATGATTTTCATAACTCCAAGTTCCCCAATTATTCCTTTCAGATCTGAAAACTTTGTAGGGAACAAATTTTGATATTCTAACAACAACTCAAAAAACTTTGCCTATTGTATCATCATCCCAGTAGTCTCCAATCTTGGCCAACTTAGGTTGTTCTTCAGATCCAATATTCACCTACCTGATATTTAAGGGCTTTTTCACATCTAGCGAGGTGATCGAGGGCCCAACCACTGCACGATGTACCTCAAATTCAAGGATCATGATATTCCTTGGATTCTCTTCACCCTCTTCAACTGTCAGGTTCTTGCAATTCAAAATAGCTTTCATTTGCGCATCGCATGATGGTGGAGCGCACTCGATTGCAAGCTTTGTTGTATCAAATATAAATTCTTGAATATTATTCAAATCTTGAACAATCTTATCGAATCTACTCTCAAAGCTAAATTTTAGGATAAAGCTCTTTGTTAGTAAAAACCATTCACTAGTACCTTGGCGCAACATTGTCTCCAAATACCATTCAATAGGTACCTTCCCCAATGTGTGAATAAACATGTGGGCCCATTCAAGTCTTGGTTCTATGCCCCATACCTGATTTCATCTCACCAAATGTTTGCGAAAATCATCTTTTCCAAAGTAGAGATCTTCCATTTTGATGGTTGGACATTCAAATCGTAACCTCATCATGTGCACACATTCCTCCTAGTTTCCCATGTTCTCCTTATGAGTTTCCCACCATCTTGCTGGAGTAGCGTGCAAGCTGATATCCAAAACATGGAATATTTGTCCTTCAGGAACAATCCTTTCAAGCTCTCCTATAAACATGTTTATATCAGTTAATCCATCATAGTGCAACAATTCACATACCTCAGTTGTTATACATTGCAGAGATCTAATCACACGATTACAATGTAACGCAGATACTTCATGCAACTGGTTCTGTCCATTTTCTAATTCCTCATATGAATCTGAGAAACATGAGCTATCCTTATCCCAATTAAGATTTCCATATGTTGTTGGGTTAATCCAATATTCCTTGCGCAAAGTCAACTTATAGATTTGATCAATATCATCAACAACGCGTACCAATTCTGTGCATCTTTGTCCTTCTGCGGGATCTAGAGGAATGATGACCCTAACTCCATTGCTTTCAAGTCCCATTCTCCTTTTCTTTATATTTATAACACCATCCATGTCAATAGCCCAGTCCAACCCTAGCAGCACAAGATAAGGATCAGTATCATCTACAATTTGTATGACTTCAAATTTTGCCATCACCTTAACACCCTTGATACTGACTACAACTTGCGACAACCTCCCTATGGGAATGATCTTCTGCTAATTGGCCATGCACAATTGAATGGTAGACCATTGCATCTTGGGTTCTCCCATGCGCTGTCATGTTTGCTTAGGTAGAACATTAACATTCGATCCCAAATCTAGAATAATCTATTCCATCTCATAAGCACCAATCTGTGTAGTCATAAACATCTCCCTACCCATCCTCTTCTTATTCTTGTATATTTTATTGAAAACTCTCTGCTCTACCATCGGCTGTTCCTTCTCTGCGAAATTATCTATCGGACCCTATAGATTCTCTATTTCCTTTTTGTTGTGCAGTAACTTTATGCATGCTTGTATAAATGGTTTGATTTCTTCATCTCCTCCTGCTTCCTTCATTGGTCTACCTGATGTTGATGTGCTACCTTCTGTAAATTATTTCTGTGCTTCAACAAAGGTCTCCTTTCCACAATTTTGATAAAATCCTTCTTTAATTTCAGGTTCCTTATGGATCCATACCTCAGTGGTCAGTTTCTTTCCCTTATTTTCATTGGTGGCTACACCGCTCCTAATAACCACATTCACAATGGGATCTTCTTCGCAGGTTTCTGCTCTAACCATATGAATATTTTGTGTTGCAGTAGATGTATTATTCTCTTTCATTTTAGCAATCAAGACAGGACAATATTCTATCACATGATCAAATTGTCTACAATACCTGCATGATTGTCGTGCTGGATTAAGACAATCGCATGCATAGTGACCAACATCTCCACAATTATTGAAAATACTTGCCCTCTTTCTCAACCATTTTATCCACCTCCTCGGCCTCTTCCTCTGCTTTGAAATCCACCATGCCCAGAGGGGGATGATGGTGAGGTAGGCTCAGCCTCCATCCAATATATTTCAGCTTTATCTAACATCATACCATAAGCGCGACAATGCTGCTTATCATGTCCTAATGACGAACAAAATCTGCAAAACAACTGTTTCAACTCAGATTGATACTTTTCTATCCCTGGGTAGGAATCTGTGTCATGTAATCTAGCGATTTGAAAGATCGTGCACCATATAGGACTCTTCAATGGACTAGGACCTCCTGCGTTCAGATAATTGTTGAAGACATGACATTGATCTTTATGGTGCCCAACAACCTTACATTTTATGCACTAGACCTTTTTGCATACCTCCTTTCCCTTGTGTTTGCACAAGCTTTGAATCTCTAAATTCATGGGTTCCAACTGATTCTGAATCTTGTTGGGGTAGCTTTTAGTTTCATTGCAACCTCTAGAGCCTCACCCTATTTTGCAATCTTTTGCTGACCTAAGGGCTGGCGCAAATGCAGGAGAAACATAACAATGATCCATTCCTTATGTTGAGTATCACCAATGACAAATCCACCATCTCTGATAGTGCACTTCAGCCTTTGATCTGCCTCCCATACAGATTCATTAACGTCCTGATGAATCTCTTTCATTTTTTTCACTAGCTGCGTGTATGAATTATGCTTCTTAAACTGCTCTTTTAGGGCATATTTTATTTGGTCCAAGGTGGAATTAGGGTTTTCTTGAACGTACCTGATGTACCAATCTAATGAATGATCTTGGAAAGCAGTATATAGTTGTGCTTTCTTAATATCATTATTATTAACCTGCTGAGCCTGCCATACAACCTCAATCACAAACCAAAAGTGATCAGTATCTTCGTTTCCAATGCCTCTGAAATTAGGTAAATTCATTGACGCGACCATATCTACTTCTGGGGGAGGTGGAGGTGGTGCTGGAGATGGACTGTGCAGTGGAGTGGGTGTTTTGTGATATGAGTGTAGAAGTGGAGTGGATGGGGTTGGAAAAAGACTCAAGGCTTTCTGGTGTGATGAACCTTCTGCTTCAGAGTCAGTAGACTACTAACGTCTTGTTCACATTCGCTATCAGATCTAAGCTTCAGAGGGCTATAAATAAACTTTTCTGGATCTTCGTGGTAAAATTTTCCATTGCGCATAATTGGGCCTCTTCGAGGCATTCAAGAAATATGTTCGCACAGAGAGCCCTATTCACATAATAGCATTTTCAGCAACAACTTCAAAGAGTGTAAGAACTTACCTCTAGGACCTTTGAAAAAACTTCTTTTTGCTTCAAAATATGACACAAATTGATCAATGAAAAATTTAGTGACAAATCCTCCCAAGAGGCGATCAATCCAATGATCTACTGCGCAGGTGATCTTATTGTCTAACTTCTCCAATTGCTGGATCAATTCAAGAGTCCACTCAGTGACTGTGTCATCCTTCACGCATGTATTGAATTCAGTTAAGCATGACAACCACTCCTGTAGCTCATTTGCAAATGAGAAAAATAATATCTCATAAACTTCTCTATAGACGTATTTCTGTACCCACTTTTCTTCAGATATATTAGTACTTCAGTTGTCTTGGAATGTGAATTCAAGGATCTTTCTATCCAACCAATCTTGCAATTCGTTTCACGAAGGGTGACACAACATCAAATCTACCTCAAAATGATCTCGGCCCTAGCAACGAAACCATTTGTTGGCTTGAGGGGTCCTGACCCAGGTTCAGAGTTTATTGCGTAACCAACAAACCCTCCAACTATTAGCCCTTTCGGCAATGACCTGCTTGTGCAGATGAAAGTCTCACCCGAAGCAGTATGGGGGGGTACTGGAACTAGGTTTTTGCACCTCGAGGAAGAAAATAATGAAGTGGCCCTAAGAAGATCGATGGCAGAATTATATCAATCATAAACATATGTGCACAATAATTAACATATTATAGGCAAAATAGCATATTGCTCTAGTGCAGATATATTATAACAGAACGAGATCTAGATCTAAACAATGTGTAATTACTTAAGAAGATTCATCAACCATAAATATGCATAAATAACCATAACATATGTTTTTGCACATATATAAATAAGCAACACAGAAGTAATGCGATCTTAAACAGAATAGATAACTCAGATCAATGCACAATGTTTCACGAAAAGCAGTCATTGTATTAATTCAGGTCCTTTCAGTACATCAACTTTCAACCTTACACTTTTCCCTTCCACACACACAACCAGCAGAGTCCGCACACAACGAGGATTAGGTCTCCGCGCACACGGCCAGCAGGAGACTTTCTACCCAACCTAGACAAACCCTTACAAAAGTATTACAGATGCATAAACATTCAGATCATAATAGTATTATTTGCATTGGTCAAAGTCAAAGTCTTATTTATATCCGGGAAAAAGAATTTTTAAAGTTGTAATTTGAGTAAAAAACCCCTTAAGATGCAAAGTCGACCCTTCCTGTCAAGTCAGACCTGCCCCAAAGGATATGTCTATTTGGACCCCTCTAGACAATATAAATAGAGGGCGAGTTAACCTCATTTGGATATATGAAATTTTCTTGATCTATTTTGAAACTTTTCATAATGAAAGAGGGTCAAAGTCTGAAGTTGACAGGAAAAAGAAGGGTTTGGACTTATGAATTTTTTTCCTTGACGAAGTTTTGTTTATGATGATGTACATGTTGTTGGTCTCTTTCTGTTGATGGATTTGTTGTGAAAAAGGAGGGTTTGACTTGGCATCTAGAGGGTTGGAGTCTTTCTATGCTCATGGGTCTTGGATATCTCACTTTGACCTGATTCTATAAAGAGAGAATTTTTTATGGGCTTTCCTCTTAGAGGGGTTTTTCCCTGGCTTGGAGCCTATATCTTGTGTTTTTTATTTCTTGTGATCTTCAGGTATACGTTTTGGTAATTATTTGATGAAAATATCATAATAAAGATTAATAAGAAAGCAAACAAACTTCATAAGAAAATATCAAAGAAGAGAAATCTAACTTAATTTATAAGCTTCCTGATTTCTCAATATTGCATCAAGACTCCCCCAAGTCCCTCCTTACATACATCTATGCATAAAGGAAATTCTTCCTAGGATATATTATTCTTAGCATTGGTGCATTAGTTAACAATTGTTTTAGTTGATCTAAGCTTCTTGCACAATCAACTATCCATTCAAACTTCTCCCCTTTATTTTGCAATGTAGTAATTGGGTGGCCAATCTTGAAGAAATTCCTGATGAACCTCCTATAATACCCTTTCAGTCCCATAAAGGACCTAATTTCAGCCATATTCTTAGATGTTGGCCATTCCATGATGGCCTTAACATTATCTATATCAACTGCTACTCCCTCTTTTGAGAGAATCTTCCCTAAATGGTGGATTTGTGATTGAAATAAATCACATTTATTAAGTTTTTCATAAAGCTTATGTTCTCTTAGCAACTGTAGTATTGCAGCCAAATGCTCTTCACGTTCCTCCTTGGTCTTTGAATAGGTTAAAATGTCATCAATAAAAATCATTACAAACTTATCCAAGTAAGGGAGAAATACATTGTTCATAATGCACATAAAAGTTGCAAGGGAATTAGTAAGCCCAAAGGGATCTTCCACGAACTCGTAATGCCCATACTTTTTTCTAAAGGTTGTTCTATGAATATATTCATCCTTATTGTGCACCTCATGAGCCCGATCTCATATCAATATTGGAGAATACTTCTTCCCCCTTAAATTATAGAATAGATCACCAATATGTGGCAATGAATACCTATTCTTGATGGTCACCTTATTTAGTTGTGTGTAGTTAATGCACAACATAAGCGTGCCATCATTTTTCTTGACGAATAGAACTGGTGCTCCCCATGGGGACACACTTGGCCTTATGTAGCCCTTTTCCAACATCTCCTTGATCTGCAACTTCAAACCAACTAATTCCAGAGTGCTCATTCTATATGGATCCTTGGATTCTAGAGCTACTCTTGGCATTAATTCAATAGAGAAATTCACCTCTATGAGGAGGAAATCCAAGTATCTCTTCCGGAAAGACATCTTGGAACTGTTTCAAAATGGGATATTTTGATAGAACATTGTTGGTAATTTAATTGATCTTAAATTACTTCATAAATTATCGAATAGGGCTTGTAAACTGATGAAGAATATGTGCACCATTTGTGCTAGGATTCCTTATCATGTGAGTAATTTTAAATTGAATTGTGATGTTTTCATGCACATGCCTTATCTAAGAATCACTTAAAGTAAAAATAGTAAAAATATTGTCACTCTTGCAGAAAGGGAAGATATCACACAGATAGAAATAAAGGTAATCTGAAGTGCATAAATAAATATCACACAAACAAAATCAAATTTAAATATAATACCTTGAAAGAAATTATACCTCTAATTGCAATTTATGAATCAAATAAATATACTTTCTATCAATCAAAATGATACATGTGCATAATAAATCCCTTTGATCATTTTCTTCATTCTTCACACAACGAGATTAAATCTATGAAAGAAATTGTGCAAAAAATTCTATTAAGAAATGTATAACAAATTTTATCTTAACTTTCACAAGCACTCTTTGAAAATCAAAATTATAATCACCGTGATAACTCAATTCTATAAAATAGAAAACTTAACTAGAAATAAAATCAAAACCTTACAGCTCCCAGGGGGCCCTCCTGTGAGTGCAAGCATACAAAGCTCAACAGAGATTAACCACGCATATAAAAAAACAACATAGTGGAATCAGGAGCTTTAATTAAATGATTGCAAATATTATTTCAAACAATAACCAATCATCAACATCGTGCTGAGAGGCAGGTTTTATAACCTCCTTTGTTAAACTGTATGGATATTTCTAAGCCTATCTTCCTCGAAAAAATGTCTTAAAATAACATTGTTTAAATAAGATAATGATTCTCCATGATTTGCTATCAAAGGAAAAAATCATGAGGAAAAATATCAACTTCAATCCTTTTCTCGCTCACCTGATCTATCTTCGGGCTCCTTTTCTATTGGGTTGACTTCCACGTTGACTTGCTCATACGGGCGTCCTTATCACTTGCTAGACCAGAGGAACAAGTGGATAATGTTGTTCTAGTTTCCAGCTACTTGCTTATATGCTTCGTTCCTCAACTGGTGTTTCGAAACCTGTAGATTCTTCAAGTAAGCTGCATAATCAATTATTAGCTACAGAATTGATACAATTTGGTAGCTTGTGAAAATATTAAATCAAATAATAAAAACAATAAAATTATGCATATAATACGATTAGATACCTATTTTTTACAATAATATTGTAAACCAACATTTAATTGGAGTTATTATGGTCAAAAAGGAAGAGAATGGAGTTTAAGGATGGTGTCAAAAAGGAACAATTTTGGTCTTCAACATTCCCCCACACGGAATATATTGCATGTCATCATGCACAAAATTTAAAATTTTTAACCCTCTCTGTCATAAACTATCTCTGAGGCTTGAGCAAGAACATTTAAATTAGTACTTGCTTTTCTGGTACTAGTTTTCATCCTTGGGTTCTTCATTAAACTCCTGCATTGTAAACTTCTAACCTTGCTCTTGAGAAATTTATTTTTAGATTTTAACTTTTTCTTTTTCTTGTACGAGTGGAAATCATGTAGGAGAATATTATCACTTTGAGTCTTTTGAATGTCATTTTGTACTTTCATTTCCTCATGTCCTTGCTTCATATACTTATTTTACACTTCCATACCATAAATTTCATGTTTAAGAGCATCTTCAATTCTAGGTTCTTTTGGAGGGATGAAATCAATTTCTTCATTTAGAATTTCTTCCTAATTTGATGATGACTCAACAATTTTCCCTTTGGATTTTCGTTCAACATACTCTATATAATCATAGATTTCTTGTTGGATAAGGTCGAATTCTAGAGTCTTTCTAGTTGGACTTGAAATTGGTGATGGTACTCTTCGTTCTTCTTCTTATTCTAAATCAATAAAACTTGGAGACTGTTCAGAATGTTCACTGATTGGTTTCATAAGTTGTGCACTTCTTCTTACTTTTACTGGTGACTTTTCAATAGTGGAAGCACACTTTTTCTTTATAACGTTTTCTTTCTTTATTCCTTTTGTCGATGGGCCTTCATCTGTACCGATGGGCTTATTATTTTTAACATTATTTTGTTTAAGATTTTATAAAAAATTTGCAAGAGGGGTTTCATGATTAGAATCCTACTATGTATGCCTATCTTCTTGCATTCCACATGCAGGTAAATCTTGGTTTTGAAGCTAAGGGTTTGAGGGAAATTTCGGTCAACTCTTTCTTATTTTAGAACTGGATTCAATTTCTTCTACTTCTTTAAAATTGTTTCGAACCATAAAATACTCTCAATTATCCCCTTTATTCCTTAAATGAGCTTCAATCAAAATATTTACCAACCCATGATGATACAGAGCATTATCAAAAAATTGTATTTTCCTTTGGATATTAGCAACCATTTTTCATAAACTACTTGCTAGAAATATGGTAAATTGATTTCATTTCCATTAGTAAAATGCATCAACAACCGAGCATGATAAAATAACATATTGCCAAACCTACCCTCACAGTTTATAAAATTCTGAATGACCAAAAAAAAATTTCTCCATTTACTTTTTAGATATGTTATTGGAATTCCTTTCTTAAAAACAAAGATATCCATACCTGGATTTTTAAGGAAGACCTCCCACTCATTTTCCTTGATTTTTTGCTTTTTCAACCAACTTTCACCGTTTCTCGGTAATCTTGTAGCTTACACCATGAATGAATTTTTCAAGACCAACTTGATATCCCTAATTTTTTCTGTTATCCCATCATAGGCCCGAGAAAATGATTTAGTGACCTCCTTTTTGTACCCATCAAACTTCTCAAAGAACTGTAACGATTGTGCTTGTTGCAATTGCTGCTTCACTTATGGATAGGTTTCAAGAAACTTGGTTCCATTCAGCTCATAATGCACAATAACTCCCATGTTTAGGAAGTCTTAGTCCTAAATTTCCCTTTTGACAAGATTATGGAGTTTTCAATGAGATTTGGGTAGCGGTTGGGATGTTTTCGGCAAAGAAGAATGAAATAGAGCCGAAGAAAATGAGATGGAATGTGAAAGAAATGGAATGATATACGAAGGAAGTGGAGTAAATTTGAATTATGGAAAGGTTTTAATGACTGTTTCACACCTTGTGATAAGACATGACTATCAAATATTTCATAAACTAGATTGTGAGAACCAATGTCATTTCATGACAAAGTTAATTATTGTGGTATGATGAAGGAAACGATTATTGGTTTTTAAAATAATCATCTATTTATCATAAATCAATGTGTTTTTAACATTTGAATAATATTTACATACCTTTCATTATGCCTTACTGAATTTTTTTTCTAGGTTTCTCTAGCTACGATCTCCATTCAGATTGCTTTGGATTTAATCTTTCAAGTCAACTGCATAATTTCATGAGAGTTGCAGCTTATTAACAATTCTATAACTGTTTTATTTTTTTCAAAATAAAATAGGAATAAAATAAATGGGACAAGAATAGGGAAATTAAATAAAATCTAGGCCGCCAAGAATTCTTGGTTTTCAACTTATATTTTCTATATAACCATGCCAATAATGTTGGTTTTCATGTTTATACAACACACACACATATATAATAAAAAGAAGTTTTCATTTTAAGTTGGAGAGGAAGAGAAATCTTCCCTTACCAACTTCAAATCAAAATTATCTTGCATATTTCTAATGAACTTTTCCTTTATCAATGGTTTATGATATATTCGTAATCTATGACCATTTACAAGGAAAGTTACTTTTTTTCATCAATAGTTTTAATTCTGACTGCTCCATTTGTCAAAGACAGTTTCAATCTCATAAGGACCAAGCCAATGAGTTTGAAATTTTCCTTGAAAATATTTAAATTTAGAATAAAAAAGTAATGCGTAATCACCCGGCGAGAAATTCATATCTTTGATAAAATTGTAACACCCCCTTCCCACATCTACCTAGGAAACCGGCCAACCAGGGTAAACATGTGACAAGAGGATACTATAACGATATTCAACCTTCTATGTGACCTTAAGGAGGTGGAACCAACAAAAATCACAACATACAGACATTGTACAACAACAACAACACCCCTAGGAGGTAACCCAACCTTTCAGGTTGCTTACCCTTGAGTCACACTGAAGTTTTGGACTCTTTGAGCCATAGTCGCAATCATAACACTGCATGCTAGTGGCCAAGGCCCCAAAAACTTATTTTTGTGTCTGCATCTTTGAGATTTGAGCCACATTTTCAGGCCCAGAGCCCAAGTCACTGCCCATAACCTCATGGAAAGTTAAGGTATGATAAATAAAAATAGGACAATGATACAGAAGCAATCACATCAATAAGAACTCATTTGAACCCCTCCTAGCCATGAAATAATTTTTTTCAAACATGTCACAAAAATTGAATCTATCAGTGTAAACAACAAAACAAAGAAAATGGGTCTCATACTTATCTAAGAATCACCAAGAATCATTGCTCCCCTACATCATTAGCTTTCATATGATCTATTCAACCATAGATAAATTGTGCATTAATTTACATTTAAAAACATGGATAGAGCCATACATCATCACTGATAAACTACATGCTTATAACCAACATAATAACAACAAAAATACCATGGATACAACAACAATATCAAATAATAACCATTACAATTATACTTCAAATACCAAAGGAATGAGCTCTTCATTACTAAATGTAAAAACTAATCGGATATGGGACTTTCAAATTCCACCCAACCATATGTTTGTTGAGCTTAACCTATCTTCAACCATTCACCCCTGTGCCATATTCCAAGCATGATTGTGGGACTCAAACCGAAAGAACCAACCAGGGCATCCCGAGGCTAAACCACCTCACCCTCATCAAAGAGAAATCAGTATTTACCATGATCCACATCTGATTACTAGGCCAACACAAGCATGGATATCACCAGATTCTCTCCACCTAAACCATGAGGAATTTTCCGATCTCCTAGTCTCTCAAGATTTACTGCAACACACAGTCCGAATGAGGGGTCACTAGGCCCTAAACTGAGACATACTCTTTAGTCTTTACCATATATCCCAAACCCGAGATCCCTAGGTCTGAATGGAGATAAAACAACCTCTTAGGCTTTACCGTAATCCAAACTTAGATTACTAGGCCGTAAACTAAGGCAACACATGAACCAATTCTATAATCATTCGGAGATCCACCTCACTCAGCTTCAAATCCATCCATAAATCCAGCTAAACCAAAACACGATAACTCCACCACACCATGGTTATCCAGAAATAGCAAGGCTAGGATGAAAACACCATCACACCTTGAAAAAACCCATGCCAAGATAGAAAATAACCACATGCAATACCATGCATGCCGAATCTAGCAAGGAAAAAACACATGCATTTAGATACCTGCAAAGAATCTTGTTGTAGCTACTTGATCCTACTCTTCCTTGCTTACTCATTCCTTCTTCTTGCTTTCTTGCCCTTCTCACTCCAATTTCAAATTGCTCCATGAGACTCTAAGTGCCCAAGAGTGAGAGAGAGAGAGAATAATGAGAGAGCTCCAAAAAATGCAATGAAAAAAGGTTTGAGCCAAACTCTTTCCAATTGATCCTCACAAGTCTTTTTATTGATGAGACCTCTATTTTCTTCATTTTCCATTATTTTCCTTCATTTTCATCCTCATATGAAACCTGTGACCTTTCACCTTCCTTTTATCCTATTTCCATTATTTTCATAAATAAATGTGCCAAATAATGCCTCTTGGATTTCCAAATTCTTTTCCATTTCCTTTTCCAATTTCCTTAGCAATAAGAAATCAAATTAACACCCACTAGGATTTTTGCCCAACATTTAGCTTGGAATACGTGTCCCATCAATTATGGTTATTATTTTTAATTTTATTACCTAGAATTTTCACCAAGGCTATTACAAAACCCTCCCACTTGGGGGAACACCGCCCTCAGTGTTCAATGACACCTACAAACCAGCAAACCACTGAAAATAAAACATACTGCAATGAGCTAACCTGCTCAAAATAAAAAACCATCATGAAAATCATACAGTGTACTGGAGATTTATAACATAACCCATTACGATATTTACAGTAATGTACACATATGCAAATTTTCTCAACCAACAAATAAAAGGATACGATTACCACATCTGCAACAAGGGAATCCAAATGTTGACACCTCCACCCTCAAAATAGTACCAAGGTTCACTTCCTTCCCAGGAAGTCCAAAATCCACTGTCAGAGCCAAAGATGCATCCAATGCCCAACGCTACAATCCTGTGCTACTGTACCCTCAGTAAATAGTTACTGGCTCATTGTATCGGGGCACACTCCCAATGTGCATATGATTCCATCTGGAAAGGCTAATGGCCAAAAATAATCCATCCCCTACCTTCCCTTATTTGCTACACAGTCCCTCAGGAAATCTGATAATCCCATTCCATGTAGTCACTCACCTTCTAAGTTCCTCGACATCCCCTAACTTGGGTATCCATCGTTTGGCAAGGATTCCTCGCATCAGAAAACAACCAAGGCATATACATTCCTCAAAACCATCATACCGGTCATAGCATGCTCATGGAAATCAATGGACACTATGGGGTACTAGTGTCCAACAAATGCCTTACTCCTAAAGTGCTTTACCAACATACTACTGCATGTTCAAATTCCTTTTGTTTTTGCTACTAATGCTTGCAATCAATTTCAACTACTCGACTGGGCATTTCTGTGCTTCCTTTACCAAGCACATAACTACCATTAGATTCAAAATAAATTGAAATAAGTTCACATCATACCTCATTGGTGGCCCGTCAATAAGGTACACTTGTAATCCTGTTTACTTCCTGTCACACAAGTCAAATTAATTGTTTGATCAAATCATCATGTATAAACATATCATATCTAGTTAGCTCAAAACACAACCATCATAGGTCAAAATCATGAATCGTATGCAATCATCATAAATCACATGTAACCATCATAAGTCATAATCATAGATCACATGCATAATAGAACTGAAATATAATACTGATACTTATCCTTCATTGGTCCTTAATTTTGCCTTTGTTATTTGATACACACATCAAATCGGTTTCGACACTCGACAAACACCCCGTGCCATCTCCTCAACCATGTGCACATACACATAGTGTGCATCACTCACATACAACCATACACAACATACAACACCATGAAATACAGGAACCTACACCCGGTGTACAACATAACACAATACATACACCTACATACGATGTATAAAAAACACATACATGCACATACAGCCAGTGTACAACACAACACATACACCTACACCTGGTGTACAATGCAGCTCAATACATACACACACATCTGGTGTACAACACAAAACATACATCTACACCCAATCTACACTACAACACAATGTATATACATATACAAAGTACAACACAACGAATACACCATGCACATACATAATACCGCATGCCTGCAACACAACATATATGACATGCACACAATACCACATGTATACCAATACCCTATGCACATGTACACAGTGCCACTTGTACACAACACTACCTGCGCAACATGTCCACAACATCACATGCACATGACACCACCTGCACAATGTGTAAACAACACAAAATGTACACCACACCACCTGTACAATGTGTACACAATACCACATGTACACAACACCATATGCACGACATGTATATGACGCCACATGTACACAACGCCACATGCATGACATGTACATGACACCACTTGCACACAACACCACATGTACAACATGTACACAACACCACATGCTCACAACGCCACATGTACAATCATGCACAAAACACCATATGTAAAACATGCACACAACACCTTATGTACATATCACTGCATATACAACATGTACATAGCACCACTGCATATACAACATGTACATAGCACCATATGTACATAACACCGCATATCCAACATGCACACAACGCAACATATCCAACATGTGCACAACATGGTACAACACCGCATATCCAACATGTACATAGCACCATATATACCTAGAAATTCATATGCAATATACACACAACACCATATATACAATAGATATACAACATCATATGTACATAATACTAAATATGTTACATGTACACATAACCATAGATACAATCACTTAATGTACAACATGTGCAATATATACACAACAATAGTACTTCACATCCATAGACCACACACTGACCCCACAAGAAACCTTGCTTCTATTGTCTTTCCACTATCCATGCTTATCCAAGCATGCTGCATATCACACTACTATCACTTCGTTGATGTACCGCTCAACATTCCCTGCCCATAACATAAACATAGGCATAGTACAAGCGTATAATATCAATTAATTTACACATGATATTGAACTCATAGATCTGTCAGAGTTAATCTTCCCACTTGATTCCTCATAAGACCAAGAACATCTTCATGATATTCACCTGCATAAGAAATCATTCCTCCACAAGAATAATCCTTGAAAACCTTGTCATATAGTGACATAGATACATACATATATATAATCATTAGCATAAAACAATCATGATCCTTGAAAACCCTATCAGACACGACATACATACATACATACATACATACATACATACATACATACATACATACATACATACATATATATATATATATATATATCTAAACACTAACATAATCGTGATCTCCTCATAATTACCAGATAACATAAGTTGAAATTCAAGAGAACTCCCTTTATGCATGCATAGTATGCACAACATTGAGAACAATAGTTCCCAACGTAGCCAAGGCATCTAATACCTCATATCCATTCAGTTTAAATTTTGTGTTATCTTTCTCACGACTATTCTACCATCGTCCATTTAAATCAATGGACCCAACCAATCCAACCGATTGTCATATTCTTACCTTCCGCTGCGCATACTCATGCACCGAGCTTCATTCAAGTCTTACATTACCTGATAAGTTTGATTCAGCTCTCCTTGAGCTCCATTAAATTTCCTCTTTCCCAACCAATTCCCAATACTCTCAAACAAAAGGCAATAAAAAGAAAAAAACAATGAGAAAAACCATGAAAAACCAAAAGAAATACAGCACTGTGACAAAGTGGAATGACCATGCACTATACATAATCAAGACCACAAGTCAAGTGCAATAAACCACAAGAGACCAAATGCACAAGACTGGAAACAAAAACCATGACTCAATCCCCATGGGTCCCTAGTTCTTCCAAAGAAAATCTCAACCCAAGACTTTTCAAATATTTCATGGAAGTCTCTTTTTCCATGCAATCCCTTGCATCATACTGCCATAAACACATAACTTCCATCACATAAATAAATATAACAATATACCAGTTATATTACCTTGTTGTTCCAAGCATGCTGACCTGTAACTGAACACACATGTTAGCTGTATGTACCAAAGCTCAAGACAACGTATTTATCAATTTGAAATTAACTTTTACCAAGGTTAACAACTATGTCATAATCCACAATCAACTCACATTCATCGTTCACAATACATAATGCTACAAATATCACCTATTTACACTCAAGTACATGTCAGTTGTCTCAATGCATACATGTTATTACAACCATATTCATGCAATCTTACAAACACATACTCATATCATACGATTAATGAATCATTCAAACAAACTACAAATATACCATGTTAAATAAATCAACTAGATGACGTAATAGACACCAAATCACACAAACACGAAATATACGACATAATCAAACATTCAAGCCCCAAGTATACAACATAAGAAAACTCATACCTTAATGTAACTTAGGGGAGGCTATCTTGTTTTCAAAATCAATCTAGATTAGCACAATATGAATTCACAACACATCAGCTCAAACACAAATAATAACATGATATTCATAACAGTTGTAGAAATTATATAATTAATGTGTTATACATCCGAGATTCTCCTGATCATACACTATTTGACTTCATGCACAATACAGAATCTCTTCTACTATTGATCATTACTTGCGGAAATAAAATCAATTGCATGCACACATTGAAACCATAAAAATTCACACATATGAACACAGTTATTTATGGGAAAGCTTAAAGCTGAAAACCCCCAACTATCTGTATATTATATGTCATAGAGATCATGTAACAATAATCATACAAAGCTCCTCACAAGCTCTCAGTACAATCTCGAATTGCTACACACTAATCAGGTCCGATCTAGCAAATCCCATGCACCGATCTCTGCCACCTGCTAGCCTGCCTCTACTGCGCAATCACTGTTGAAGAATGGCTCTGAATGAACTTGAATTGGTCCAGCCTTGCTCACGCAATCCTCATTGGCATCTCCAACAACTGTGTGTTGCAAATCATGCAACACTATAGTCACAACTGATAGTCACACTGATCTTTCACCTACCTCTTCACTGGTCTCCACTGAAACTTTCCATGCAATGTAGTTAACTGATGTATTCCTAAGTTGATTAATGAGTTAATAATTAGTGAATTAATTAATAATTAATTCACATCACTCTCACTAGTGTATCAATCAGTTAGACTAGATACAACTAGCTCAACTGTGTTTAACTGAGTTAAACTGAACACAACTCCACCAAATACCTCAATAACTCCACCAAACTCTGTCACATGAGTTCTAACTGAAGTCTCCATGAAATAGCTCCACTTAACCCTCACGAATAGCGTAATTCCTTCTCTCAGCTCCTGTGCCACATCTGTGCACTTAACTGAAGTGCTCCAAGAGAATAAGATAATGTTTATAGTCCAAATATTATTAAGAGCTAATAATATTCAACATATCTATTTTAGACTGGCAATATAAAAATAGATTCCGCCCAATATGTCTAAAAATATAAGTCCATCTATTTTTCCAACTTGACCAACCATCCACAAATAACATCCTGCAACTCATAGAATATGATCGACATGTCTAAAAATAGACATAGTCTAAAAATAGACTTTGCGCCAAAAATAGCCTGCGGGCCCACTTAGTGAAGGCGACTCTTTTCACTAAGCTCATAATCTTGTTGAATCTCAACACTCCCTCTCAACAAGATAGGGATTATCCTTCACCCCGATCCTGCCTCTATGGTATTCGAATTTTCTCCTGGTGAGCGCCTTCGTCAGAATATCTGCATCTTGATCCTCCGTAGGAATGTACTGAAGCAACATGATCTTCCACTGCACACAATCTTTGATATGATGATACCAGTCCGTGAAGCCATGCCGCCTCAACTCATCCTCCTATCTGTACCATGATCCATATCCCTATGTGCCTCTGAGATATCTCAATACATGCTTTCCTACCTTCCAGTAGAGCTTGGTAGGCTTAACCATAGCTTGTTAAAGCTGGTTAACAGCATAGCATATGTCGGGTCGTGTATTGACCAAATACATAAGCGACCCCACCAACTGTTGATAAATAGTGGCATCCACTACGTCCACCGAAGTAGCATCCTCCTTCCTCCATCCACCAGGAAGAGGAGTATCAACAGGCTTGTAGCCATGCATGTTGAACTTCTCTAGGATCTCCCGGGCATACTTGCCTTGAGAAAAAAATAGTCCATCACTGCGCTGCCAAATTTCCAATCCCAGGAAATAATGAAGGAGGCCCAAGTCCTTCATCTCAAACTCCTTTAGCAAGATCCTCCTTGCATGAAATTATCAACAGCTCATCACCCGTCAAAATCAAATCATCTACATAAAGTACAATGATCAAGAACTTACCCTCCACCACAATCTGGTATAGGTTAGGATCCGCCTCACTCTTGGAGAATCCAAGTCCGGTGAAATAACTGTCTATCCGTGTGTACCAAGCATGAGGTGCTTGTTTCAACCCATACAACGCTCTCTTGAGCCTGCACACATGTGACTCGCTGCTGAATATCTCGAAACCTTCAGGCTGCTCTATGTACACCTCCTCCTCAATCACTCTACCGAGGAACGAGTCTTCACATCCATCTGATGAATGTGCCACCTCATCTGCGCTGAGAGAGCAAGAATCCTCCGTATGGAAGAATACCTTGCGACAGGTGCAAAGGTCTCCTCATAATCGATCCCCTCTATCTGTGAGAAGCCTCGGGCAACAAATCTTGCCTTGTACTTCTCCACACTCCCGTCAGCCGCCTGCTTCACTTTGTAGATCCATCTCGAGCCCACCACTGATTTCCCCTTTCGGCCTTGGGACAATCTCCCATGCACTGAAAATCGAATCATACTCTTCCACGATGGCATCTACCCCTGCAGGGTCCTCCACAACTTCCTCAAAAGAGGATGGCTCCATCATGATACACTTGCTCATTAGAGCCATGTATCCCGTATATCGGTCAGGTGACTCTCTCTGTCTACGCTGTGATGTAGGTGCTCCTACAATCTTCTCTACATCAAGATTCAGTCGCTTAGATTCTGTAGTGCACTTCCGCCCTCCGATGGTTGGCGCTGCATGAGTGGTTTCTTCCACTCCATGAACCTCCTCTTGTGGCTGACCCACATCCCGAGGCTCATCTTTAGGAACTAATAGCTCCTCATCTGCATGCAAGTGTGGCTCCCTCTCAAGAAAACACTTCATGGCTTTATCCTCATGAAATTTGATATCCCGTCGCACAATAGTCTTCCAACTGTCTGGAAAATACACACGATAGTTGTGGGGTGTATCAATGTACCCCAAAGATATCCCAACCTCTGCGGTCGGCTCCAGCTTCTTCCTGACATCCTTCATCACATGAATGTAAACAGGTGAACCAAAAATCCTCAAATGGGAAATATCAGGCCTCTTACCAGAAAACGCCTCCTCGGGTGTACTCATGCCAAGTATCCTGTGAGGACAACAGTTTTGCACATAAACCACAGTATTGCATGCCTCAGCCCATAAGTGTATGGGAAGGCCCTGATCATGCAAGATCGCCCATGCAACACCCATGATCATTCTCGGCTTCCCGCTCCGCGACCCCATTCTGGCCGGTGGGCTGCGAGGCGCTATGATCTCTCTTCGAATTCCTTCGATACTGCAAAATTCCTTGAATTCGCCAGAGATAAATTCACCACCATTGTCACTCCTAAGAGCCTTCACCTGCTTCCCCGATTCTTTCTCAACCAGTGCCTTGAACTCACAGAACTTTGAGTATGTCTCGCTCTTCTTCTGCATGAAGAAGATCCAGCACTTACAAGAAAAATCATCAACAAATATCACATAGTACCTGTGCTTTGCTGTCGAAGCTGCTGAGAAAGGTCCACCCACGTCTGTGTGAATTCTCTCAAGGATCGTCGTGGCGCGACTATCCTTCTCGTGAAAGGTGGCTTTCACAAATTTTCCCAAAGTACATCCCTTGCACTGATCTGACTGCGCAAGTGTACCTTTGGGAAGCCCTGTAGAAATCTGCTGCAAAATTTTCAAAGCACCATGGTAAATATGGCCCAATCTCCTGTGCCATAGCTCGCCCTCATCCCGGCTCACCACTCCTTCTACCTTTCCTGCCATTGCTGTGCATCCATATACCTGCAATTGATAAAGGTTCTTAACTCGAACCCCTATCCTTCGGGTTTCGCCAGTTGCCTTACTGCGTAGGAAAGCCTTTCCCTTGCTAAAGACAACATCATATCCCTTGTCTTCCTACATGGCCACCAAGATTAGATTCTTCTTCAATCCTGGAACATGCATGAAATCCTTCAATATGAAAGGTTTACTAGACTCCCTCTCAAAGGAAATGGTCCTGATACCAGTCTCACTGTATCTACCATCATTGCCCATCTCGATGTGCACTCCAAGATCCTTCTCATCCAGATCACCGAGCAAATATTTGTCTCCGGTCATATGAAAAGACGCACCACTATCAAGAAACCACACTGAACCCATCATACTTGAGACCAAGCATGCGATCAGTGAAAAATCCAGCTCAAACTGCGAGGCTAAGGCCTCTCTAGCTGCAGATCCAGAAGCCTGCTTATTTTTCTTCTTCTGTGGACAATTAGTGGCGTAATGTCCGTGTTGGTGACAATGAAAGCACTTCACCTTGGACATGTCCTGCTTCTTGCCTTTCGCACCAGATTGAGAAGCATTCTTCTCACTCTTCCCCTTCCTTGCTTTGGCAGCCAAATCACAATTTTCTGCATCTACATTCTTCGATGAAGATCTGTCCTTGGTACTCCGCCTTATCTCCTCCTGCACAAGATCCGACCAAAGTCGCTCCCATCCTGGTAGTTTCTCCCGACCATTGACAGAGTCCTGATAGGAATGCCAAATATTCGGAAGCCCAAGGAGAGCCAAGTTCAACAATTCCTTGTCATCTACAGTAACCCCCAAACTTCCCAGCTCATCCCTACATTGGACAAACTTCTTGAGGTACTTGGGTATACTGTTTCCTTTCTCCATTTTTATATTCATGAGATTATCTTTGAGCGTCAACTTCCTCTGGTTGCTCTTGCTTTGGAACAAATCTGTCAAAGCTTTCCAAATCAAGAATGGAGAAGCTTTACCATGAAGGCTGGACACTATTTGATCCTTCACACCTTCCAATAGAATCCTTCGGCATTTTGCTGTCTTCTTTTGCCATGCGTCAAGTGCGGCAGCATCTCTAGAAGAAGGTTTTGGAATTTCTGCATCTATGAACTCCTTCAACCCATTTTCCTCCAGCACCGCCTCCATCCTGTCCTTCCATGCAATATAATTAGAGCTGCCCTCAAGGGCATACTCCAATCGCAATCCGTTGAAAGACATCTCAAATTCGACACCAAGAAAACACTGCTGCAAATTCGAATTCCACCAGCACAAAACTCAACTGCTTCAATGCTTTGCAATTGCTCCAATGATCAATATCTCTTTGATACCATGTAGAAATTATATAACTGATATGTTATAAATCCGAGATTCTCCTGATCACACACTATTTGACTTCATGCACAATACATAATCTCTTCTACTATTGATCATTACTTGCGGAAATAAAGTCAATTGCATGCACACATTAAAACCATAAAAATTCACACATATGAACACAGTAATTTATGGGAAAGCTTAAAGCTGAAAACCCCCAACTATCTATATATTATATGTCATAGATATCATGTAACAATCATCATATAAAGCTCCTCACAAGCTCTCAGTACAATCTCGAATTGCTACACACTAATCGGTCCGATCTAGCAAATCCCATGCACCGATCTCTGCCACCTGCTAGCTTTCCTCTACTGCGCAATCACTGCTAAAGAATGACTCTGAATGAACTTGAATTGGTCCAACCTTGATCAGGCAATCCTCATTGGTATCTCCAACCACTGTGTGTTTCAAATTATGCAACACTATAGTCACAACTGATAATCACACTGCTCTTTCACCTACCCCATCACTGGTCTCCACTGAAACTGTCCATGCACTGTAGTTAACTGATGTATTTTTTAGTTGATTAATGAGTTAATAATTAGTGAATTAATTAATAATTAATTCACACCACTCTCACTAGTGTATCAATCAATTAGACTAGATACAACTAGCTCAACTATGTTTAACTCAGTTAAGCTGAACACAACTCCATTAACTTCCTCAATCAACTCCACCAAACTCTCTCACATGAGTTCTAACTGAAGTATCCATGCAATAGCTCCACTTAACCCTCGGGAATAGCGTAATTCCTTCTGTCAGCTCCTGTGCCACATCTGTGCACTTAACTGAAGTGCTCCAAGAGAATAAGATAATGTTTAGAGTCCAAATATTATTAAGAGCTAATAATATTCGACATATCTATTTTTAGACTGGCAATCTAAAAATAGATTCCGCCCAATATGTATAAAAATATAAGTCCATCTATTTTTCCAACTTGACCAACCATCCACAAATAGCATCCTGCAACTCATAGAATATGATCGACATGTCTAAAAATAGACATAGTCTAAAAATAGACTTGCGCCAAAAATAGCCTGCAGGCCCACTTAGTGAAGGCGACTCTTTTCACTAATCTCATCATCTTGTTGCAATCTCAACAACAATAACTAGCTAACATGTTCACATCATAAGCTCATAAACAATTGGTACTCTTTCATAACAATCACATATCCACACTCAGTCTATATTAGTACAACACAATAGCACAAATATGTCGACTCATACTTGAATGTCATAACCCTAACCATTTTCCCAGGGCAAGCCAAATTAGCATGCTACATATAAAATCAATATCTTAATGCAAAAACCCCAATAATCAAGTTAACTAACATATAACAACAAGAAGTTAACATATAAAATACTCATCAACAACATATATCATAATAATCAAATTAATATCGTGCTTTACTAACCATGCATGTACATATAACCACATTAATCGAATATCATCTATAATGTATGCAACCATAACATCAATAGAATGAAAAGAATACCCATAACCATAATGCATATAACAATCCCTAATATACATACCTACATGCCCCATATCCATACTTGTACGACGACATGATCCTTCCTTGAGTTCCAATGTTGCAACTTCAATTTGATGGTCTGCATCTCCTGGTCTATCTTAGCCAACAAATTAACGTCATAACATACAAATATCATCATGATGACCTAATTTCATACAATGACCTTATGCACAACAACCTCAATCATACTAATGCAAACTTGACCATATGCACCCACTTGACATGTATAACCAATCATGAACGACCAAAGCATATTCAAGATATGAAATCACACAAGCAAGCATACATAGATAACACTGAAGCATGACCCAAATGTAACCCTAGCATAAGCAATAAATGCATGTAAAATATGTAACAATATGTAAGAAAGTGTGCATGAACAATACACAAGCATGAACAACACATAACCAATCATACACTCATGAAAACATGTTGAAAACAACATCATCATCCATTCCATGGTGACACCACTTCCACCATGGAAAACACGACACAGATGCAACAAACACATACACCATAGCTTTGAGAAAAACATATGCAACCAACATAAGATCATGAACAACACACCACCCATCCAATCCAAGGGTTGAACCATGGTCAGATATGACTTTGTGGTATTTTATAATCAACCAAAGAGAACGGGAACTAGACATCACCCAAAGAGAATGGAAACCCGACACCGCCGAAGGAGAGAAAAACCATGCTTTGATACCACTCTGTAACACCCCCGTCCCACATCTACCCAAGTAACCTGCCAACTGGGGTAAACATGCGATGAGATGCTACTATAATGAGATTCAACCTCCTATGTGACCTTAAGGAAGTGTAACCGATGGAAAACATAACATATAGATATTGTACAAAAAAAAAACACCACCAGGAGGTAACCCAACCTTTCAAGCCTCTTGCCCTTGGGTCACATTGACCCTTTGGCCTATTTGAGCCATAGCTGTAGGCATAACACTGCATGCCAACGGCCAAGGTCCCAAAAAATTAGTTTTGTGCCTGCATCTCTAGGAATTGAGCCACCTTTTCAGGCCTAGAGCCCATGTCACTACCCAGAACCTCATGAAAAAATAAGGGATGATAAATAAAAATAGGACAATGATACATAAGCAATCACATCAACAAGACTTCATCTGAACCCTTCCTATCCATGACAAAAATTTTGTCAAACATGTCATAAACATTGAATCTACAGGTGTAAACAACAAAACAAAGCAAATTGGTCTCATACTTATATGAGAATTTCCAAGAATCATTGCTCCCCTACATCATTAGTTTCCATACAATATATTTGACCATAGATACATTGTGCATTCATTTACAAGTACAAACATGGATAGAGCCATACATCATCACTAATAAAATACATGCTTATAACTAGCATAACAACAATAGAAATACCATGGATACAACAAAAATAGAATCCACATAATAACAAGTACAAGTATACTTAAAATACCAAAGGAATGATATCTTCATTACTGAATGTAAAAAACAACTAGAGATGGAACTTGCATGTTCCACTTGACCATAGATTGGTTGAGCCCAATCTCTCTTCATCCAATCACCCTCGTGCCATATTCCAAGCATGAATGTGGGACTCAAACCGAAAGAACCAACCAGGGAATCCCAAGGCTAAACCACCTCACCCTCATCAAATAGAGATCAGGCTTTACCGTGATCCACACCCGATCACTAGGCCAACACAAGCATGGATATTGTTAGTGCTCGAATCTGTCTTAGGCTGAAGGAAAGAAGGATTCAAGGTAACATCAAACCAAGCTCAGCCTCGTAGCTAGCCCTACGAGGACAGGAGAGGGCTCTCTCCGGGTCTATCTCGGCAAAAGATGTCCAATAGGGCCTGAGATGACTTAAAATGGATACTGATTTTAGGCTAGTAAATAAATATGAAAGAGGTAGTTTAATGAATGACTGAGTTTCAAGGATGTATGGGACAAAGACCAGCATGAGCTGAGAAATTAAATCAAAGACACAGATTATTTCGTGAGGCAAGACAGGCAGGAAGTTTAGCAATCAATTTGAAATAATATGGAGTGGAAAGACTGTTAAGAAGATGAAAAGGGCATGACGAATGAATCCTTTTCAGACAGAAGAAGAAACACAAAAGCATGAATGTCTTCCCAAGGCAGAGCAGTAAACTGGATTCTACCTTTTTCCTTAAAAGCATTCAACTGGAAATGATTATGAATGAATAGTAAAACATAACGAAATACATATGAAACAGAAAGAAGAGACATTTGCTAAACTCACACCACAAGAATCTCATGAATCAGAGCTGCATCCTTTCATTAATTCTCTGTCAAAACTGTACAATGAAGCGCTGAGTTTTTTCTCCCACTCTTTCCCAGAACTCCCCCCCTTTTACAAATGATTTTCAATACAATAAATAAACTCCACTATGAGAAAATAAATTAATGAGAATAGGGAGATATTTCACATCATTAAAAAATAGGAGCCAATCATCTTTTCTGAAGATAAGCAGCGTTCCATTATTCCATTTGAGATTTTCTGGTGACCAATGAAAAGGTGGAAACTGTAGCGTAGACCTTCTAAATCGTAACTGAAGACACAAATAGACTATCCACTCCTGTTTCTCTGCTGTGGTAGATATTCTTCGCTCTATTTTAAGTTTCGATCTTTGAATTTTCACTTTACGTTTGCCTTTGCAATAAAAATACATTGGGTTTATGCTTTCGTGAAGTATATAAAAAATATATCTTGAATGAGAACGACGGAGAAAGTAAATGGTGGGGACCAGAGCGATTGAAATTTGAAATTTATAGAGCGGTGACAAAGTTTTTAATGCTCCGGCCTTGTGCGCCGCGCCAGTGCAAAATTGCACTGTGGAAAATGCCCATGTGCGCCGCATCGCGCCTATGCGCCGCGCTCTTATCCAATGCACCGCGTACTCTGTTTCAACACAATTTCGACCTTTAAACCTTGTTTCGCCCATCAAATTGACTTTTCCATGGTTTCCCTGGTTCTAGCTGTCCTTACCATGTCAATGAATTAATGAAAACATCTTTCATGGCAATGAATTTCGATTTTAACTTAGCGAACCCACTATTTGAAGACTTTGGCACTTCTTACAATGAACTCTGTTTTTAATCTTGGATTGAATAATGAATCTCTTTGTTGTCTTTTGCAGGAATGATAGCATGTCTTGGCGAAGGATGACCAAAGGCTGCATGTGAACATCTTCAACTGAAAAACCTATGGCAATTATTTCAAAAGACGAAAAGACGACTTTTTCTTCAAAACAGGGTTTTGAAGAAAAGTCATAGTCTAGCAATATGACGTTGAGATTTCTGGAATAAAAACTTATTTAAAACTTCCCTCTGACCTGCTGGCATTAAACCCTAGACCTAAAAGACCTAAAAATCTTAAATAACTTTTTGTTGACCAAAAGACCATCCACGACTATGAGTGACTGAAACATTGACTTCGATGAGTTTTGATGAACTTTAATGGTTAGACACACACCAGTAGATACATGACATGTGAGAAAACCAAGCCCTTCTGTCAGATAATGGCATGCCCCTAGCGGAATGTAGATTAATGAGCTGAATGAGACACCTAAAACGATGAAATGCAATAAGAGAAATGATCTCTGATGGAGGACTGACAAGACCGACTCTAACAGATATCATCAAATTATCTCTACCTAAAATGTGAGGAATTTTCCTTTCTCCTAGTCTCTTAGGCTTTACCGCAACCCATAATATGAATCAAGGGTCACTAGGACCTAAACCGATACATACTCTCCAGGATTTATCATATATCCCAAACTCGGGATTCCTAGGCCTGAATGGAGAGCAAACTACCTATCAGGATTTAATGCAATCCAAACTCGTATTACTAGGCCCTAAACCAAGGCAACACATGAACCGATTCTATAATCATTCGGAAATCCACCTCACTTAGCTTCAAATCCATCCATAAATCCTATTAAACCAAAACATGAGAATACCACCACACCATGGCTATCTAGAAATGACAAGGCTAGCATGAAAACACTGTCACACCTAAAATTAACCCATGCCAAGATAGAAAATAACCACATGAAATACCATGCATGTCAAATCTAGCAAGGAAAACACACATGCAAATTGATACCTGCAAAGAATCATGTTGTAGTTGTTTGATCCTACTCTTCCTTGCTTACTCATTCCATCTTCTTGCTTTCTTTCCCTTCTTGATCTAATTCCAAAGTTCTCCAAGAAACTCTAAGTGTCCAAGAGTGAGAGAGAGAGAGAGAATAATGAGAGAGCTTCAAAAAATTTACTAACAAAAGGTTTGAGCCAAAATCTTTCCAACTGATCATCAAAAGCCTTTTTATTGATGAGGCCTTTATTTTCATCATTTTCCATTATTTTCCTTCATTTTATTCCTCACATGCAACCTGTGACCTTTCACCTTCATTTTCTCCTATATTCCATTATTTTCATAAATATATGTGCCAAATAATGCCTCTTGCCTTTCCAAAGGCTTTTCCATTGCCTTTGCCAATTTCTTTAGCCATAAGAAACCAAATGAACACCCACTAGGATGTTTTGCCCAACATTAAGCTTGGAATACATGTCCCATAAACCGTGGTTATTATTTTTAACTTTATTACATGGATTTTTCAGCAGGGTTGTTACAAGACTTATCATGCCATTTGTACCTTTGATGTTGAAATATGTTGGTTCTATGAACAAAATTCAGTTATATTTCATTAAGTTCATTCAATTGCTCCAGTCTTTGTTTTTGGGATTCTGATAGATCAAGACCTAATTTTACTGTTGTTTTGAAGGTATTTATTTGGAACTCAATAGGAAACGTGAATTTCTTCCCATAAACAAGTTCATAAGGAGTATGTCTTGTTGTGTTTCTCCATGTAGTACGATATGTCCATAAATCTTTTGGAATATTTTCTACCCAATCCTTTCTATGAAGATGCACAATTTTGGTATGAATTGCTTCAAGTACTTTATTAGTCGCTTCAACTTGTCCATTTTCTTGGGATGATATGGATTGTATTTTTGATGCTTGATTGTGTATTCCTCCATTATATTTTGCACCAACTTAAATGTAAATTGAGTACCTTGATCTTTCACAATTTCCCTTAGGACACGAAAATGAGTGAAGATATCCTCAAAAAGAAATGAAAATACAACATTTTCAGAAGAAAAATGAAGCGATTTATCTTCTACCCATTTCATGACATAATATGTATAGACAAGAATGTACCTTTTTTTCATTGATGGTGGATTAATTGGACCAACAAAATCCAAAGCTCACTTTTCAAAAGGTTCAATAAGTACCTAAGGTTGTAGAGGCATCTCATCTGAAGGAATAATATTTCCCATTCTCTGATAATTATCACATATATTTACATATTCTTTGGCATCTCTAAAAAGAGAAGGCCAATAATATCCTAAGAGAAGGATTTTATAGGCAGTCCTTTTATCAGCAAAATGTCCTCCACATGGTTCATCATGACAAGCCTTTAATATTTTTGGTACTTCATCTTTTCTGACACATCTTTGAATGATTAAATCAGGTTCTGTTTTGTACAATTCTCCATTTATCCATGAATAAGATGCATTGGTTTGAATAACTTTCCTTTTTTCTCGAGGAGATAAATATAAAGGTAACTTTCCTGTGGCTAAATAGTTAGCAATATCTGAAAACCAAGGATATTTAATAGATACTAAAAAAAGATATTCGTCGAGAAAATTATCTTTTATAGGAACATCCTTATTATCATTTTGGATTCTAGATAGAAAATCAGCAACTATATTCTCCTTTCCAGGCTTATCCAAAATAGTAAAATTGAATTCTTGTAATAACAATAACCATCTTGTAACTCTACCTTTAGTAATCGATTTATTCATTAAATAGTTAATTTCAGAGTGATTTGTGTGAACAAAAGTTTCATAACCAGTGATATAATGTCGAAACTTATTAATGGAATGTACAAAAAATATAAATTCCTTTTCTGTTACAGTATAATTTAACTCTGTAGGAGTCAAATTTTTACTTGTGTAACAAATGTCATATGGAGTCAAATATTCTGGTCTCAATACAACTCCTAAATCTCTATCTGAAGCATCAGTTGAAATATGAACAGGGAGGTTCCAATTTGGTCCTCTAAAAATGGGTGCTTCAGAAAAGTTTTCTTTCAATGTTTCAAAAGCTTTTTGGTAATCAGAATTCCAAATGAATTCACAATATTTTCTAAGTAATTTGAAAATTGGAGATACTATCTTTCTGAAGTTTTTTATAAATCTTCTGTAATAACCAATAAAACCAAGAAAAATTCTAACATCTCTTTGACAAGTAGGAACTGATAATTTGGAAATAAATTCTACCTTAGGTGCATCCACTTTAATTCCATCTCCTAAAATGTGGTGACCTAAAACAATTCCCTCAGTCAACATCATAAAACATTTTTCATGGCTTAATGAGAGATTTGTTTATTTACATATAATGATAATTGTTTTCCAAATTTTCGAGAGCTTCCTCAAAATAATTTCTATAGACAATAAAATCATCCATGTAAACTTCTGCACAGTCATGAAATAAATCATAAAAAGTGCCTAGAACTACCCTTTGGAATGTTGTAGGCACATTACATAATCCAAAAGGAAGTACTCTATAAGCATAAGTTCCCCATGGACATGTGAATTTTTTTTTGTCTTGATCTTTTGGAGCTACTCGGATTTGGTTATATCCACTAAAACCATCCAAGAATGAAAAATATTTTTTCCCTACCAATGTATCAAGGACTTGATCTATAAATGGAAGTGGAAAATGATCTTTTAAGGTTTATTTATTAAATTCCCTATAATCAATGCATACTTTCCATTTTCCATTTTTCTTTGGAACAACCACTAATGGTGAGACCCATTGACTATCTGATATTGGATAAATGAAATTCATAGTCAACAGTTTTTGTAACTCCTCTTTAACCATTTCCCTTAGATTTGGATCCATCATCCTTTGAGGTTGTCGAATTGGTTTGGAATTTTATTCAATATAGATATGATCCATACAAGTGTTAGGGTCAATTCCTTTCATATCAGTGTATTCCCATGCATAAGAAGAGGAATGTTCTTGTAACACCTTTACCAATTCTTTCTTTTCGAATTCTTCCATATTATTATTAATATTCAAAGTTTTTCCTGGAAATATTTTTATTAAAGAATCGCCAATTTTCCATAGAATGTAAATCCATTTTATGAGATGATAAATATTGAGCATTTCATAGTTTTTGAAAACTTTTGTCTTGTTCACAATATGAGGAAGAATTGTTATTATTCATTAAATTTAAATTGATCTTCTTCATCTATTTGTGAAGTGGAATATATTGGTTGTATATAAAATTATTTGTTATCATCATTTATCCAAACTTCAATTTCTACTTCTATTGTTGTTTTATAAGGGGTATCATGTGAATTTCTTAGTATAGCTTCTATCAGAGATAAACATATCACCAGATATACAACTTATGAAAGCATCAATTATAGCTAACCATGGTCTACCTAGAATAAATGGTTGTCCCCCTAAATTAATATTGGGAGTTAAGATCATAAAATCAATAGGATATTCCCAAGAATATAAGGAGATAGATACATCTTTTAACACACCATCTAGTTTGATAACAAATCTGTTCGCTAACAGTAATAATGTTGGCATGTATTGAATATTGGAAAGTTTTAATTGATCCAAAGTTTATTTACTCATGATAGTGATAGTTGCTCCTAAATTGATCAATGTGTTTGGAATCTCAATATCATTAATGTGTGTTTTTACAATGGGGCTACCTAGATCTAGATATTTATGAACTGTTGGTTTCCCCACCATAATATCTTCAATTTTCCCGACTAACTGGATTTTTGTAATTTTTTTTTCTTTCTAGTTTTTAAATGCTAACTCCTTGATTTTCCTTTCAAATATTGGTATTTCCTTTATATCTTGTAAAAAATTAATTTTGATACAAATATTCTTCAGTTTATCTAACATGTCATATTCAGGCAATACAATTTGTTTCTCAATTCCTTTGTCAATTTTTTTTAATTTTAGGAAAAAGTGGATTTTGAATAGAAACAGAAGGTTGTTCGGCAATAGGAGTTGAGTTTATTAAAGTATCATTAGAATGTACACGGGTTCTTTATTTTTGAGGAATTTATTCTTGATTAAGAGATGTTTCTTTCTCAAGGAGTCATACTCTTCCTGAATAACGACATATGATAACTTATTTTCCAAAACTCTACCAGATATAAGTTGGAAATTATTTAGATCTAATGGAGTTATCATGCAAGCTTGGAAATAATGACTTTCTATATTGTAAATAGGTTGTGAATTTTTATTATTTGGGTTCGGAAGTGGCTGAGTAGGTAGTTGATTGGTTTTTTGGGGGTTTGATGTGGGTGATAATTAAAGTGGTTGATTTTTCATTTGAGATTGTGGAAAGGAATTTGTTTGAGGATAATATGGAGGTTGATATGGAGCACATGGTTGTTGAAACTGATTATATTGAGGATTCCTAGGAGGGTACTTCCAACCTTGTGTCCATAATGGATTTTGAGGTGGCCAAATTTTCCAAGGCATTGGGGTATTCTAATTGTTTTTAGGTTGTGCATATCATTGGTATTGAGGGTTAATACCTTGTACTATATTTTTTTGTTGTGGTTGCCATGGTCTTTTACCAATAAGACAAAGTGAATTATCTTGGCTTTTTTTAGCTTCATTTAAGACTGTCTTAAGTCCAGGTATTGAAGGGCATACATGTGTCATGTATTTTTACACAAATAGCACATATTTCCACACTATCAAGGTGGCATTCTCTTGGAGCATGTTTCTTTCTGCATCTAGAAAAAAAATTGATAATGAAGCATTTTCATCTTTTTGTTTGTTTTGAATCTTAAGGGTATATAGTTGTTCACTAAGACTCCCTAAAATATTTGTTTTGAAATTGTCAAGAAAATTTTCTATTTCTGCTCTACTTACTGTTCTAGATGCAGATTTATTGATCCTAGACATAACAGGGTCTCTTGGATTTTTCCCAGTTCTAGCCTTACCTCTTGAAATATGTGTACAAAGTTCACAATTTCTCTAAATGATAACCGTGAAACATCTCCTCTACCCATTAAATTGAGAATATCTACCCACTTGTCTCTAATGGATTTCATCAAAAGATCTTTCAAAGTTTCATCATATAGATTATGCATTTTAGCCCTTTCAACATTATAAGCAAATATTTCAACCAAATCTTCAATATTTTCATCATATTTTTGCATCATTTTAAAGTCTTCATCTTTAAGGTTGAGGCACACAATAATATTTGTATTTTTCTAAGAACACATATTTCATGTCTTCCCATGTTCTTATAGTATGTGTTCCTAATCCCATAAACCATTTAAGTGGTCCATCTTTAATGGATGGAAACAATTTCAATTTTTGAGAATCAAGCAAGTAGCCATAAGACCTACACACGACTTCAAACTCAAAAAAAAGTTTCAGGATCCTCATGCCTTACTCCATGGAAATTAGGAAGGATGGAGGGAGAGATATTCTTCATTGTGGCTGTGGTATCTTCATCTACGATGGGAAATCCAAAAGGTTCTTGTTCTCCTCTACCACCTCTTATACCTCTTCCTCCACCTCCTGCTCTATTTCCTCCTCTACCTCTTCCTCCTCCAATCCCAGGTTCACCATTCATATTGTGTACCTCTTCTTCCCATTCTCCTACTATTGTATATTATTTAGAGCTAATATAAGGTTTTATAATTGTATTTTCTAGTTCCTCCTCTGGTTTTTCTATCAATGGAATGTTAAAATAAGTCTCTCCTTCCTCTTTACTAGGGACTTCTAGTCCTTGTCCTAGAAGTTGTTCTCTAGTTGAAGATAAAAATAGTATTCCTTCTGTTGGGGATGTAGGGTCTTCTACTACAACTTTAGTAGAGTGATTTGGTGAATCCCTAGGTTGTATCTCATATCTATGTACCTCAGGAAGTCCATGTCTTACTACAAATGATGGAATACGAGTTTCGTTAGATGGTGTGACAATACAGGGCCGTGGTTGAGTGAGTGGTGATGTTGGAATTAAAATCCAACCTATACTTTTAAATCTACCACTAGAATCTCTTTCCCTATCCATAAATATATTTTTATCATTTTAAAAAAAAATTATTCAAAAGAAAATAATCCTATATACACTTCCCCAAAAACAACACCAAAATGTTGGTAATTTAATTGATCTTAAATTACTTCATAAATTATTGACCGGGTCTTGTAAACTGATGAAGTATATGTGCTACATTTGTGCTAGGATTCCTTATCATGTGAATTTAAATTGAATTAGGATGTTTTCATGCACATGCCTTATCTAAGAATCAATCAAAGTAAAAATATTGTCACTCTTGTAGAAAGGGAAGATATCACACTAACATAAATAAATCTAATATGAAGTGCAAAGATAAATATCAAAAAAATAAAATAAAATCTAAATCTAATTCACACTGACAGAAAAGGAAACTAATCTTTTAAAGTGCAAAAATAGATATCACACAAACAAAACCAAATTTAAATCTACTTGACAAAAAATAAGACCTTGAAAGAAATTATAACTCTAATTTCAATTTCCAAATATAATAAATCTACTTTATATCAATCAAAATGATACGTGTGCATAATAAATCCATTTGATCACTATATTCATTCTTCACACAATGAGATTAAATCTATGAAAGAAATTTTGCAACAAATTCTATTACAAAATCTATAACATATTTTATCTTAACTATCACAAGCGCTCTCTGAAAATCAAAATTATAATAATTGTGATAACTTAATTCTATAAAATAGAAAACTTAACTAGAAATAAAAGCAAAACCTTACAGCTCCCAGGGGGCCCTCCTATGGGTGCAAGTATACATAGGTCAACAAAGATTAACCACACATCTAAACACATAGCATAGTGGAATCAAAAACTTTAATTAAACAATTGAAAAGAGCATTTCAAACAATAACCAATCATCAACATCATGGCGAGAGAAAGGTTTTATAACCACATTTGTTAAACTTTTTGGATATTTCCAAGCATATCTTTCTCGATAGAATGTCTTAAAATAACATTGTTTAAATAAGATAACGATTCTCCGTGATTTTCTATCGAAGGAGATAATCATGAGGTAAAATATCAACTAAATCATTTTCTCGCTCACCTGATCTGTCTTCGAACTCCTTTTCTGCTGGGTTGACTTCCATATTGACCTTCTCATACAAGAATCCTTATCACTTTCTAAACCAGAGGTGTTATGAAACCAACTCACAAAATAGAATAAAAGATAGATCAACGACTTAAAAATCATCCTCTTCAAGGGGGGAAACCTCCTTTACATTAGATAAATAAACAATTCTTGGATGATAAAAATTAAAAAACCTCCTTTATATATATAGGAGTCCAAGGGGTCACAATATAATCCTAGCCAACATAACAATAACAATGTAAGGGCACAACAATAACAATAGTAGGCTTCTATGGGGCACAATAATAACAATATGGGGAATACATGGGCACAACAATAACAATAAGGGGGCTACACTAAAAATAAAAATAAGGGTATACACTAGTATTATAGGGACCTAGCATGCCCCTCTCCTTCAAAAAAGTGTTGCCCTAAATGCTTGAGTAGTTATGGATGCTTTTGTATAAAATTATCATCCTCCCATGTTAAATCTTCAGCGGGTAAGTTATTCCACTTGATGAGATACTCTGAAATTGATCGATTTTGTAGCTATCAAGTTCTTGTTACCGTGACTACTTTAGGTTCCAATATGATTTTTTTTTCCTCGTCAAGTTCTGACAATATTGATTGAAGTGGGAGCTTGTCATCTATAACCTTTTTTAGGCATGAAACATGGAAAACTGGATGCACTTGGGAAGATCCAGGAAGCTCCAATATATATGCCATAGTACCAATATTTTGCAATACCTTGTAAGGACCATAACACTTTGGTGATAATTTATTATCCTTCTTATCTTGCTCGAGGGACATTTTTTTGTATGGTTGTAGCCGTAAAAATACCCAGTCGCCTACATCAAAACTTCTTTCGTTGTGATGTTTATCTACCTATTTCATTCGATTCTGCGCCAAAGTGAGGTTATCCTTTAAGAGTTGGATAACTTGTTGTTGATGCTTAATGTGATCTTCCACTGCTTGAACCTTAGAATTTTCTCTTAAAGATTATGTGATGGATGGTGTATGATATCCATAAAGTGCCATAAATGGGGTCATTTTTGCTGCGGTATGGAAGGAAGTGTTATACCACCATTCAACCAGAGGTAACCACTTGACCCATTGTGTTTATTTATCAGATACAAAGCAACGAAGATATCCTTCCAAACATTTGTTCATTATCTCAGTTTTCCCATCAAATTGAGGATGATATGATGAGCTATGAGATAATTGAGTACCCAAACAAGAAAATAATTTCATCCAAAAATTTCCTGTAAAAATGGGATATTTTTCGCTTACAATAAGCTTTGAGTTTCCATGTAGATTTTGAATTGTTTCCATAAATGCAGTAGCAACTATACTGGCTTTATATGGATGAGATAATGGACAAAAGTGTGCATACTTTGTAAGTATATCAACTACCACCATGATGACAGTATTTCCTTCAGACTTGGGTAAACCTGTGATAAAATCCATTATAACCTCCTCCCAACATTTACTTGGAATGGATAAATGTTGTAACAGACCTAGGGTCTTAATTGTCTCAACTTTATTTTGTTGGAAAACCAAATATTCTGCCACAAACTCTTGAATATCATATTTAAGGCCATCCCAAAAGAATGTTGGGTATGTGTTATATTCTTTCGGTGGGCGGACCCGCCCATGGTTTTGTGCATGGGTTTGTACATGGTTTTGGGGCATGATGGTTTTCAGCCCCTTGTATTTTGTAGATCCGGTCAAGGGAACTATGGTTATGTTCTAATCCAAGGATAATGGATTGGGGTTTATGTATGCTTTGGCATGTATATATATGTCTTGTAACACTAAATGGAATATAATGAAAAATCAAGCTCGTCATCCTGATTTGGGATCTAAGGGAAAATCTCTATGTATATCTGTTTTATGTTTTATGCTCTCACTATAGTTTGTTTTCTGTTTTTAAGATTCGTTTGCAGATAATTTCTCTACAGGGTTAAAACCTACATTTGGTATCGGAGTTGTTTCAGCTTCAAGGGGATGCCTTTGCTACTGAGGGGTTTTTTGATCGGGCTTGTGGTAGACCTTGTTCAGTGGGAGATCTATGGGATCGATTCTTGCGGTGAAAGAAGATGGCGAGCATTGGAAAGATAGAGATTGAGAAATTTAATGGTTAGAGTTTTGAGTTGTGGAAGCTCAAGATAGAGGATTTGCTGGTGGATAAAGACCAGTGGATCGTGGTAGATCCAGGTACTAAAACAATGGCAATATCAGATGAAGACTGGAAAAAGTTGGATCGGAAGGCGAAGAGAAAAATACGGTTGTGTCTCAGATTCGATATTGTTGAATTTAACCGGGGAAGCTGCAACGAAGAATTTATGGGACAAACTTGGGACTTTGTACCAATCTAAGTCTCTAGTGGATAAATTTTTCCTGTGGAAAAAGCTGTATAACCTGAGGATGAAGGATGGAGACTCGTGATAGAGCATCTTAATGCCTTCAATACTATGGTAAGTTAGTTGTCATTTGTTGATATTAAAATCTCAGATGAAGATAAATGCATCAATTTGTTGTGTTCTCTACCAGACTCGTGGGACAATCTAGTTATTGAAATAGGTAGCAATACAACTACCTTGAATTTTGATGACATTGTATCAGCCTTTCTATCGGAGGAAATGAGACGGAGAAATATAGAGGGTTAGAATGGAGGTGCCTTATCTATATGAGGAAGGTCCCAAAACAGAAATAAGAATAAGGTTTCAAGTGGGAGATCCAAATCTAGAGGGAGATCTAAATCTCCTGGAAATTTTGTAAAGGTGCGATGGAAATGTGAAAAGGAAGGGAACTACAAAAAGCACTGCAGATCTAAAGCTCCTGAGAAAGGAAAGGGATCTGATGATTCTCCTTTTGCAGAGGCAAAAACCACCTCGGATGAAGGTGGGGATGTGTATTTGGATTCTTCTTCAAATACACATGTAGATCATGAGTCATGGTTGATTGACTCAGGTGCATCCTTTCACTTCACTCCCCATATGGAGTGGTGTTGCAAGTATTAGAAATATGATGGTGGTGATGTCTTCATAGGTGATAATAGGAAGGCAAGAATCGTCGGACATGGAAAATTCAAGTTGAAGCTGCAAGGTGGAAGGATTAGAACACTTTCTGGTGTTCTAAACATTCTTGCATTGGCCAGAAATCTAGTTTCTATAAGCAAGATGGATGATACAGCTGTAAAAACAGTGTTCAAGAAAGATACTTGTAAGATGGTTCGGGGAGCACTGGTATTAATGCGGGGAGTTCGGATTGGAACTCTATACAAGCTTCAGGGCAACACTGTTATTGATGGGTGAAAAATTTCTGTGGTTCCTAAAAGTGGAGTGGAAAGCCTAGCGGTCTCTAGAGAAAAGACCATGATATGGCATCAAAGGCTTAGACATATTGGAGAGAAGGGCCTTCGAATATTGCATGGAAATGGTATGGTAGAAGGTATGTCTAATAACTCTCTGGATTTCGATTTCTGTGAAGATTATGTATATGGGAAGTAGAATCGAGTGAGTTTTCCTTCTGGTTCTAAGAGGGCGAACAAGATATTAGAGCTTGTGCACAATGATGTGTTTGGAAATGTGTCGGTTCCATCACTGGGTAAGTTTGTGTACTATGTTTCATTCATAGATAACTTCTCAAGGAATACATGGATATATTTCTTGAGGAATAAATCTGAAGTCTTTGACAGATTTAAAGAATTTAAGGCTTTAGTGAAAAACTAGACAGAGAAGAAGATAAAGGTGCCGAGGATAGATAATGGTGGGGAGTTCTGCAAGAAGGAATTTGAATATTTCTATAAGAAGTGTGGTATAGCACGACAGAAGACTATTCCATACACACCTCAGAAAAATAGAGTTGCAGAAAGAATGAACAGAACGTTGATGGAAAAGGAAAGAAGCATGCTCAGTGGTACCAAGTTAGGACAAGAATTATGGGCAGAGGTAGTGGAGACTGCATGTTACTTGGTTAACAGATCACCTTCATCAGCGTTGGAGGATAAGACTCCACATGAGGTATGGACTAGTAAGAAGCCCTCTCTTTCACATCTGAGGGTATTTGGATGTGATGCATATGTACCTGTTCCAAAGGAAAAAAGGACCAAGTTGGATAATAAATCTAAAAGGTTCATCTTTATTGGGTATAAGGATGGTTTAAAGGGTTACGAGCTTTGGAACCCAGAAACAAGGAAGGTTGTGTACAACCGAGATGTGGTGTTTAGAGAGGTGAAAGATGTTGTTAAACATGAAGTCCTACCAAAGGAACCTGAGAAGATAGAGTTTGAGCTAAAGGAGGATGAATCAGACTCCACAACACAAGAAGACTCAGAAGAGGAAGAGCCACAAATTCTAGCTGTGAGAAGATCAGTTTGGGAAAGAAGACAACCAGAAAGGTATAGTCCATCTGCTTTCTGTTCAAATTTTTCTTTAACTATAACTGATGATGATCCTAGAAACGTCAGGGAGGCAGTATATTCAGAGGATGGAAAACTCTAGAAGGAGGCCATGGTTGATGAAATTTCATCCTTGCATAAAAATGAGGCATGGGATCTGGTGGAGTTCCCGGCTGGAAGGAATCCCATCGGGAGCAAATGGGTGTTTAAGAAGAAGATGAATGTAGAAGGCAAGGTGGAGAAATACAAAACTCGGTTGGTAGCAAAAGGTTATTCCCAGGTGCCGAGAATTTATTTTGGTGATATTTTTTCTCTAGTTGTCAAAGTTACTTCTATTAGATTAATTATATCTATTGCTGCTGCATTTGATTTTGAGGTAGAATAGATGGATGTGAAGATAACGTTTCTTCACGGGGATCTGGAAGAGGAGATCTACATGAAACAACCTGAATGCTTTATGGTGAATGGGAAGAAAGAACTGGTATGCAGGTTAAAGAAGTCTCTTCATGGGTTAAAACATTCACCAATGATGTGGTATCAAAAATTTGATACCTATATACGGGGACTTGGCTTTAGCAGAAGCAAGGAGGATCACTGTGTTTATTTTAAATTAATTGGTGACTTTGTTATTTATTTGGTCTTGTATGTGGATGATATGTTGTTGATTGGAAATGACAAAGAAATTATCCAAGATTTGAAGACCCAACTGTTCTCTAAATTTGACATGAAGGATCTTGGTGCTGCAGACTATATTTTGGGCATGGAAATTAAGAGAGATCGGGCAAAGAGGAAGCTCTGGTTAAACCAGAGGAATTATGTCGAGACTATATTGCAGAGGTTCGATATGTAGGATAGTAAACCGGTGAATGCTTCGATTCCTGTAGGTGTAAATATATCTTCTGAAAAATGTCCCAAGGCACAAGAAGAAGAGGAGGATATTTCCCATGTTCCATATGCAAGTGCAATGGGTAGCCTGATGTATGTAATGGTCTATACTAGACCAGACATTGCACATGTAGTGGGAGTATTGAGCAGGTTTATGTCAAACCCAGGGAAGGAGCATTGGACAACAGTGAAGCGGGTTTTCAGATATTTGCGTGGCACCAGTGATTATGGCTTGTGCTACCAGGGAAGAACAGGATTGGAAAGAGTGTTGGACATTCGTGGTTTTGTTGATGCAGACTGGGTTGGAAATCTGGACCAAATAAGATCGACAAGTGGGTATGTGTTTAGCCAATTTGGAGGTGCAATTAGTTGGATGAGTAAAAGACAGTATGTAGTGGCTCTTTCAACTACATAGGCAGAATACATGGCAACCACTCATGCAAGCAAGGAAGCAGTTTGGTTGCAGAGATTGTGTTCAAGTATGGGGTTGATGCAACAAGCTATAAGGATAGACTGTGATAGCAAAAGTGCAATTTTCTTGGCTAATAACCCTGCTTATCATTCAAATACAAATCACATTGATGTTCAATATCACTTTGTGAGAGATATGGTTGAGGCTAAAAGGGTGTTGCTGGTAAAGGTGGACACTTTGAAGAATGTTGCAGATGCATTGACGAAGTCTATGAGCACTCAGAAGTTCTCTTTGTGTAGAGAAAAAATGGGTGTTGTAGAGCTAGGCTAGTGACTAAGCTCTCCTGTGGCCCCCTGTGGAAAGAAAACAACAAGTGGGAGAATGTTGGGTATGTGTTATATTATTTCTGCAACTAGTCACGTGAAAGGGGGTCATAGGGGGCGGTAGCCCCCCCTGTTCAGGGTTCGGGGCAGCACCCCGGGAAAAAAAATTTGGACCCTATTTTTCGGTGGGCGGGTGAGACCTGCCCATGGTTTTGTGCATGGTTTTGCACATGGTTTTTGGGCATGATGGTTTTCAGCCCCTGGTATTTTGTAGATCCAGTAAACGAAACTACGGTTATGTTCTAATCCAGGGTTAATGGATTGGGGTTTATGTATACTTCGGCATGTACATATATGTTTTGTAACATTAAAAGGAATATAATGAAAAATCAAGCTGGTCGTCCTGATTTGGGATCCAAGGGAAAATATTTGTGTATATTTGTTTAATGTTTTATGCTCTCGCTATTGTTTATTTTCTGTTTTTAAGATTCGTTAATTTCTGTACAGGGTTAAAACCTGCAAAAAATTCCTTCTTGACCTTGTTGTAAGTTTTTAAAAATCATGAGTGCCCTCCTAAGGGAGAGTTGTGAAATTCCAAAATAATACTTTTTTTGAGTTGGGAATTCTTACAAAGATATAATGTATCTTTGTACCATAATGACTCATTTTTCCAGCTAAATGTTTCATATTTACTGGTTCTTGCTGCAACTTTTGAATGAGTGTCCACACCTCTTCATCATTATTCCATTCATCCCTTGCTTCAGTTATCCACTTAGGTTGGATAATAGAAATTTCACAAAGAAATGCTTCCACATCCTCAACCTTTCTTGAGAGTGCATCTGCAACAACATTTTGCTTCCCTTTTTTGTAGATGATTTCAAAGTCATAACCCAACATATTTGTGACCCATTTTTTCTTCTCTTCTGAAGATAATATTTGTTCCAAAAAGTATATAAGATTATCATGATCTGTTTTTACCTTGAAGTGTCTTCCCATTAGGTAAGGTCACCATTTCTTTAGGGCATGTAGTATTGCCAACATTTACTTCTCATAAATAGGTTTTTGTAAATATTTTACTTTGATTGAGCGAATTTCAAAAGAAACAGGTCTTCCTTCTTGCACTAAATGTTTTTGTGAAGTCTGGCGTAGCTAAGATTGGTGCTTGGCACGTTTCCTCTTTAAGATATTAAAAGGCCTTAGTTGCTTCTAGAGTCCAAGAAAATGCATTTTTCTTTAGTAATGATGTTAGAGGTGCCGATATTCTCCCATAATTCTTAAAAAACTTGCGATAATACACTATTAACCCTATAAATCCTCGAAGATGCTTTATTGTTGTGGGGATTTTCCATTCCTTAATGTATTTGATTTTGTTAGGGTCTACCTTAACACCCTCATGAGATATAATATGACCTAAATATTCCACCTTGATGGAGTGGGGTCCCCTAAGTCCAACCATTTTTTTATATATTTTTGTAATAGATTTTTCAAGTCTAGCTATGCGCAGGGGCTTTAGGGCGGGTCAAATTCCCTCATGAATTGTAATTGGTCAAAAGGGTAGAATAAGGGGGTCGCAAACCACGATTTGCAGACCCTAGAGTAGTGCAGGCTAATAGTATAAATAGAAGTCTAGATCGAGTCTAAGAAGACAATTTTTAGATAACTATGAACGTTGAAGTTAGATCTATTAACTTTGTGATATTTTGTGCGGATTTGTCTAGGTAGAAGGCTCCTGATGGCTGTGTACGTGGAGACCTTAATCCTGATGTGTGCGGACCACGCTAGCTGTGTGCACGAGTTGTTGAAGGGTTTTGTATGAAGGATCTAAACTGATATCAATAAATGAATGTTGTTGCAGATATCTGAGTCTAAAATGCATCTACTATCTATGTTATGAATGTTTCTACATCTTATTTCTGATTCCTGTATTGTCTGCAATTGGATCACTTGCGCAACTATGTTTGGGTTTATATGGATGATTATTGAATGGATTTGATGGTATAAGGCTATGATATTATGTGTTAAGGGTTATTACTTGATTTATAGATGCTATATTAACTTGAGCAAGGCATTCTGCATAATTGACCTAAATTTGTCTGTAAGGGTTACGATTTCTGTTGCGGAGGTCTGTTCATGGTCAATTTGGATCTTAAGCCACCCACATCATTCAAACCTCTCTTAGGGTATGGAAACCTGGTTCCAACACCCCCCCATACTGCTTCGGGTGAGACTTCGACTTGCGCAAGAAAGTCACTGCTGAAAGGGCTAGTAGTAAGAGGGTTTTGTTGGTTAACCTCAATTTTGAACCTGTGTCAAGATCCCTCAAGCCAACAAATCATTTCATTGTCAGGACCGGGAAAATTTTGAGAGAGGTTGGGTGATGCTGAGAGGTCATTGGCAGCCATTAAAGCCTAAACTTGATGACTGTTTTGAAAACAGATTCATGAATTTTCCCTAAACGAAAATAGAAGTAAGAAGCTATCCATTGAAGAGTGGAAGAATAAGTATATTTTCACTAAGGTGCACAATATATTTTTCGTAACCTTTGCACACGAATAGCAAGAGTGGTTGGAAAGGTTAGCAAAATTCCAAACCTATTGGAAGGATGATCAGGTCATGCAGTGGACCCCTAAATTGATCCAAAAATTGGAGAAGCCTGATAATTCCATTACCCAAACTTTAGATCACTAGGTTGACAAAATCTTGGGCGGGTTTGTAACAGAGTTTGTAGTCGATTAGTTTGTGTCATACTCTAAAGTTGAAAGAATATTTTTCAAGGGACCGAGAGGTAAGTTCTTACAAACTTTGCCTCTACTGATTAAGATGTTATTGTGTGAAAAGGGTATTTTTTGCAGGCACACTTAGTGAATGACCCTTGATCAGAGTGAAAGCGCTACGCATAGTGGTAAATAGTATCGGGTCAATAAGAGAGGGGATAGATCTGTATACAATCCTATGAGAAACTCCCCTAGTATAAATAGAAGCGAGGCTACACACGCTGAAAATAGCCCTCTTGCTACGTCACCATCAAATTCGTGTAGGGATAAGAATCCACCTACCCCACCACCACCCCCACCCGCGGAAGATATGGCAGCGCATATGAATTTATCCACCTTTAAGGGTGTGGGGGATGAGGATATGGATCAATTTTTGTTTGTGGTGAATGTGGTGTGGACTGTGCAGAATTTCAATGCTGATGTTGTCAAGAGAGCGTAGCTGGCTATGGCCTTTAAAGGTCGTGCTTTAGATTCGTTCATGGGAACACTTTATCAACATGTGGATCCCACAGTTTAGGAGATCAAGGATGCTCTGAAGCAATAGTTCCGAAAGCTAAAATCCTATTCTCAATGCGAAATAGAATTTAAAGATATAAAGCAAGGATCGATGGAATCAGTTTGGGAAGCTGACCTAAGACTAAAGCATACCATCAGCGATGGAGGATTTTATTATGATGATAAGCAGCATAAGGAGTGGTTCATTTCCATGCTATTGACACATATGTGTAGGCCTATGGGTTAGTAGAAGATTGATTCTCAAGAAGAAGCCCTAGAAATTGCTGTGAAGTTGGAAGTTGCGCCGAGAGATAATGATCAATTTGGAGCACTGCAAATTTAGAGGCAATTAGAAGAAATGCATTTAGAAATTCAGAATTTATGAAGAGACTGGGGCAAAGAAGTTGACACAGATGTCTGGTGCATCCACTGCAAGGGAGCTAGTCACACCAAATATTAGTGCTCTCTACTGTAGGATTATATGCAAGCTGGGGGACTGAGTCCACACGCCCTAGATATGTTGTTGGGCTTAGTATCCCCACACTTTGGTGCGCTGATTGTCGGGTGTTTTGGCGACATGATACATACCATTTCCCGTGGTTAGGAGCCTATGTACCAAAATTGAAACAACAATGGTGCAATTTCTACTCTTCAGTTGGTCACGATGAGCACCACTGTTGAACATATGACCTGATGATAGACATAGTGAACCTTTACAGAGTGCAGGTTGACCCTTCGTTGCCAGCATATTCCTCCGGACGAGGAGGATCCCCAGTAAGAGGACAGGGAGGGGGGAGAGGTGGAGACGAAGGTCGAGGGAGAGGGAAACTAATTTTTTACAACTGTGGAGACATTGGAAACTATGCATGAGACTGCTCGAAACTTGCACGAAAATCCTGTAGGTACTATAGACAATTTGATCATGTAATTGAATACTGTCCTATGTTAATAGCTAAAATTCAGGAAAAGCAACAGACACAGACACATAACATACAAATGGTTAAAGATGAACTGCGTGATGATGGCCCAAGTGTAAACGTAATTACACCCAACGGTGTCGCCACTGGAGGAAATGAGGAAAAGGTTTCCACATAGCCACTGATCAGAAAAGAATCTAAAAAAAATAAAGGCCTCAACCTGTAGAAAGAAAAAGAGACTTTCCTTGAGGCCAGGAAGGATTTTTCTGATACAAGAGCATCCACGTCAAGAAATCCCATGGAACCAAAAGATGATGACAAAGTTAAGCCATTCCTACAAGCCTCAATTAAGCTATTGTGCGATCAGAAGGAAGTATATTATCTCCAGGCCCTGATAGAAAATTGCGCAGAAAAAGAGGTTCTTCAAACAAAAACCAAGGCTTTGAACAAGGTTTATAATTAGAATAAGAGAACTGGAAGGGAGATGCACATGACTGTGTAGATTGGAGAGTATGAGATGGATCAAGTCATCTTGGATCTAGGGTCTGATGCAAATGTCTTACCTGAGAAAACCTAGAAAAATATGGGAGAACCAAAGTTGGAATGGTACACCATTCAGCTGCGCATGGCTAATCAACAAAATATCATTCCACTTGGAAGGCATCCAAAGGTTGTGGCAGAGATTTCCAGAGTGAAGGTATGTGCAAATTTCGAATTAATACAAATTGTGGATGATGCAAACCCCTACCCTGCGTTGTTAGGATTATATTGGGCCATTGATATGGGATGCATCATTAACCTGAAGCATAGAAGTATGAATTTTAAGAATAATGGTACAAAGGTGATAGTCCCACTAGATCCAGCAGAAGGAGAATGATACAAAGAACCAGTGCGTGAGGGGGATGATATCGACCATATATACAAGCTGAATGCACATGACGAAGATTGGATAAAATCTACAGCCGATGTTATGTTGAACTGGAAAAAGGATAGCTCATGTTTTTCGATTCCAATGGTGAGATGGAGAACAAGCAGAATTGGTTACATGATGTCTCTGTGTTGTGCTTCCTTAAGATCACAAAGAACTTCTGGTGCATCTCCTTAGAGGTAAGAGAACTACCCTACTTTGAAGGTTCTGGTAGTGTTAAAGAATTTTTGGAAGCATTGAAAAAATCTATCCCAGAGGAACAAAGGTTATGGGTGCTCGATTTGGCTATGCGTGCAACTCTAATGCGTTGGTGGGAGACGCACAGGGGAGATTTCCAGGACTGGGAGGAATGTAGACAAATTATGACACTGTGCATTGAACATCCAGCCACCCCACCAGCTGATCTCTTCTATGGTCAGGGAGATCCGTGCAATAACATGGCCATGTGGATGGTGGTATGGGGCGAAAAGACATGGAATGAGTGGGTTCATAGGTTTTGGTGCTGGTACCGACCACCTGGTATCTAGAATTTGAGCTACACCAAGGTACTCGAAACTGGTTTACAATGAGTGAGGATTTATTGGCAACCTTTGGCTCAGTGGGAGGCTTAGATAAATTGGACGAAGCTCTACAGGACATAGATGCCATGATATTTGATGAATCTCAGCCCCGAAAGGAGTGTCCTATGCTGGCTTGAGATGCACAGATGCAATACATCGTCAACTGTAGAAATATATCAATCGAGGATAATGAAGATGACCCAAGGAATGTTAATATCCCAGAGTTGGAAGGAGAGCGCGTAGTTGCAGGGCTCATATTAGGGATGGTGGATGTTACTAAACCTCTGAAATTGAAGGAAGTCAACATTGGGACAGAAGAGAAACCCATGTTGGCCAAGATTAGGGACTACTGGGATGATTATATAGTAGGAAATATTACAGAGCTATTGTCAAAGTATCAGGATCTGTTTCCTACAAAGTTCTCTGAGATGAAGGGAATTGTAGGGGACTTGGGTGTTATGAAGATCACACTAAAACCAGATGCGTGTCCTGTCAAGCAGCGACCATATCGATTGAACCCCAAGTATAAGCAGAAATTAAAGGAGGAGTTAGAAAAGATGGTGGTTGCAGGCATCATTGAACCGGTTGAACAGTCTCATTGGGTAAGCTCAATGGTGGTTTAGGAGAAAAATACCAAAGGAGAAATAAGGATTTGTGTAGATCTGCACAAGTTGAATGATACCTATGTGCATGACCCCTTCCCCTCTCTGTTTTCTGATGAAGTCCTAGATAATGTAGGGGGACAAGAAGCGTGTTCATTTACTGATGGATTTTTTGGGTATCATCAGATCAGAATTGTGCCAGAATACCACAGCAAGACCACCTTCGCCACTAAATGGGGTTCTTTCCAATATATTTTCATGCCATTCAGATTGAAAAATGCACCTTCAATCTTCTCTCACGTGGTAGTAGCTCTGTGCAAGGAATTTATACATAAATTCTTGGAGGTATATTTTGATGACTGGATAGTGTTTGGATTGGTAAAGAAACACATGTCAAACTTGCACATGATGCTTGACACCTATAGGAAGCACCAGATTTCTCTCAACCTGAAGAAGTGTATATTCTGCGTGCCTTTTGGAATTTTGTTGGGGAATATAGTATGTCAACAAGGATTGATGGTAGACCCAACCAAGATCGCGATTATCATCAACTTATAAGTTCCTACCAATGATAAAAAGCTGCGTTCCATCCTAGGACACACTGGTTATTACAGGAAGTTCATAAAAGGATATGCTCTGATCAGTGCGCTAATGGAGAAGTTGCTAAAGAATAATGTAGTATTTTTCTTGGATGACGAGTGTCAGAAGAGCTTTTAGATGCTAAAGGAGAAAATGGTCACTGCACCTATCTTAATACTCCCAGACTGGTCTAAGGCTTTTCATGTGCATGTCGATGCATCTAGTATAGAGCTTGGGGTTGTTTTAGCGCAGCCAAGAGAAGGAGACATTGATCACTCAGTCGCTTTTTCCAGTCGGAAGCTCTCTAATGCAGAGCGCAACTACTCAACTACAGAAAGGGAAGGATTTGCCATGGTATATGCATTGCAAAAATAAAGACACTGTTTTCTAAGAGGGCATTCCAAAATGTTCACTAATCATTCTGCTTTGAAATACCTGGTCAATAAAGCTATGTTGGGGTGGAATATTTTCAGATGATTGTTGCTTTTTTAGGAGTATGAATTTGAGATTATTGTGAATCCTAGAAGATTGAATGTTGGGCCTGATCATATGTCATGAATTGAGAATGGGGATGGTGTTGAGTCTTCGCGCGACACCAAGCGAGGCAGAGAAACATTTAAAGGGCCACGTAAGAAGCGAAAAGGGTCCAAGGCAAGAGGAGAGGAAGAAGTTACTATGACAGAAGAGGACCTCGACAAGATTGTCGATGAAGTTTCTTTAGCATCAGAGGGCCGATGTAACTCCATGGAGATGTAGTACAAGGCCGCAGTGGAAGCTTTGCAATCAAGTTTGCAGGTTCTATAGTTGAAGACTGATACATTGCAAATGAGTGTAGATCAAGAGAGGCCGGTGCAAGCGAGCCTTCCATCCACTTTGATCGGCATCGACCTTGTGAAGCTGCCAAGTGGGAAGTGTTAGTCATCAATAATTTTTTATTTTATCCAAAGATGACTAAGTTGAAAAATTCAGATTTCTAGAAACAAAATTTGCATAAACATTGTGAGTTCTAGAAATCTCACAACCTTCATTATCCTAAGTCTATCAGTCTCTCATAAAACCTTCACTCAAAGCTTCAAAATAACCCTGTTGGTTCAAAAGAAGACTGTTCCAAATTCCTCATTTCGTTCATTTTCTCCTTCACCACAAGTGTTCTTTCTTCCCCCTTAAAAAGCCCATTTTTCCTTTTACCTCATCCTCCATTTCCTAAAAATCCCCCTTAAACCTTTTAAATCTCTTTTAAAAAGTTTAAAACCCCTTTTATTTCCTCTATCGGAACCTCAAAAAGGCTCAAAAACCCACTCTTTTGGGCCTTTTTTCCGACTTTTTCATAAAAAAGGCCTTAAGCCCCTTTCGCTTAAACCCAATCCCCTTTTTCTGCAAAAAAACCATGCCCTGCGACCAAAGCGCTAAGCCCATTGGCATTTCGGCCTTTTTCCTTTCCCTGTGACCTTTTTCCTTTGTAAAATATTTTCCGTTGATGTGAAGCCCGATCGTTCCATCACATCGGCCATCGCATATCGACATTCCCTGTTCCTTTGTTCCCGGACCCTTTCTCTGCCGATATGCGATCCCGCGATGAAATCTCCACCATCGATCAAGTTTGATCAGACGATCTGCGTTGTTTCACACTATTGTCTTCACTTCCGCTTGTCCATCCTCCACGATCAAATCTCCACCGTTGATATAACTCCCTCAGATCCAACAGCCATCGCTATCTCGCAATTTCGCTTTCCTCCGACCATTCGCCCCTACCCACCTTTTTCCGATACAATCTAGACCGTTGATCCTCCCGATCTAATGGCCATCACTCTTTCTCATTCCACACCTCCCCTCGCACCATCATGACTTTGTGCAATTATGTGATACGTTCTTCGCCGTTGATCTTCTCAATCCAACAGCCCACATTACTTCTGCCTTTCAAACCTCACCCTTCTCATTCTCCCCCATCAACAAATCTCGACCATCGATCCTCATGATCTGACGGCTCTCATTGCTTCCACTTTCTTCCACCCCACCAGCCTTATAAGCCTTCCTGTTTGATCTGAGCCGTCGATCAAATTTGATCGGACGGTCCTCGCTTCATCACCTTGTCACCATTCCTCCACCCCATTCACTCATGTTTTCCTTTCTGCGATCAAATCTTGACCGTCTATCTCCCGATCCAATGGCTCCCATTCAACCTCCCACTTCCGCTTCCTTCCCTTTATATAATCACTCCACTGTGATTATAACCCTTTGTCACTGAAATCCAATAGCACACATGGTTTTTACCCAAACTCAAGCCCCCCCGCTTGCTACAAAAGGGCCCACGTCAGCTCGGCCCCACCATATATTTCCTGCGCACATATTTTCTATTTTTCATGCTCGCTTGCAGCCATAGATCTGCCCCCCCAGATCGGACGGTCTAAAATCATTTCCGCATTCATTTCACAAATAAAATTGATCGCCCGTTTTCAACGTGAAATAGGTGGTTTTCGCCTGGGCACCCGTCATCCAGAGAACCGTATCGCGTCCATTTGACACAAAACCATTTACTTCCTGAGTCCTACACAAAAAACACCTATGATTTTCTGCAAAACTGCCTTTCCACTCTCGCGCCAAAATCAAATTTGAAACCCTAGTTTCTTATTATTTTTCCATGAAATCCTTTCTGCGCATTCAGCTCCTCTGCGGTTTCTCTTCCACCTTCGCCATCACCTTTGAAGCAGTTTAAACCCACCACACAGGTTTTTATAATTTTTTTGAATGTTTATGTGTAGGTTTAATGGCGCCCCAAGCCCAAGGGGCCATCCCACAGTCAAGATAAAGATTGAGGCCTCAGGATGATGATCCGAGGGCCTGAAACAAAAGGGGATGGGGTATTTAATTCCAAGGGGTCTTATTGATGATTCATGGTCATTAATTCGATCAAAGGAAACCCTTGCACACAAAAAAATGAAAGGAACAATGAAGATTAGTAAAGAGTATCAGATATTTAAAGATAAAGGATTAAAAGTCAAAACTTGAAGATCAAAGGACTTAATCCTGCAGATTAATGGTTAAAGCGCAGTTTAAAGACAGATAATTAAAGCTAAATCAGTTAGCATAGTCAATAAAGACGACATAATGGATTATGCAGGCCTAAAACATCATCAGGCCTAAACGTAGTTAATTGATGAAATGAAGGAATCTTAGGCCAGAACAGGCCTCAAATACATCAACAAGAGGCAGTTATTTCTCCAAAAGCTCTAATTGCCACCTATTGGCTACCTTCTGTCCCAAAGGTAAAATTAGCAGATATTACACAAAAGGATATATTTTAAGCTGTCAAGACAGTTAATGTAAAGATAAAGATAGGCCTCAAAGTTAAACTTTTCCCCTATTTTATCCTTAGAAAGTTAAGACAAAGTTATTAAGCAGAGAAATATTTGCACACATGTTCCCACCTTATGCCATGCATGGTTTTCAAGGTCAGGGATGCATTTAATCTGTAATTAATAAAACTTGGACACTAGATCAGTTCCACCTCCTCATTTGTAGCATAAATACTGCACTCGAACTCACTGTATGTGGGGCAATTGATAACTCTTTGAAGTAATACATAGTTCTGTTGAAGTTGAAAGAAATTTGATGTTCTGGAACTTGTGGATGTTTTGACCTGTTTTTTGATGGAGAAAGCTCTGTAATTGGATCGCTGAGCTTGGCTGTTGGTGAAGTATTCTAATCTGTTAATGTTTTTCCTATTTTCCATTCTATTTCATCATTTCATACTACAGTAGAGTAAAAATTTTAGGCTAAGAAATGTCTCCTAGAAGCACCTTAGACCTATTTACTCTTCACTGTTTTATGTTTTCCTCTGCTGAAGCACTCTAGAGAATTATTAATTGCTCTCTTGAACCCTTATGCTTGTTTATTTTAGAAATAGTTCAATATAGCTGGCCTCAAGAATGATTTATGGTTTTCCCTGCTTACTTGCTGCTACTTAAAAGTTGTTTCTGAAGTCTCCCTTAAAAGTACCATTGTCCAAAGTTTTCCAAAGAGGTATGTTTTGATCATACCCTTTGTACTTACTCAATTTTTTTTTTTTAAAGTCTTTATAGCTGTAATCAAAGATGTCTAGGAGTCCCCTCTTCTATGAATGTAGTTATTTGTGAATCTTAAATGTTTTCTTATCCTTGAAAGTAAAATATTTTGATGAAATAGAGCGTTCCTCGACTCCTAGATTTTATTTGAAAAGTTTGTCTTGGAATTATTATTTGCTGAAGTGTGGTTTCTAGAATTTATGGTTAGCCCTCTCTATGGAATGCCTCTTCATGCTCAAATTATATTTAAGTCCCTTTGTTGAGAAGTACATATAATTAAGGATTCTTAATTGCCCTTAGTTCTACTTTTCATTCTAAACCTTTAATGTTCATTTCATTTCACCTGAAATATTTTGAAGATCCAATAGCCAAGTTAGATTTTCCCTTTGATATCCCTGATTCATCTACAAACTTGTTACAATTTCCACTTGACTCCATTGCCCAATGACTTAGATATTTCCCTTTCCTATCTATGTTTCCTATATCATCATGTCCCACCAAACAATCAAACAAACTCATGCTTAACAACTAGCCTAAAATCAACCTTTTACAAGCCAAAAAGTCATATATTTGCAAAAAATTGAGAGATCCCTCTCCGAGACTAGGAGGGCTAGATCCTAGAGCTCTAAAGAATGGTTTATATGTTTCCTTGTCATTTGGTTTACCAATCAGCCAAATCACAGGACCCCAACATTTTGGCGATCACGGTGGGATATTTTTTGAGTAATAGTCCCTAAACAAGATACTCAGTATCCATTCAAGTGAATTATAGATTTCTTCAAGCACTACCAGCATAATGGTAATCATGATAGGATCTATCTGAATCAGTGGCAATCTAAGTAACCCTTAGGATTATGAGAGACCCTTATCAAACCTTGGAGAAATCAGCTAATAAGCCATAGAGTAGATTCTGTTTGTTTCACCACCTTAGCTAAGTGTTGAATCAGGCATAGGACACTCTCACAACCATATAACTACAAAAAACTTAGAAAAACCCAAAACATTTCAGATTGGTTTTCAAATAAACCATTAGTGGTGGACCATAAAACATTTTACCTTCAAAAAAGCTAAAAATTTCCACCTGGCGACTCCACTAGGCCCAGTAGGCATATTACCTCACTAGCACTCCATATTTCCTTAGGACTATGTTAACCAGCCCCGAGAAAGTTTAGAAACCTAGTTCCCTATTATAGAAATCACTGTGAGAGGAAAAATCTTGAAAAACAGTCCTAAAAAATTCAAACCTCTCTAAATTTTGGAAACTGAAATCTGGCTTCACATAGGGTCAATACTAGATCCCATCCAAATCTTAATGCTCCCACCATAGTTGATAATTCAGAAAGGGTTTTGTGGCACTCTTCTAGATCTGGAAAACCAACTATTGACAGAACCATCCCAAGAACAAGATCTGTTCCTGAAGATCTTACAGTCTTGAAAGATCCTCACTTTAACTTACCTCACACAAAGAACCTATTTATAAATAAGTCTCAAAGTGATTTAAACCAAGTTGATTTTGAAACCATAGATTTGCAACAGAGTTTTAGCAGAGAAGCTTCACATTCTACTCCACCTGATTCTCAGCTTCTCCATCATTTCATCTCCTTCCATAACAGATCTGCTCATCATCAGTTTGCTAGCTCAAGTGTTTCTTCTACTCCTGTACATGCATACACTGTTCAAAGCTCTCCAACTCAACACACTTTCCCTCTTGTAAATCCACCTCTTGTAAATCGCCCATTATTTCCTATCATGGTAACATAGTATGCTCCTCTAGTCCTTCCTTTACCTCTAGTCAATTTTCCACAGGACTACCAGTCCAATATTCCATTATATGATGTTAGTAGTTCTACTACTGCTTTACAACATGTGGACAAGATTAATGACTATTTTGATAGAAATGAGATAGGTGATGAAACCGTTAAACTCAGATTGTTTGCTCAAAGTTTAGGGGGAGAAGAAAGAAAATGGTTCAAAAACTTAACCCCTAATAGTATTAATGACCTCCAAGCTTTCCATCAATTATTCACAAACAAATGGGCAATCAGAAAAAACCCTCTCCAAATACTTTCAGATTACAACAATCTCAAGAGAAACACTGGGAAAAGTGTTCAAAACTATTGCACTAGATTCAATAGTGTCTATAACGCACTACCCCCATATTTGAAACCTCCACAAGTCTCAGCTTTGGCCAAATTACCTGAAGGATTTGATCTTGAGATGGCCTATTAGCTAAGAGAAAGGGATCCCTTAACTGTAGAAGACATGCAGAAGGGAGCTCTTAGTGTAGAAGCAAATCTGATGGAGAAAAGAGCTAGGATGAGGAATGAAAAGAAAGTATCATTTAGGGATGAAGCTGCACCTTTCACATCTAACTCAAAAATGGAAAGGATGATGGAGACAATGATGGAGAGGATGAACATATACGAAAAATCTCAATCTAGAGAAAATCAAACCAACCCCCAAAACAGAAATAGAAATCCAAATCCCTGAAGAGATCCTAATCAAAATAGGCAAAGAGACAATGACCAACAAATTAGGCCCCCCTTTCAACAAAACTATGACGATCAAGAAGAAGAAAGGGAGATTGAAAGATTGGAAGAAGGACATGTAAACTTGATAGGATCTAACAGTGGGGATGATGTCTTCCTCACTGAAGAAGAACAAGATTTCTTTTCCTCAGGACAAAATGAATACAATAATGAAGATTCTGAAGATTACAGATTGGGGTTTGAAAATGCAATCCTGGAGGTACACAAACAATATAATCTTAGAAGCAAAGGGAGCCCAGAGATTTCCAATGACAAAAACACTAGAACTATTGTTAGGGAAACTTCAGAAAATTAGCCTAAGAAGACAACAAGTAACACCAACACTATAGCCAAGAGAATTGATCAAAATAAAGACAAAAACAGTCAGCAAAGTATTAAACAAAGCTACCCTAGTACTTCTGCTAGTGGCCCTAATAAATCTGTCCCAAATGACAGTCCAAATAAGGTTCAGCAAATTAGAATTGTTGAAAGAGTTGTAAATGATAAAAATGATGTAAATATGTCAAGAAAAATAGTTCCTTTCAGCCTTGAAGGGGAAATTTCCAAGATAAAAATCACCATACCCTTAGCTGAACTAGTAACTCAGGATGTATATAAAAATCAATTTTGAAAGATTTGAATATAGGTAGTGACACTGATACTTTAAACTTGACAGATGATAAACCAGAATTATTGTTTGGTCCTGAAGTTGAAGGTAAATACGAGGAAGGGGCTGTCCCTCCCTTCTATTTCAGCCTGAATATAGATGATAAAATCTCACACAATGCCATGTTGGACTCAGGTGCTTCTCACAATATTATGCCCAAAGTAGTAATGGAAAACCTAGGCTTAGAAATTACTAAACCATATAAAGACCTGTATTCCTTTGATTCAAGCAGGGTCAAATTCTTAGGCCTAATTAAATATTTGTGTGTTAACTTGTCTCAAATTCCTGCTAAGAGTCTAGTAATGGACATAGTAGTAGCTGACATTCCCCCTAAGTATGGCATGCTTTTATCAAGATCATCAGGAGCCAAAATTCAGGGGAGCCTTCAAATGGATATGTCATATGCCACCATCCCAATGTTTAATCAAACCAGAAGACTATAGAGGAAATCCCACATGAAATACATGGTGAGCAACATAGATAGACCAAACAATTCTCCTATCTACTCCATCCATTCAAATTTGGATTCCTTTATCTTATATAATGAAGATGAAATCAACCAACATGAAAAGGAAAACAAAGAAGGATTTAGTCTACCAGAACAGTTAAATCTGCCATCAACTCAAGAAAAGAACAGTTCAGGCTTTAGCAACCTTGAACAACAGAAATAAAATTAAAATGAGATTGAAATACCTTGGAAAATAAAGTTCGATGGCTCTTGTAGCAAATTAAGTTCATGGGCTGGTGTATGGATACAAAACACGAACATAGAATATTCCTATAAGCTAGATTTTCCATGCACAAATAATAGTGCTGAATATGAAGCCTCCTCATTGGCCTACATCTGCTCAAGGATTTAGGAGCTAAGAAAATATTAGTCCAAGGAGATTCTGAGCTAATCATTAGACAAATTAAAGGGGAATATTCAGCCAAGAACCAAAAACTCAGAGAATATAGAAATGCTGCCCTTGATCTCCTAATTTTTCTGAAAAATATGAACTCATTTTCATCCCAAGAGCTCAAAATCATCTAGCAAATGAACTTGCCTTTGCTGCTAGTAATTTCCAAATACCACAAATAAATGAACAATTTGATATAAAGGTAAAAAAACAGACCTGCAATACCTGACAATGAAGATTATTTGCAAGTGTTCGAAGGAGACAAACACATAGATGATTTTTTGCAATAAAAATTGACTTTGCCATACCAGCATCTACTTCAAGCCGTGCAGAAAACTGTTTAAAAGAAGAACAAATCCCTGAAACAGAGCTGTCCTTTTCTGCTGATATAAACCATTTTGAACATCCTTTAAGAGCAGAAATAGTTGACTATAAAAATAAAAAATACCTGAAAATTTTGCAATGTAAAAATGATACAATTCCAAGAGGTCTTGCACCATTAGAACAACTGTTTGACTTCAATGATGTAGCCAAAGAACCAAGAATGGAGCCTATAGAAACAAACATAGAGGAACATAACATAGGCAGCCTAGCAGAACCCAAAATGATTAATTTATCCAACACTCTCCCAACTCATATCAAGCCTCAATACATAGAAATTTTCAAATAATTTAGAGATGTGTTTGCATGGCGATACAAGAATCTAAAATCATATGATACTAGCATCATTCAACACAAAATTCCTCTTAAGGAAAATCAGAAACCTTTCAAACAAAAACCCAAAAGGATAAACCCTATTTTATTGCCTTTAGTTGAGAAAGAGATTAAGAAAATATATGATGTTGGGATCATAGTTCCCCTTAGATATTCACAATGGGTTTCCAACTTAGTATTTGTTAGGAAAAAGACAGGGGAAATCAGGCTCTGCATTGATTTCAGAAATTTGAATAGACCCTCCCTAAAAGATAACTACCCCTTGCAAAAAATGGATCATATAATTCAAAGGGTGGTTGGATCTAAAATAATTTCACTGTTGGATGGATTCTCAGGTTACAATCAGGTGTTAGTACTCCCAAGTGATCAACATAAAATTGCTTTTACTACACCTTGGGGTACATTCATGTATGTCAAAATTCCATTTGGTTTAATAAATGCAGGGGATACCTTCCAAAGGGCCATGGAAATAGCCTTCTCAGAAGACATAGGCTATTTTATAATCATATACCTTGATGACATTATTTTTTTCTCCAAAACTGATGAAGAACATTTGATTCATTTAAAGAAAGTTTTTGAGAAATGTAGGAAATATGGCTTATCTTTGAATCCCAAAAAGACACTCTTTGGTCTCTAAGAAGGAAAGCTTCTTGGCCACATAATTTCTGAAGAGGGAATCAAAGTAGACCCTAAAAGGATTGATGGCATATTGAAAATCAGCCATCCTAGAAACCTCAAAGAATTACAATCTTTCATTGGGAAGATAATTTTTTTAAGGAGATTCATCCCCAACCTTGCTGAGCTATTAAGAAATATCACAAACATGCTTAATAAATAAATAGGTGTTAAATGGAAAATACAAGCTAAACAATCATTTGAACTAGTGAAACAAGCTCTTACTCAAACACCGGTTCTCATAAGTCCTGATTTCACCAAATATTTCTATATCTTTTTCTTTGCATGTGAACATACCATAGTTGCAGTGTTACTGCAAAAGAATGACATGGGGCATGAAAAACCAATATCATTTTTTATTAGGGCCTTAAGAGATGCTCCACTCAAGTATAACATCATAGAGAAACAAGCCTTAGCCTTGGTAAAAGCATTGAAAGACTTCAGAGTCTACATCTTGCATTCTCACATCATTGCTTTTGTCCCACATACTGTTGTCAAGGATATTCTAAGTCAAGAACCTGATGGTAAAAGGGGAAAATGGATTGATGTTATTTTAGAATATGACTTAGAAATCAGGCCTACCAAACTAATCAAAGGGTAGAGATTAGCAAAACTCATGGCTGAGTCAAACTTCCAAGCACTAGATATGAATATGGTTGATGTTTTGGAAGAAACATAAGAATTCACAGCTCCATTTATTGAAGAAATTTTTGTTAAGTCACCTTGGTATGTTGATATCATATATGTGCTGCTTTATCTGAATATCCCTCCTTCTCTGTCTAAAACTAAAGCTAAATTTTTGAAGCAGAAAGCTTTAAATTATTGCATAGTAGATGGGATTTTATATTGGAAAAATACTGTTGGTATATTGCTTAAATGTTTTCTTAAGATTGATGTAGAAAGAATCATGCATGAGATGCATGAAGGAGAATGTGGAGGACATCTTTACAGGAAGACTACAACAAATAAAATCCTCAGATCTGGTTACTATTGGCCCACCCTTTTCCCAGACACTCAGAAACTTGTCATGTCTTGCCATAAGTGTCAAATTTTTGATGGCAAGAGAAAACTCCTTCCTATACCTTTACATCCCATTAGTGTTGAGGCTCCTTTTCAACAATGGGGGTTGGAATTCATTGGGGAAATCCACCCATCTTCTTCAGCCCAACACAAGTGGATCCTCACCGCCAATGATTATTTTAACAAGTGGATAGAAACCATACCTTCTAGGAATGCTACTGACTCTGTCATTATCAAGTTCCTTAAAACCAACATACTATCCAGATTTGGTTGTCCTAGAAAAATTATCATAGACAATGCTGCTGCCTTCAAGTCTAAAAGAATGGTTGACTTCTGCCATAAGTATCATATTACCTTGGGTCATTCTACTACCTACTATCCTCAAGGAAATGGATTAGATGAATCCTCCAACAAGAGCCTTGTCAATATTATCAAAAAACTATTGGAATAGAATCAGAAATCATGGCATATTAAGCTTATTCATGATTTATGGGCTGATAGATTAACCACCAAAAAATCAATAAATATGTCCCCCTATCAGCTGGTTTATGGCATGGATGCAATCTTCCCAACCTCTTTAGGAGTTCCAGTCATGAAACTTCTTCAAGAAGTACAAAATGAAGAGAATGATATGCATAGAAGGATAAATCAGACCATTCATTTACATCAGTCAAGAGAGGAAGTGTACAAGAGAACATAAACAGTCCAAGAAAGCATCAAGAAATTATTTGACAAGAGGACTAAAGAAAATTATTTCCAAGTTGGAAATGTAGTTCTAAAGTGGGATTCCAGAAGGGAAGAAAAGGGAAAACATGGCAAATTTGAAAATCTGTGGAAAGGTCCCTACATTATTTATTCTATCAGGGGTCATAATGCATTCCTTCTCTAAGAGCTGAATGGAGAAGATTTATTTGGAGGTCCTGTCAATGGCAGGATTCTCAAGCACTATTTCTGCCAAGAATCCTAAATTTCAAAGCTTTTATTTTTCACTATAAATAAAATTGCTTCTCAATTTGAAAAAAGAAACACACAAAAACAATAGAAAAAGAAAAGAGGGCAGATTAAAAAAGGTACAACCCCATACCCAAAAAATAGAATTTTATGAAATTGAGCAAATCTAAGTACCACTGCTAATTAAAAAATGATACATTGATCAGTCATCTAGCCTAATCATGGCTGAAAATACTTTGAATTTATGTTGATAAGTTAGTAGAAGCATAGATTGATAAGATTTTTTCAGACTTGGCTTATCAGCAGAATAGATTAGGATAGAAAGAAAATGGTTCTAACAAGCTCAAAATATGAACCAAGAAAAGGAAAAGATGGCTCTAAATATATCAAAACTAGAGCTGGAAAAAGAATAGAAGGATGTTTATAAATTTTCAGATCTTAAGCCTTCACAATTTTGTTTTAATTTTTTGTAAATAAAGTCTATGTGCAGTTTGTTTTTATGCCATAGTCTTACAACAAGTTAGATAGCTTAATCCTGGTTTGTATGTTTTTAAATTTATGTTTTAGAAAATAGAGAATAAGATCTGTCAGATAGCTTAATCCTGACAGATAGTAACTTAGGTAGAGAAATAATGAGTTCAACTGTTTAATTTGAACTCATGGAAGAAATAAGAGTAGATTTAGATTAGTTTTCTTCTTTCAAATAAAAAATAAAATGTCAAAGGATTTTGCTAGTTAAAATGCACTCAAAAGAAGAAAAAATGCTAGGAAAAGTAGGAATGGGTAGGTAGAGGTGCTATCTTAAAGTGTTTTCATGTTGCAGGTCATTGAAGAAATACAAAGAAAATCAGCAAGAGAACAAAGAAATTATGCCCAATGGATAAAGCACTGGTCTGCTAAAATCCAGGAGATTGATAATCTAAGGTTCTGGACACCTAGAAAGACATATGTCCTCCCCAAGTGGAGCCACTGTTAGTCATCAATAATTTTTTATTTTATCCAAAGATGACTAAGTTGAAAATTTCAGATTTCTAGAAACAAAATTTGCAGAAACATTGTGAGTTCTAGAAATCTCACAGCCTTCATTATCCTAAGTCTATCAGTCTCTCATAAAACCTTCACTCAAAGCTTCAAAATAACCCTGTTGGTTTAAAATAATATTGTTCCAAATTCCTCATTTCGTTCATTTTCTACTTCACCACAAGTGTTCTTTCTTCCCCCTTAAAAAGCCCATTTTTCCTTTTACCTCATCCTCCATTTTCCTAAAAATCCCCCTTAACCCTTGTAAATCTCTTTTACAAAGTTTAAAACCCATTTTATTTCCTCTATTGGAACCTCAAAAAGGCTCAAAAACCCACTCTTTCGGCCTTTTTTCTGACTTTTTCATAAAAAAGGCCTTAAGCCCCTTTCGCTTAAACCCGATCCCCTTTTTCCGCAAAAAAACCATGCCCTGTGACCAAAGTGCTAAGCCCATCGACATTTCAGCCTTTTTCCTTTCCCCGCGACCTTTTTCCTTTGTAAAATATTTTCTGCCGATGCGAAGCCCCGATCATTCCATCACATCGGCCATCGCATATCGGCATTCCCTGTTCCTTTGTTCCCGGACCCTTTCTCCGCCGATATGCGATCCCACAATGAAATATCCACCATCGATCAAGTCCTATCGAACGGTCTGCGTTGTTTCACACTATTTTCTTCACTTCCACCTGTCCATCCTCCGCGATCAAATCTCCACCGTTGATCTGACTCCCTTAGATCCAACTGTCATCGCTATCTCACAATTTCATTTTCCTCCGACCATTCCCCTCTACCCACCTTTTTCCGATACAATCTGGACTGTTGATCCTCCCAATCCAACAACCATTACTCTTTCGCATTCCACCCCTCCCCTCGCTCCATCATGCCTTTGTGTGATTCTATGATGCGTTCTCCGTCGTTGATATTCTCAATCCGATGGCCCGCATTACTTCTGCCTTTCAAACCTCACCCTTCTCATTCTCCCCCATTAACAGATCTCGACCATCGATCCTCATGATCCGACGGCTCTCATTGCTTCCCATTTCTTCCGCCCCACCAGCCTTATACACCTTCCTGTTTGATCTGAGCCATCGATCAAATCTGATTGGACGGTCCTCGCTTCATCACCTTTTCGCCATTCCTCCACCCCATCACTCATGTTTTCCTTTCTGCGATCAAATATTGACTGTCTATCTACCGATCCAATGGCTCCCATTCAACCTCCTACTTCCGCTTCCTTCCCTTTATATAATCGATCCACCATGATTATAACCTTTATCACTGAAATCCAACGAAACACATGGTTTTTACCCAAACTCAAGCCCCCCCGCTACGCGACAAAAAGGCCCACATCAGCTCGGACCCACCATATATTTCCTCCACACATCTTTTCTATTTTTCGCGCTCGCTTTCAGCTGTAGATCTAGCCCCCCCAAGATCGGATGGTATAAAATCATTTTCACATTCATTTCACAAATAAAATTGATCGCCTGTTGTCAACGTGAAATAGGCGGGTTTTTCCTGGACATGCATCATCCAGAGAACCGTATCGCATCCATTTCAAACAAAACCATTTACTGCCTGAGCCCTACATGAAAACCACCTACAATTTTCTGCAAAACTGCCTTCCACTCTCGCGCCCAAATCAAATTTGAAACCCTAGTTTCTTATTGTTTTGCCATGAAATCCTTTCTGCACATTCAACTCCTCTGTGGTTGCTCTTCCACCTTCGCCATCGCCTCTGAAGTAGTTTTAACCCACCACGCAGGTTTTTATAATGTTTATGTGCAGTTTTAATGGTGCCCGAAGCCCAAGGGGCCATCCCACAGTCAAGATAAATATTGAGGCCTCATGATGACGATCCAAGGGCCTGAAACAAAAGGAGATTGGGTATTTAATTCCGAGGGCTCTTATTGATGATCCATGGTCATTAGTTTGATCAAAGGAAACCCCTACACACAACAAAATGAAAGGAACATTGAAGATTAGTAAAGAGTATCAGAGATTTAAAGATAAAGGATTAAAAGTCAAAACCTGAATATCAAAGGACTTAATCCTACAGATTAATGGTTAAAGCACAGTTTAAAGACAAATAATTAAAGCTAAATCAGTCAGGACAGTCAATAAAGATGACATAATGGATTATGCAGGCCTAAAGCATCATCAGGCCTAAACGTAGTTAATTGATGAAATGAAGGAATCTTAGGCTAGAACAGGCCTCGAATACATCAACAGAAGGTAGTTATTTCTCCAAAGGATCTAATTGCCACCTATTGCCTACCTTCTGTCCCAAAGGGAAAATTAGCAGTTATTACACAAAAGGAGATATTTTAAGCTATCAAGATAGTTAATGTAAAGATAAAGATAGGCCTCAAAGTCAAACTTTTCACCTATTTTATCCTTAGAAAGTTAAGACAAAGTTATCAAGCAGAGAAATAGTTGCACACATGTTCCCACCTTATGCCTTGCATGGTTTTCAAGGTCAGGGATGCATTTACTCTGTAATTAATAACACTTGGACCCTAGATCAGTTCCACCTCCTCATTTGTAGCATAAATACTGCATTTGAACTCATTGAATGTGGGGCATTTGATAACTCTTTGATGTAATACATAGTTCTGCTGAGGTTGAAAGAAATTTGATGTTCTGGAACCTGTGGATGTTTTGACTTGTTTGTTGATGGAGAAAGCTCTGTCATTAGATCCCTGAGCTTGGCTGTTGGTGAAGTATTCTAATCTGTTAATGTTTTTCCTGTTTTCCATTCTGTTTCATCATTTCTTACTACAGTAGAGTAAAAATTTTAGGCTAAGAAATGTCTCCTAGAAGCATCTTAGACTTGTTTACTCTTCACTGTTTTATGTTTTCCTCTGTTGAGGCACTCTAGAGAATTCTTAATTGCTCTCTTGAACCCTTATGCTTGTTTATTTTAGAAATAGTTCAATATAGCTGGCCTCAAGAATGATTTATGGTTTTCCCTGCTTGCTGCTACTTAAAAATTGTTTCTGAAGTCTCCCTTCAAAGTACCATTGTCCAAAGTTTGCCAAAGAGGTATGTTTTGATCATACCCTTTGTACTTACTCAAAATTTTTTTTTGAAGGTCTTTATAGCTGTAATAAAATATGTCTAGGAGTTCCCTCTTATATGAATGCAATTATTTGTGAATCTTAAATGTTTTCTTATCCTTGAAAGTAAAATCTTTGGATGAAATAGAGCGTTCCTAGACTCCTAGATTTTATTTGAAAAGTTTGTCTTGGCATTATTATTTGCTGAAGTGTGGTTTCTATAATTTATGGTTAGCCCTGTCTATGGAATGCCTCTTCATTCTCAAATGATATTTTAAGTCCCTTTGTTGAGAAGTACATATAATTAAGGATTCTTAATTGCCCTTAGTTCTACTTTTCATTCTAAACCTTTAATGTTCATTTCATTTCACCTGAAAGACTTTGAAGATCCAATAGCGAAGTTAGATTTTCCCTTTGATTTCCCTGATTCATCTACAAACTTGTTACAATTTCCACTTGACTCCATTGCCCAATGACATAGATTTCCCTTTCCTATCTATGCTGCCTAGATCACCATGTCCCACCAAACAATCAAACAAACTCATGCTTAATAACTAGCCTAAAATCAAACTTTTACAAGCCAACAAGTCATATATTTGCAAACAATTGAGAGATCTCTCTCTGAGACTAGGAGGGCTAGATCTTAGAGCTCTAAAGACTAGTTTATATGTTGCCTTGTCATTTGGTTTACCAATCGGCCAAATCACAGGACCCCAACAGGAAGCTACACGCTCTCCACATCTTAATATCAGCATAACTACAGAGCAGAGAAGCGCACGCACAACAACATCTCAGTGAGGCTAAGAATATTGCAGCTACAAAGATGTTAGAGTCTAGCCAGGCTCAAACAGTGCAACAGGAAACCATAGCTCAGGCAGAGCTAGAGATCTTCATCGACAGATTATGTGGTAAGATCCCCGACGTAGTCATCCAAACCTATGTCGTGCCACAAGAAAAAAGTGAGAGCCTGGTCGCAGCCCTCAAAGTTTCCAGGTCCGAGATCCAATTGGTCAAAGAAAATTTTGAGCAGTAGATTACTACACTGCAAGCTAAGTTGCACCCTAAGACCCCTCCGGAGGTGCATGCACAACATGTCGCTTTAGTGAAGACAACATTTGCCAACATCTCTGCCGATGTTGACAAGGTTTCAGAGTTTCTGGATATCGCCACGAGACTATGGACCTCTGTACAGAAAGATCCATTCGTCAAGAAAATTACCCAGGAGTTGCATGCTAAAGAGCAGGAGTTCGAAGACTTGGAGGAGGTTTTTCCTACATTCATCCCTACTCAGCAAATGGCACGCCTTCAGACCAACCATGCGTTGTAGGACAAGTTTGAGGATTTGTGCTGTAAGAAACAAATCGTCACAAATCATATGAAGCCATGGGTGGACGAAGCCATGAAACTATCTCAGGATCTTGATATTGTAGTTAGAAACCTAAACCAGACGTTGTAGAGCGTAACTTTGGCCACAGAAGGGCCAAATCCAAAGAAGCTGGTGGAGACTATGTATAGCACAATGGACCAAAGTGAAGGTGTCTTGGCGCCATTTTCAGTTTCTATCGAGGAGCTCCAGAACAAAATTAAGAATCTAGTGCCAGTGTGACTCAGGATGAGTCACAAGATTGTGTTGGGGGCCTGTTGGAGCGGGGTCCCATAATTCTGACCATTTTTTTCTATATTTTTGTAATATATTTTACAATTTTAGCTGTGCACAGGGGCTTTGGGGCGCGTCAAATCCCCTCATGAATTGTAATGGGTCAAAAGGGTAGAAAAAGGGGGCCACAAACCATGGTTTGTGGACCCTAGAGTAGTGTAGGCTAATATTATAAATAGAATTCTAGATCGAGTCTAAGAAGGAAGTTTTTAGATAAGTCTGAACATTGATGTTAGATCTAGTAACTTTGTGATGTTTTGTGTGGATTTGTTTGGGTAGAAGGCCCTTTCTGGTTGTGTGCATGGAGACCTTAGTCCTACTGTGTGTGGACCCTGCTGGCTGTGTGTGTGGGTTGTTGAAGGGTTTTGTATGAAGGATCTAAACTGATATTAATAAAGGAATGTTGTTGCGGATATCTAAGTCTGAAATGCATCTACTATTTATGTTATGAATGTTTCTGCATCTTATTTCTGATTCCTGTATTGTCTACAATTGGCTCTCTTGCGCAACTGCGTTTGGGTTTATAAGGATGATTATTGAATGGATTTGATGGTATAAGGTTCTGATGTTATGTGTTAAGGGTTATTACTTGATTTATAGATGCTATATTAACTTGCGCAAGGAATTCTACATAATTGACCTAAATTTGTCTGTAAGGGTTAGGGCTTCCGTTGTGGAGGTCTGTTCATGGTCAATTTTGATCTTAAAGAATCCTCATCATTCAAACCTCTCTCAAGGTGTGGAAACATGGTTCTAGCACCACCCCCCCCATATTGCTTCGGGTGATACTTTGGCTTGTGCAAGCAAGTCATTGCCGAAAGGGCCAGTAGTAAGAGGGTTTTATTGGTTAACCTCAATTCCAAACTAGGGTCAGGACCCCTCAAGCCAACACACCTCCTGTACTCCATAGAAACATTTGGTGGTTTTGAATATAATTGTTTCTCCTCCAATATTTTTAGCACCATATCAACATGCTGAACATGATCCTTCCAAGACTTGTTGTAGATTAGTATATCATAAAAAAATACTAACAAAAATTTTCTAGGGAAGGGTTTGAAAATGGAATTCATCAAACCTTGAAATGTGGAAGGTGCATTAGTAAGGCCAAAATGAATTGCCAACAACTCATAATTACTTTCATGAGTTCTGAATGTTGTTTTTAGAATGTCTTCAGTCTTCATTCTAATTTTATGATATCCAGAATGAAGATCCATCTTGGTGAAGTAAATTTATCTATGTAATTCATCCAATAATTCATCAATGACAGGGATGGGAAATTTATCTTTAATAGTGATCTTATTGAGATCCCTATAATATGGATACATATTCCATGATCCATCCTTCTTGTGCACCAATATTACTGGAGCAGAGAAAGAACTTTGACTAGGTTGAATTATACTGGCCTTTAGTATTTATGCAACCATACGTTCAATCTCACTCTTTTGGGCATAAGGATATTTGTAAGGCCTGATGTTTGGAGGAATAATTCCTGGAATAAAAGGAATAGCATGATTATGATCAAGAATAGGTGGGAGTCCCTTAGGAGTTTCGAACACCTTGGAATGATTTTCCAAGACTTTTTGGAGATTTGGAAAAATAGATTATTTTGATGTTTGAAGCTCTAGTGAGCATAATTGTAAAATTACGCCTCATTTTTATTTCTTAAGAAGATTTTCATGACATTAGAGTTGATTATATTTCCCTTCTTCACTGTGATGCCTCGTAATTTAACTTCATTTCCTTCCAAAAAAAAATTGAAGAAAATTTCTTGAAAATTAAAAGCTATCGTCCCCAAATATTGTAACCATTGGACTCCTAATACAACATCATCACCACCCATTGGAATGGAGAGAATTGGACTATTCAATACATATTCCCCCATGGTTAGCTTGATATTATGGCACTTTCTAGAGCAATTTATTGTTCCTCCATTTTCAACCATAACTTGACACTCTAGTGTTGTGTATATGAAGCAATTCAATTCCTTGGCTACCTTACAATGAATATAATTATGGGTACTACCCGAATAAATCAACACTATTACATTTTTCTTATTGATATGTCCTTCTATCTTGAGAGTTTTAGGATTGGTAGTTCCTTCCAATGAATTACAATATATGGTCGGATTCATTTATTCTTTCTGTAGGGTTGGTTCCTGGTGTATATCCTCTTCTTTTGAAGTTTCTTGTTCATTTTATTCCTCCTCTTCACAATCTATGTAAAGTAGATTTTTCTTAACACACTTATGACCTTTAGTGTATTTTCTATCACAACTTTAGAAAATCCCTTTTGCTATTTTTTCTTCCAATTTTTGTGGTGTTAACATTGTAAGTTGTAAAAGTCTAGGAGTAACAATACTTCCATATTTATAGTTGTGAGTGGTAGGCTTCCTTGTCGCCATAATTTTTCTTTCAATTTTTATTTCCAACCTGAATGCCTTCTCCAATGGATCAGGTTCCTAAAAGAGAACCTCATGTTGGATGTTATCCTTTAAAGTCCCTATGAAGACATCAATCCTGTGTTCCTCTGGAATATAAGTTACCCTTATATTCAATTTTTGGAAGTTCTCAATGTGCTCCACCATTGAACCCTTTTGTTTGATATTTATCAATTGGATAAATAAGGTTTTTCTCTTTGTATCCTCATAACGTGCTATCATTTCCTCCGTAAAAATTGACCAAATGACAATGTATTTATTAGAGCGAAGCCATAAATACCGTACAAATTTATTTGGTTCTAAATATAAAGTTGCAATGTGTACCTTTTGTGTGTTTTTCACATTATGGAGATAAAAATATTGATCCATCTGTAGTATCCATGGTACGAGATCCTTGTCATCAAAATTACTCATATCGATCTTTGGAATATGGTGGGTCTTCAATCCAACGTTAGAGTCTATGAAATAATGATTAAAATTCATTTTGTTCTCATCATGAGTTTCCTCTGCTACCTTTTCACCATTATGAAGCTTTTCATGTAGCAACTTTGTCAAACCTTCCTTCAAACCTTCCATACATTTCTTCAAATCTTCCATGTTGACTTTCAGTCATGCTTCTATACCTTCCATTCCATTCTTAAACCCATCCATATCTCATTTTAAACCATTCATGTTGCCTTTTATTTCTTCTTTGGTTTCTCTTTGTGAGAGCGAAATTTGTTGCACTTGGTATCGTAATTTTGATATATCATGTTGCACTTCTTCCTCTTCATGAGTCGTAGTAGAGTTTTTTGAGGGCTTAATGGGTGTGGAATTATTTTTGGGAGGAATTTTAGAAACCAATATTGATATCATTGCTTCAATTTTCCCTTGGAATCACTTCAAACTGATTTTTCAAACAAAAGTTATGAAATTAAAAAAAAAATAATTACACACATTTATCTTACTTTTGAGGAGATCGATATTGAAATTTGGTATTTAGTATCCCTCTGAGTCTTATTTCCAATTCCACAGGTCTGGCCTAATTTTGATTCTTCAGTATAAATTTATGCCCGATCTCCCACAATGACCTAATTATGGATTGGTTCAGTAGATCAAAATTGTACGACGTGAAATGTGTCATTGTTTCAACCTTTGGCTCTGACATCGGTACAAAAGAAAAAAAATTTTGTGCTATTTCAGCTAATTTTTACATAATTCCAATCTGATACTTAAAACGAAAGTTATGACGATTTTCCTTCGGTCACTTGTTTGAGATGAAATTTGGGAGCTTGAAAAAATACTAACTTCATCATATCATATATCAGAAAATATAGAAAACCAAGATCTAAAATGTTTGCACTAGGTTCATCAAGATTTCGGCTCCATGGGGTAAACATTACAGCTTCAGAATCCTCATAGAAAAAACTTTATAGAAAAAATTATCAGATGACCTGTTTGAAGAAGAGAAACCCTAGAATCCCAAGTTCTGATACCAAATGCTATGAAACCAGCACACAAAATAGAAGAAAAGATAGATCAATGACTTAGAAATAAGCCTCTTCAATGGGGAAACCTCCTTTACATTAAATAAATGAAAAATTCTTGGATGATACAAATGAAAAAATCTCCTTTCTATATATAGGAGTCTAAGGACTCACAATATAATCCTAGCTGACATAGCAATAATCATGTAAGGGAAAAACAATAATAATAGTGGGATTCTATGGGGAAAAATAATAACAATATGGGGACTACATGCGCACAAAAATAACAACAAGGGGGCTACACTAACAATAAAAATAAGGGGATACACTAGTATTATAGGGACCTAGCAAGAGGAATAAGTGGATGATGTTGTGCTAGCTTCCAGCTACCTGTTCATATGTTTCGTTCCTCAACTGGTGCTTCAAAACCTATATATTCTTCAAGTAAGCTGAAGAATTGATAATTAGCTACAAAATTGATATAATTCGGTAGATTGTGCAAATATTAAATAAAATAATAAAGAAGAATGAAATTATGAATAAAAGATGATTAAATACTTGTTTTTTCCAATAACCTTACAAACTTGCACTTAATTGGAGTTATTATGGTAAAAAAGGAAGATAATGGAGTTTAAGGATGGTGTCAAAAAGGAACAATTTTGGTCTTCAACAAACATCATTGTCTCTCTCCCCAATGTTGTTGTTAGTTTCAACAGTGTTGGAAATTTGTAAAACAAATAGGGTGCATCTCTTCCTGTAGAATTTGTTGGCTTGCATGGTTGTAAGTAATCTTACTGATATGGGATTTCACTTTCCCTATATTATCCTCCCTTCCGCACGCTCATCTAAGCACTCAATTTACTTTTCAAATCAATCTACCTTGGTGAAATTCATATACAATGTAACAACCCTAGTGAAAAATCCATGTAAAATATAAGACCACGGTTGATGGGACACCTATTCCAAGCTGAATGGTGGGAAAAAAACATCCTAGTGGGTGTTCATTCGGTTTATTATGGCTAAAGTAAATTGGAAAAGGGAAAAGGCTAAGGCTTTGGAAATGAATGAGGAATTTATTGGCATTTATATATCAAAATAATGGAATTTAGGAGAAAATGAAGGTGAAAGGTCATAGGTTTCTTGTGAGGAGGAAAATGAAGGAAAATAAAGGAAAATGAAGAAAATAGAGGACTCATTAATAAAAATGCTTTTGAGGATCAGTTTGTAGGCTTTTGTCGGTGCATTTTGGAGCTGTCTCATTATTATCTCTCTCTCATACCCTTGGATACTTATATTTTCTTGGAGCACTCTTGTAGAGTGTGGGTACTTGGTGATTTGGAGCAATAAAGAAAAATAAGAGTAGGAAAGCGCAATCGGTCGTCGAGATAAGCAACTTCAACGTGTTTTGATTGTAGGTATCGAGTTTCATGTATGTTTTCCTCACTATCTTTGGAATGCATGGTGTATGCATGTGGGTTTTCATAGCCTTTCCATTTCCTGGATAGCCATGGTGTTGTGGGTTTATTCCATTGATTGTTTCTAGTTGGTTCTCATGATTCCTTTAGCTATTGGGCTGAGTTATTAGTTCTTGGAGCCTTGTTTGGACAAACACCATGGAGCCTGAAAGACAACTATTGGGTTGAGTTACTACTCCTGGAGCCTTGGTTGGAAAAATGATCTGGAGCCCTAGGTGGGTTGAGTAACTAGTCCTGGAGCCTTGGTTGGAAAAACGCTCTGGAGCCCAGAAAAAACTGGGGTTGAGTTACTAGTCCTGGAGCCTTGGCTGGAACAAACACTCTAAAGCTCTAGAGCAGCTTGGATAAATACCAATTCGTGGTGGTTGTGATATCTGACTTTGAGGTGGATTCACTGGTTGAGGGTTGAGGTGGTTTGGCCTATGGAATCCCTGGATTAATTGTGATTGATGTGTTTGATGAGATCCCACATTCATGCTTGGAATATGGAAGGGGTGAATGGCTGAAGTGATACTTGGCACATCCAATCTATGGTCGGGTGGAACGTGGAAGTCCCATCTCTGGTTGGTTTTTACATTCAGTAATGAAGAGCTCATTCCTCTTGTATTCGATATCCAAATGTAATAGTTTATGTATGGATTCTATTATTGTTATATCCATTGTATTTTTGTTCTTATTGTGTTAGTTATTTAATTAAGCATGTATTTGATCAATGATGATGTATGGATATAACCATATTTTTACCTGTAAATGAATAGACAATGTATCTATGGTCAAATATATTGTATTATAGCTTATGATGTAAGGGAGCAATGGTTCTTAGTGATTCTCAGATAAGTAAGATACCCCTATGTTTAAATATGTTGTTTACACCTATAGATGCAATGTTTGTGACATGTTTAAAGAAATTCCTGTCATGGATAGGGGGTATGGGCGAGTTCCTAATGATGTGTTTTTTCTTGTACCTTTGTTTTAATGTTATTTATCATCTAGTACAATTTCATGAAGCTCTAGGCAGTTACCTGGGCCATGGGGCTAAAAAGGCAGCACAAATCCTGGAGTTACAGGCACATAACTGACAAAATTTGGCCCTAGCTGCTACCTTTCCTTGGAATTCTTGGGGCTATAGTCTTTTAGCCACTACATTGCCTTGGAATGCTCGCGTCTAAGGCTCAAATTGGTCAAAATGTCAGTCTCCTTGAGGGTTCAAAAGCATGGAAGGTTGGGTTACCTCCTGAGAATGTTTTTGGTGTTGTGTAAGGTGTGTTTGTCTTGTTTCTGTTGGTTCCAATTCCTTAAGGCCATATAGGAGGTTGAATATCATATTAGTAACCTCTCATCGCATGTTTACCTCAGTTGGCGAGCTACTTGGGTAGATGTGGGAAGAGGGTGTTACAAAGTGATATTAGAGCATAGTTCAACTCTCAGATTGGCTCTGGGTGGTGTGTTTATCATGTGTTTATGTTGGTTGCATGCGTGTGTAGTATGCTTGTGGTCTATGTGTGACTGTTTCATATGCATGGCATTGGTCATGGTTACAATGATGCCACCATGGGAAAGTTGTTGGTGCCATCATGAAATGTGTCTTCATGTGTGTATGATTGGTTATGTGTTGTTCATGCTTATGTATTGACCATATATGTTTTCTTACATGATACTACATGTTGTACATGCATTGCTTGTTGATGCTTGGTTACATGTTTTTCGTGCTTGGGTGTTGTCCATGCATGCTTGGGTACATGTTGTTACATGCTGTACATGCAATAGTTGTACATGTTTAGTTACATGTTGTTCACGTTTATGTATTGTCCATGTAAGTTGGCATGGTTGATGTTGTCATGCATCATGAGGTCATTTTATGCAATTAGGTAATCATGATGATATTGGTATGTTATGATGCTAATGTGTTGGATGAGATAGAGTAGGAGATGCAGGCCAATAAAGTGAAGTTGCAACAATGAACTTTGGGATAAGGGTAGATTATCATACAAGCATGTAGGTATGTGATTCATAGTTGTTGTAAAAATTAGGGTTACTTATATGTTTGTCATTCTATTTTTATTATGGTTACATATGTGATAAATGCTGGTTGATCAACATAGTCATATGTATTATGGTTATGTGTACGTCTTTCATTCTATTGACGTTATGGTTACATACATGATAGATGTTAGTTAACCAGTGTGATTATATGTACATTTGTTGGTTAGTTAGATATGATATTAACTTGATGACTATGTTATATGTTGTTGATGATAATGTTACATGATTCACTTGTTGTTGTTTTATGTTATTTAACTTGATGATTAGGGTTATTGCATTAAGATGTTGATTTTATATGTATCATGCTAATTTGGATTGTCCTATGCAAATGGTTAGGGTTATGACATTCCAGTATGATTTAATATGTTTTGATAGTAATTCATACTCATCTAGGTTGACTGTGTAATTGTGGTTATTATGCATGAACGACAAATGTTTATGAGCTTATGATGTGAACATGATAGTTAGTTACTGTTATGGATATTATGACCTTAATTATGTTTGAGTTGATATGATATCATGCTAACTAGATTGAGTGTGCAGACAAGATAGCCTCCCCTAAAATACATTAAGGTATGAGCTTGCTTATGCCGTTTACTTTGTACTTGAATGTTTGATTATGTTGTCTATTTGGTTTTTGAGTGTTGGTGTCTATTATGTCGTCTATTTTTGAATGTTTGATTAATCACATGATATGAGTATGTGTCTATAAGATTGCATAAAGAAATTATTTGGTATTAATATGGTTGTGCTAACGCAATGTGTTGAGATAGTTGATGTGTACTTGAGTATAAGTATGTGATGGTTGTAGCATCATGTACAATGACCAATGAATGTGAGTTGATTTTTGATTATGACATGGTTGTTAGTCTTGGTAAAAGTTTATTTTAAATTGATAGATATGTTGTATTGATGTTGATACATATGGTTAACATGTGTGTTTAGATACAAGGCAGTGTGTCTGGCATAACAAGGTAAGATAACTGGTACATTGTTATATTTATTTATGCGTTGAGATTTATGTGTTTATGATAGTATGATGCAGAGGATTGCATGGCAAAGATATTTCCATGAAATTGTAAAGAAGGCTCTGGTTGAGCTTTCACTTGGAGGAATTGGGATCCATGGGGATTGAGTCACGATGTTTGTTGTAAAATATTGTGCTTTTGGTCTTTTTTGATTTGGTTGTGATTGATTTTTTATTTTGATTGCGTCTAGTGTATGGCCATACCACTTGTTTTTGTGTCTTATTGCTATTGGTTTTCCATGGTCTCCTTCTTTGTTTTGTCTTTTATGTTTTGAGAGTATCGAGAATTGGTTGGGGAAATATTAATTTAATGGAGCCCGGGAAGAGATGAATGATTAGGAGCTCAAATCTGAGCTTGGGAAAAAGCTCAAAAATGAAAGTGCTCAAATTGATTTTGATCCTGAGCAAAGAGATAGGCCTCGGCGATACGATCCCAATGTTGCAAACGGTTCAAAAAACGGACACCATATGAAGAAGTTATTGCACTTTTAGTGGAGTGGGTCCGGCGAAGCACGGAGGGGCCAGCCCTCCTCCCATGGAACCTCGTCATATGACCAGTGTGGGAGCTTAATGATTAAGAGCGCTTAAGGAGCCTAATCTCAAGTTTAATATTTAATTAAGCTTTAGTTTAGTGGATTTTAATATGGCGGAGATTCTGGAGGTGCTCCCAAATTTAGGTGGACTTCCACTTTTAGTGGAGTTAAATGGCAGTTGCCCCACATTTAGTGGAGGAAATTGGGGCAAAGTTGTTTTGGTAATAAATTTCTCATTACTCAACCTTTTGGAATGAATTTTTTTTTTATTTCGTATGTTACCAGAATTTTTGACTGAATGGCATAGGATTCAGAGCCATGGGAGCTCATTTTCAGCCTGTTTAGCTTCGGAGAATCTTTTTGAGCCACTAGGGCCATTTTGGGTTTTGAGTTTGGTTGAGCTGTGGTTAACCTTTTTTGGTGAACCAAAAGTCATTTTCGACTATTTCCTGCATTCCAGAGCCAGTGGAATAGGTCTTAGCTCTGTTTGAAGACTTTTAGAGGCCGAAAACCTTTAGGAGAGTTTTTAGGGCCACCATGGCCATTTTGGGGTTTGAGCTGTTTTGAGTTGTGGTTATCAGTTTGAGGTGATCCAAAGCTCTATTTCAGATAATTTTGACCTTATGAAGCCATTGGAAGTGGTTTCAAAGGAATTTGACGGCCCAAAAAGTTGCAGATAAGTTCAAAGCACCAGCAGGACATTGATGAAGAAATCACTGTTTATGGTAATCTTTCACTGTTTAGTGAATTTGAAAAGGCATTATTAGATTTTTCATGCCTTTTGAATCAGTTTGTATATTCAGATTTGTCTATTGAGACACTTGTAATATTGTATTGCATTTGAGAGCTTTTAATACAAGAGGACAAGCCCATTTTGGGAGGCTTGATCCAGGAGATGTAGCCCAAGAGTTGGGGTGAACTCCTATATTATATTGTTGTTGTGTTTTGATATTATATTGTTGAATATTGTTGCTGATACCCATGTTAAGTTTCAGCAAAAACAATTACACTTAAGATACATAAACAGTGAAAAGACATACACCATTTGCAAGCTAAATTTCCGCATAACGTCAAGTTTAAAGCAAGATCATTTTAATTAAATCTGAGTGTTTACTTCTATTATTTCTTTAGCGAGAGTCTATAAGAGGGCCAGGTAGCCTCTAGATTCACCCTTTCTTTGAAAGGTGAAATATTCGGTAAATTCCCCTAAAGTCTATCTTTGTATTAGAAATATGAAGTTCTCACATTTTCAGATTTAAACTTAGAGTATTTTTGCACTCATTTACATAATTGAAAATGGATACCTTGCACCCTTTTCAAGTACCTTCCATTTTCAGATCAGATGGTATTGGAGCTCGGGTTGAGCATTTTTTTGTGTGCAAAAGGTGTTAAAACAGTCAATCTCACTGTTTTATGGCTGCTTGATTAAGAAGGGGTCTTTACTGACATTTGGTTAAAAGCTTGTCATTTGTTTGAAAGCTTTGAGGACTTTTCTTTGGAAGTTCCTTTTGGTTGTTTTGACCATTCACATAATGTCAACTTCTTCTACAAGTGAAGTTTCCTCCTTCACGAGATTCTTCAATGATGACATGAAGAATGAGTTCTTTAAGGTGAAGGACATGGTGCAGATTCTCATTGAGGATCAAAGAGAAAGTGTTAAGCTTCATTCACAATTGTTGGCTATGCAGGAAGAGAAAGAAGCCATTCTACAAAGACTTCATGATATGGAGTTGCAGCTTCTTCAAGCTCAATAAGCTTTGTGCAAGAAAATACCTCATCTTCGGGATGTAAATCATGAGGTAAATCATTCTAATTTGTCTTCAGTTTCCTCTATTGAAAAGTGTGTTGGTTCTTTTGAAAGGCATACAAGAGGTATTGGGTCCAAATTGATGTTGAAAATGGGCTATCAAGAAGGCAAAGGTTTGGGCAAGCATGCACAAGGCATTGTTGAGCCTATTTGTGTTGTGGAGCGTCCCAAAAATATTGGTCTTGGCTATGAGCAGCTTAATGGCGAAGCTTTGAGCACATGCATTCAAGAATGTGATGCAAATTTGAAGAGAACATTTCTCCCAAGTTCTCAATTACATCAATGTCATGATGGAAATCTTCCTTACCATTTTTTGAAGCCTATGTTGCAGCAAGAATATGGTAGACATGTAGCTTATGGCAAGCATGCAAAGAAACATAAGAGGATTTCTTGTACATATTGTGGTCGATTTAACCATCATGTTTCGAGATGCTGGATGAGGAAGAAGGCACACAAGAAGCAGATGAAGCAAAGACTACCTTCAAAGAAGGTGCATATGATTTGCACTTTTTTCCAAAAGAAGGGACATGTTGTCTCTCATTGTTGGACTTTGCATCCAACTCGTTGTCCCATGCACATGCAGCAAGAGGACAAAAATATTGGCGAAGGTGGAACCTCAGATTCCATTATTGATGTGGAAAGGGAAGTTTCACATGAGGAAAAGTTGCAGCAACAAAAATCACCATGGAATTGGCTTGGTGAGAAGTGGATGGACTTCTTGACACAGTAAGACGTACTCCTTTTGTACATATGCAAATTTCGGATGTATGCATGTATTTTGTTGTAATATCTTTTTTGTTTTGAGCCACCTTAGATCATTGATCAAGGCTGCATTGTATAGTTTCACTCTGTAAATTTCTCGCCAGAAATTTTTGTGTGGGTTCAAGAAGGTCAGTTGTGGACAGTTGTGGACAAGCGCATTCAAAAAGGGAAATGTCAATTTCTTTTCATTTGTGGTTCAAATTCACTTGCTTTGTAAGGAAAAAGTGTTTGAAGGGTTGAAGAGAAGAGGATTTTTATTCTCTCATTTGTTGTACTGCAGTTCATTTCTTCATTTCAGTAAGCTTTTGGGGACCAAAAGCCTCTCATTTGGGAGGTGTGATCAGGAGCTCAAATCTGAGCTTGGGAAAAAGCTCAAAAATGAAAGTGATCAAATTGATTTGGATCCTGAGCGACGGGATAGGCCTCGGCGATATGATCCCAACGCCGCAAACGGTTCGAAAAATGAACACCGTATGAAGAAGTTATTACACTTTTAGTGGAGTGGGTCCGGCGGAGCACGGAGGGGCCAGCCCTCCTCCCATGGAACCTCATCATATGACCAGTGTGGGAGCTTAATGATTAAGAGTGCTTAAGGAGCCTAATCTCAAGTTTAATATTTAATTAAGCTTCAGTTAAGTGGAGTTTAATATGGCGGAGATTCTGGAGGCGCTCCCAAATTTAGGCGGACTTCCACTTTTAGTGGAGTTAACTGGCAGTTGCCCCACATTTAGTGGAGGAAATTGGGGCAAAGTTCTTTTGGTCATAACTTTCTCATTACTCAACCTTTTGGAACGAAATTGTTTTTGATTTCATATGTAATCAGCATTTTGGACTGAATGGCACAGGTTTCAGAGCCATGGGAGCTCATTTTCACCCTGTTTAGCTTCGGAGAAGCTTTTTGAGCCACCAGGGCCATTTTGGGTTTTGAGTTTGGTTGAGCTGTGGTTAACCTTTTTTGGTGAACCAAAAGTCATTTTAGACTATTTATTGCATTCCGGAGCCATTGAAATAGGTCTTAGCTCTGTTTGAATACTTTCAGAGGCCAAAAACCTTTAGGATAGTTTTCAGGGCCACCATGGCCATTTTGGGGTTTAAGCTATTTTGAGTTGTGGTTATCAGTTTGAGGTGAACCAAAGCTCTATTTCAGATAATTTCGACCTTCTGAAGCCATTGGAAGAGGTTTTAGAGGAATTTGAGGAATTATACAGCCCAAAAATTTGCAGAGAAGTTCAAAGCATCAGCAGGACATTGATGAAGAAATCACTGTTGATGGTAATCTTTCACTGTTTAGTGAATTTGAAAAGGCATTATTAGCTTTTTCCTGCTTTCTGAATCAGTTTATATATTCAGATTTTTCTATTGAGACACTTATAATCTTGTATTGCATTTGAGAGCTTTTAATACAAGAGGACAAGCCCATTTTGGGAGGCTTGATCCAGGAGATGTAGCCCAAGAGTTGGGGTGAACTCCTATATTATATTGCTATTGTGTTTTGATATTATATTGCTGAATATTGTTGCTGATACCCATGTTAAGTTTCAGCAAAAACAATTACACTTAAGATACATAAACAGTGAAAAGACATACACCATTTGCAAGCTAAATTTCCGCATAACATCAAGTTTAAAGCAAGATCATTTTAATTAAATCTGAGTGTTTACTTCTATTATTTCTTTAGGCAGAGTCTATAAGAGGGCCAGGTAGCCTTTGGATTCATCCTTTCTTTGAAAGGTGAAATATCCGGTAAATTCCTCTACAGACTATCTCTGTATTAGAAATATGAAGTTCTCACATTTTCAGATTTAAACTTAGAGTATTTTTGCACTCATTTACATAATTGAAAATGGATATCTTGCACCCTTTTCAAGTACCTTCCATTTTCAGAACAGATGGTATGAGAGCTCGGGTTGAGCATTCCTTATTGTGCAAAAGGTTTTAAAACGGTGTAAGAGATTTACTGTTTTATTGGTTGCAAAATGGCTGCTTGAATGAGAAGGGGTCTTTTCTGACATTTGGTTAAAAGATTGTCGTTTTCTTGAAAGCTTTGAAGACTTTTCTTTGGAAGTTCCTTTTGGTTGTTTTGACCATTTACATAATGTCATATTCTTCTACAAGTGAAGTTCCCTCCTTCACTAGATTCTTCAATGATGACATGAAGAATGAGTTCTTTAAGGTGAAGGACATGGTGCAGATTCTCCTTGAGGATCAAAGGGAAAGTGTTCAACTTCGTGCACAATTGCTAGCTATGCAGGAAGAGAAAGAAGCCATTCTTCAAAGACTACATGATATGGAGTTGTAGCTTCTTCAAGCTCAAGAAGCTTTGTCCAAGAAAATACCTCATTTTCAGGATGTAAATCATGAGGTAAATCATTCTGATTTGTCTTCAGTTTCCTCTATTGAAAAGTGTGTTGGTTCTTTTGAAAGGCATACAAGAGGTATTGGGTCCAAATTGATGTTGAAAATGGGCTATCAAGAAGGCAAAGGTTTGGGAAAGCATGCACAAGGCATTGTTGAGCCTATTTGTGTTGTGGAGCGTCCCAAGAATATTGGTCTTGGCTATGAGCAGCTTAATGGCGAAGCTTTGAGCACATGCATTCAAGAATGTGATGAAAATTTTAAGAGAACATTTCTCCCAAGTTCTCAATTAAATCAATGTCATGATGGAAATCTTCCTTACAATTGTTTGAAGCCTTTGTTGCAGCAAGAAGATGGTAGACATGCAGCTTATGGCAAGCATGCAAAGCAACATAAGAGGATTTCTTGTACATTTTGTGCTCAATTTAACCATCATGTTTCGAGTTGCTAGATGAGGAAGAAGGCACACAAGAAGCAAATGAAGCAAATACTACCTTCAAAGAAGGTGCATATGATTTTCACTTTTTTCCAAAAGAAGGGACATGTTGTCTCTCATTGTTGGACTTTGCATCCAACTCGTCGTCCTACGCACATGCAGCAAGAGGACAAAAATATTGGCGAAGGTGGAACCTCATATTTCATTATTGATGTGGAAAGGGAAGTTTCACATGAGGAAAAGTTGCAGCAGCAAAATTCACCATGGAAGTGGCTTGGTGAGAAGTGGATGGACTTCTTGACACAGTAAGACGCACTCCTTTTGTACATATGCAAATTTCGGATGTATGCATGTATTTTATGTTGTAATATCTTGTTTGTTTTGAACCACCTTAGATCATTGATCAAGGTAGTGTTGTATAGTTTCATACTGTAAATTTCTCGCCAGAAATTTCTGTGTGAGTTCAAGAAGGTTAGTTGTGGACAGTTGTAGACAAGCGCATTCAGAAAGGGAAATGTCGATTTCTTTTCATTTGTGGTTCAATTTCATTCGCTTTTCAAGGAAAAAAAATTTGAAGGGCTGAAGAGAAGAGGACTTGTATTCTCTCATTTGATGTATTACAGTTCATTTCTTCATTTCAGTAAGCTTTTGGGGACCAAAAACCTCTCATTTGGGAGGTGTGATCAGGAGCTCAAATCTGAGCTTGGGAAAAAGCTCAAAAATGAAAGTGCTCAAATTGATTTGGAACCTAAGCGACGGGATAGGCCTCGGTGATACAATCCCAACGCCGAAAATGGTTTGAAAAATGGACACCGTATGAAAAAGTTATTGCACTTTTAGTGGAGTGGGTCTGGCGGAGCACGGAGGGGCCAACCCTCCTCCCATGGAACCTCATCATATGACCAGTGTGGGAGCTTAATGATTAAGAGCGCTTAAGGAGCCTAATCTCAAGTTTAATATTTAATTAAGCTTCAGTTTAGTGGAGTTTAATATGGCGGAGATTCTGGAGGCGCTCCCAAATTTAGGTGGACTTCCACTTTTAGTGGAGTTAACTGGCAGTTGCCCCACATTTAGTGGAGGAAATTGGGGCAAAGTTGTTTTGGTCATAACTTTCTCATTACTCAACCTTTTGGAACGAATTTTTTTTTGATTTCATATTTTCTCAGCATTTTGGACTGAATGGCGTAGGTTTCAGAGCCATGGGAGCTCATTTTCAGCCTATTTAGCTTCGGAGAAGCTTTTTGAGCCACTAGGGCCATTTTGGGTTTTGAGTTTGGTTGAGCTGTGGTTAACCGTTTTTGGTGAAACAAAAGTCATTTTCGACTATTTCCTGCATTCCAGAGCCATTGGAATAGGTCTTAGCTCTGTTTGAAAACTTTCAGAGGCCGAAAACCTTTAGGAGAGTTTTCAGGGCCACCCTGGCCATTTTGGGGTTTGAGTTGTTTTGAGTTGTGGTTATCAGTTTGAGGCGATCCAAATATCTATTTCAGATAATTTCGACCTTATTAAGCCATTGGAAGTGGTTTAAAGGGAATTTTAGGACTTCTACATCCAAAAAAGTTGCATAGAAGTTCAAAGCACCTGTAAGACATTGATGAAGAAATCACTGTTTATGGTAATCTTTCACTGTTTAGTGAATTTGAAAAGGAATTATTAGCTTTTTCATGCCTTATGAATAATTTTATATATTCATATTTGTCTATTGAGACACTTATAATCTTGTATTTCATTTGAGAGCTTTTAATACAAGAGGACAAGCCCATTTTGGGAGGCTTGATCCAGGAGATGTAGCCCAAGAGTTGGGGTGAACTCCTATATCATATTGTTGTTGTGTTTTGATATTATATTGCTGAATATTGTTGCTGATATCCATGTTAAGTTTCAGCAAAAAAAATTACACTTAAGATACATAAACAGTGAAAAGACATACACTATTTGCAAGTTAAATTTCCACATAACATCAAGTTTAAAGCAAGATCATTTTAATTAAATCTGAGTGTTTACTTCTATTATTTCTTTAGGCAGAGTCTGTAAGAGGGCCAGGTAGCCTCTGGATTCATCCTTTCTTTGAAAGGTGAAATATCCAGTAAATGCCCCTACAGTCTATCTCTATATTAGAAATATGAAGTTCTCACATTTTCAGATTTAAACTTAGAGTATTTTTGCACTCATTTACATAATTGAAAATGGATACCTTGCACCCTTTTCAAGTACCTTCCATTTTCAGATCAGATGGTATCAGAGCTCGGGTTGAGCATTCCTTATTGTGAAAAAGGTTTTAAAACAGTGTAAGAGATTTACTGTTTTATTGGTTGCAAAATGGTTGCTTGAATGAGAAGGGGTCTTTTCTGACATTTGGTTAAAAGCTTGTCATTTGTTTGAAAGCTTTGAGGACTTTTCTTTGGAAGTTCCTTTTGGTTTTTTTGACCGTTTACATAATGTCAACTTCTTCTACAAGTGAAGTTTCCTCCTTCACGAGATTCTTCAATGATGACATGAAGAATGAGTTCTTTAAGGTGAAGGATATGGTGCAGATTCTCCTTGAGGATCAAAGGGAAAGTGTTCAACTTCGTGCACAATTGCTAGCTATGCAGGAAGAGAAAGAAGCCATTCTTCAAAGACTGCATGATATGGAGTTGCATCTTCTTCAAGCTCAAGAAGCTTTGTCCAAGAAAATACCTCATCTTCAGGATGTAAATCATGAGGTAAATCATTCTGATTTGTCTTCAGTTTCCTCTATTGAAAAGTGTTTTGGTTCTTTTGAAAGGCATACAAGAGGTATTGGGTCCAAATTGATGTTGAAAATGGGCTATCAAGAAAGCAAAGGTTTGGGCAAGCATGCACAAGGCATTGTTGAGCCTATTTGTGTTGTGGAGCGTCCCAAGAATATTGGTCTTGGCTATGAGCATCTTAATGGTGAAGCTTTGAGCACATGTATTCAAGAATGTGATGCAAATTTGAAGAGAAAATTTCTCCCAAGTTCTCAATTACATCAATGTCATGATGGCAATCTTCCTTACCATTGTTTTAAGCCATCATTGCAGCAAGAAGATGGTAGACATGCAGCTTATGGCAAGCATGCAAAGCAACATAAGAGGATTTCTTGTACACATTGTGGTCGATTTAACCATCATGTTTTGAGATGCTGGATGAGGAAGAAGGCACATAAGAAGCAGACGAAGCAAAGACTACCTTCAAAGAAGGTACATATGATTTTCACTTTTTTCCAAAAGAAGGGACATGTTGTCTCTCATTGTTGGACTTTGCATCCAACTCGTCGTCCCATGCACATGCAGCAAGAGGACAAAAATATTGGCGAAGGTGGAACCTTAGATTCCATTATTGATGTGGAAAGGGAAGTTTCACATGAGGAAAAGTTTCAAAGGAATTTGAGGACTTCTGAAGCCCGAAAAGTTGCATAGAAGTTCAAAGCACCACTAGGACATTGATGAAGAAATCATTGTTTATGGTAATCTTTCATTGTTTAGTGAATTTGAAAAGGCATTATTAGATTTTTCCTGCCTTCCGAATCAGTGTATATATACAGATTTCTCTATTGAGACACTTATAATATTTTATTTCATTTGAGAGCTTTTAATACAAGAGGACAAGCCCATTTTGGGAGGCTTGATCCAGGAGATGTAGCCCAAGAGTTGGGGTGGACTTCCACTTTTAGTGGAGTTAACTGGCAGTTGCCCCACATTTAGTGGAGGAAATTGGGGAAAAGTTATTTTGGTCATAACTTTCTCATTACTCAAAATTTTGGAACGAATTTGTTTTTAATTTCGTATGTTCTCAGAATTTTGGACTGAATGGTGTAGGTTTCAGAGCCATTGGAGCTCATTTTCAACCTGTTTAGCTTCGGAGAAGCTTTTTGAGCCACTAGGGCCATTTTGGGTTTTGAGTTTGGTTGAGCTGTTGTTAACCTTTTTTGGTGAAAAAAAAGTCATTTTAGACTATTTCCTACATTCCAGAGCCATTGGAATAGGTCTTAGCTCTGTTTGACTAATTGAGAGATCTGCAGAAAACCTTTAGGAGGTTTTCCAGGGCCACCATGGCATTTTGGGGTTTGAAATTTGTTTTGAGTTGTGGTTATCAGTTTGAGGTGAACTGAAGCTCTATTTCAAATAATTTCAACCTTATGAAGCCATTGGAAGAGGTTTCAAAGGAATTTGAGGACTTCTACAGCCCAAAAAGTTGCAGAGAAGTTCTAAGCACCAGCAGGACATTGATGAAGAAATCACTATTGATGGTAATCTTTCACTGTTTAGTGAATTTGAAAAGGAATTATTAGATTTTTCTTGCCTTCTGAATTAGTTTATATATTCATATTTGTCTATTGAGACACTTATAATCTTTTATTGCATTTGAGAGCTTTTAATACAAGAGGACAAGCGCATTTTGGGAGGCTTGATCCAGGAGATGTAGCCCAAGAGTTGGGGTGAACTCCTATATCATATTGATGTTGTGTTTTGATGTTATATTTCTGAATATGTTGCTGATATACATGTTAAGTTTCAGAAAAAACAAATAAACTTAAAACACATAAACAGTGAAAATACATACACCATTTGCAAGCTAAATTTCCGCATAACGTCAAGTTTAAACCAAGATCATTTTAATTAAATCTGAGTGTTTACTTATATTATTTCTTTAGGCAGAGTCTGTAAGAGGGCCAGGTAGCCTCTGGATTCATCCTTTCTTTGAAAGGTGACATATCCAGTAAATGCACCTACAGTATATCTCTGTATTAGAAATATGAAGTTCTCACATTTTCAGATTTAAACTTAGAGGAATATTTGCACTCATTTACGTAAATGAAAATGGATACCTTGCACCCTTTTCAAGTACCTTCCATTTTCATATCAGATGGTATCGGAGCTCGGTTTGAGCATTTTTTACTGTGAAAAAGGTGTTAAAACAGTCAATCTCACTGTTTTATGGCTGCTTGATTAAGAAGGGGTCTTTACTGACATTTGGCTAAAAGCTTGTTGTTTGATTGAAAGCTTTGAGGACTTTTCTTTGGAAGTTCCTTTTGTTTGTTTTGACCATTCACATAATGTCAACTTCTTCTACAAGTGAAGTTTTCTCCTTCACAAGATTCTTCAATGATGACATGAAGAATGAGTTCTGTAAGGTAAAGGACATGGTGCAGATTTTCCTTAAGGATCAAAGGGAAAGTGTTCAACTTCGTGCACAATTGCTTGCTATGCAGGAAGAGAAAGAAGCCATTCTTAAAATATTGCATGATATGGAGTTGCAGCTTCTTCAAGCTCAAGAAGCTTTGTCCAAGAAAATACCTCATCTTCAAGATGTAAATCATGACGTGAATCAGTCTGATTTGTCTTCAGTTTCCTCTATTGAAAAGTGTGTTGGTTCGCTTGAAAGGCATACAAGAGGTATTGGGTCCAAATTGATGTTGAAAATGGGCTATGAAGAAGGCAAAGGTTTGGGCAAGCATGCACAAGGCATTGTTGAGCCTATTTGTGTTGTGGAGCGTCCCAAGAATATTGGTCTTGGCTATGAGCAACTTAATGGCGAAGCTTTGAGCACATGCATTCAAGAATGTGATGCAAATTTGAAGAGAACATTTCTCCCAAGTTCTCAATTAAATCAATGTCATGATGGCAATCTTCCTTACCATTGTTTGAAGCCTTTGTTGCAGCAAGAAGATGGTATACATGCAGCTTATGGCAAGCATGCAAAGCAGCATAAGAGGATTTCTTGTACATTTTGTGGTCGATTTAACCATCATGTTTCGAGATGCTGGATGAGGAAGAAGGCACACAAGAAGCAGATGAAGCAAAGACTACCTTCAAAGAAGGTGCATATGATTTGCACTTTTTGCCAAAATAAGGGACATGTTGTCTCTCATTTTTGGACTTTGCATCCAACTCGTAGTCCCTTTGCATAAATGAGGAAAAAAATATTGAAGTGTCAGTTCTGATTCCGTTATTAGTGAAGAAATTTATGAAAAGGTTGTGTAAAATCTGTGGAATCTGTTCGGTGAGAAGTGGATGGACCTCTTGACACAGTAATTCTTGACACAGTAAGACGTACTCCTTTTGTACATATGCAAATTTCGGATGTATGCATGTATTTTGTTGTAATATATTTTTTGTTTTGAGCCACCTTAGATCATTGATCAAGGCTGCATTGTATAGTTTCACTCTGTAAATTTCTCACCAGAAATTTCTGTGTGGGTTCAAGAAGGTCAGTTGTGGACAAGCGCATTCAGAAAGGGAAATGTCAATTTCTTTTCATTTGTGGTTCAAATTCACTTGCTTTGTAAGGAAAAAGTGTTTGAAGGGCTGAAGGGAAGAGGATTTTTATTCTCTCATTTGCTGTACTACAGTTCAGTTCTTCATTTCAGTAAGCTTTTGGGGACCAAAAGCCTCTCATTTGGGAGGTGTGATCAGGAGCTCAAATCTGAGCTTGGGAAAAAGCTCAAAAATGAAAGTGATCAAATTGATTTGGATCCTGAGCGACGGGATAGGCCTCGGCGATATGATCCCAACGCCGCAAACGGTTCGAAAAATGAACACCGTATGAAGAAGTTATTACACTTTTAGTGGAGTGGGTCCGGCGGAGCACGGAGGGGCCAGCCCTCCTCCCATGGAACCTCATCATATGACCAGTGTGGGAGCTTAATGATTAAGAGCGCTTAAGGAGCCTAATATCAAGTTTAATATTTAATTAAGCTTCATTTAAGTGGAGTTTAATATGGCGGAGATTCTGGAGGCGCTCCCAAATTTAGGTGGACTTCCACTTTTAGTGGAGTTAACTGGCAGTTGCCCCACATTTAGTGGAGGAAATTGGGGCAAAGTTGTTTTGGTCATAACTTTCTCATTACTCAACTTTTTGGAACGAAATTGTTTTTGATTTCATATTTTCTCAGCATTTTGGACTTAAGGGCGCAGGTTTGAGAGCCATTGGAGCTCATTTTCAGCCTGTTTAGCTTCGGAGAAGCTTTTTGAGCCACTAGGGCCATTTTGGGTTTTGAGTTTGGTTGAGCTGTGGTTAACATTTTTTGGTGAAAAAAAAGTCATTTTCGACTATTTCCTACATTCCAGAGCCATTGGAATAGGTATTAGCTCTGTTGTAAGACTTTCAGAGGCCGAAAACCTTTAGGAGAGTTTTCAGGGCCACCATGGCCATTTTGGGGTTTGAGCTGTTTTGAGTTGTGGTTATCAGTTTGAGGTGAACCAAAGCTCTATTTCAGATAATTTCGACCTTATGAAGCCATTGGAAGTGGTTTCAAAGGAATTTGAGGACTTATACAGCCCGAAAAGTTGCAGAGAAGTTCAAAGCACCAGCAGGACATTGATGAAGAAATCACTGTTTATGGTAATCTTTCACTGTTTAGTGAATTTGAAAAGGCATTATTAGCTTTTTCCTGCCTTCTGAATCAGTTTATATATTCAGATTTGTCTATTGAGACACTTATAATCTTGTATTGCATTTGAGAGCTTTTAATACAAGAGGACAAGCCCATTTTGGGAGGTTTGATCCAGGAGATGTAGCCCAAGAGTTGGGGTGAACTCCTATATTATATTGCTGTTGTGTTTTGATATTATATTGTTGAATATTTTTGCTGATACCCATGTTAAGTTTCAGCAAAAACAATTACACTTAAGATACATAAACAGTGAAAAGACATACACCATTTGCAAGCTAAATTTCCGCATAACGTCAAGTTTAAAGCAAGATCATTTTAATTAAATCTAAGTGTTTAATTCTATTATTTCTTTAGGCAGAGTCTGTAAGAGGGCCAGGTAGCCTCTGGATTCATCCTTTCTTTGAAAGGTGAAATATCCGGTAAATGCCCCTACAGTCTATCTCTGTATTAGAAATATGAAGTTCTCACATTTTCAGATTTAAGCTTAGAGTATTTTTGCACTCATTTACATAATTGAAAATGGATACCTTGCACCCTTTTCAAGTACCTTCCATTTTCAGATCAATGAATGAAATCCAAAAGGTAATGTACGACCCGAATGGAGCTCAATGCATGAGTAAGCACAACGAAAGGTCAGAATATGATATGCAGATGGAATGGTTGAGTCTATTGTGGTAAATGGATGGTGGTAGGACAATCATGAGAAAGGTAAAGTAAATGGATCTAAGATATCAGATGCCTTGGCTATGTTGGGAACTGTTGTTCTCAATATTGTGCATATTGTGCATGGATAAAGGAATTTATCTCAACCTAGACCTTATGATATATGGTAATCATGTTGTGATCATAATTATGATGATGTTTATATATGTATATATGTCTGTATGTATGTATGTCATTTATTGACAAAGTCTTCATGGATCTTGATGGTTTATATGTATATATGTATGTATGCATGACATTTTATGATAGGATCATGATTTTTTTATGCTAATGGTTATACATATGTATCTATGTATGTGACTATGTCACTTTTTGACAGGGTTGTTAGGGATCATTCTAGTGGAGGAATGATTGCTTATGCAAGTGAGTGGCATGAAGAGGTTCATGGCTATGATGAATCAAGTGGCAGAGTAGCCTTGATAGATCTATGAGGTCAATATCATGTCAGTATGATTTGATATTATATGCTTGTAATATGTCTATGTTTATGTTATGGTCAAGTAATGTTGAGGGTTACATCAGTGAAGTGAAAGTAGTGTGATCTGCGGCATGTTAGGATAAGCATGGATAGTGGAAAAACACTAGAAGCAAGGTTTCTTGTGGGGTTAGTGTGTGGTATATGGATGTACAGTGCTACTATTGGGTATATGTTGTGCATGATGTGTATTAAGTAATTGTACCTATGGTGATATGTGCATGTAACATATGTAGTATTGTGTACATATAATGATTTATGATTGTCGTGTGTATATTGCATATGTAGTGTTGGGCACAGATGGTGCTATGTACATGTTGGATATGCGGTGTTGTGTACATATCATACTTTGTGCAAGTTGGATATGTGGTGTTGTGTGCATATTGTGTTGTGCACATGTTGGATATGTGGTGTTGCATATGTATGGTGCTATGTACATATGGTGTTGTGTGTGTGTGATGTACATATGGTACTATGTACATTTGGTGTTGTGTGCATGATTGTACATGTGGTGTTGTGTGCATGTGGCTTTGTGTACATGTTGTACAGGTGGTGTTGTGTGCATGTGGTACCGTGTACATGTCATACACGTAGCGCTGGGTACATGTGGTGTCAAGTACATGTCATGCATGTGGTTTTGTGTACATTTGGTATTGTGTACACATTGTACAGGTGGTACAATGTACATTTGTCGTTGTGTACACATTGTGCAGGTGGTGTTGTGCGCATGTGATGTTGTGCACACATTATGCAAGTAGTGTTGTGTACAGGTGGTACTATGTACATGTTGTGCATATAGTATTGGTATACATGTGGTATCCTGTGCATGTCGTACATGTTGTGTTGAGGGCATGCGGTACTATGTATGTGCCTGGTGTAGTTGTGGTTTCATGACATGTGTATTGTGTTATGTTGTACACTGGGTATATGTGTATGCATTATGTTGTATTGTAAACCAGGTGTAGGTGTATGTATTGTGTTGTATTGTACACTGGGTGTAAGTGTATGTGTTTTATTTCAGTGTAGGCATATGTATTGTGTTGCATCATACACCAGGTGTAGGTGTATGTGTCGTATGTCGATGCGAGTGCATGTATTGTTTGGTGTTGTATGTCATGTGTGGATGTATGTGTTGTGATCTACACTATGTGTATGTGCACATGGTTGAGGAGAAGGCATTGGGTGTTTGTCGGGTGTGGAAACAAATCCGATGTGTGTACAACAGAACAAAGGCATAAGTAAGGACTGATGAATGATAAGTATGGGTGTTTTATTTCAGTTCTATTATGCATGTGATATACAATTCTGACTTATGATGATTACATGTGATTTATGATTATTATTTATGATGGTTACATGTAATATATGATTTTTATTTATGATTGTTGTGTTTTGAGCTAACCTCATGTGATATTTTTATACATGATGATTTGATCAGACAACTAGTTTGACTTGTGACACGAATCGAAAAAAATTGCAAGTGTACCTTGTTGACAAGCTAGCAATGAGGTATGATGTGAATTTATTTCAATTTATTTGAATCTAATGGAAGTTATGTGCTAATTGGTACAGGAAGCATGGAAATGCACGATTGGGTGGTTGAAAATGATTGGAAGCACTAACAACATAGGAAAAAGGAATTGGAACATGCAACGGTATGTTGGTAAAGCACTTCAGGAGCATGTCCATTGTGGGATACTAGTACCCAATAGTGTCCATTTATTTCCATGAACATGCTATGACTGGTATGATGGTATTGAGGCAGTCATATGCCTTGGTTGTTTGACCTTTCGATGCAAGGAAACCTTGCCAAGGGATGGACTACCCGAGATGGGGTTTCCAACGGAACTTGGAAGGTGGGTGAGTGTGCGGAAGGGGATTATCAGATTTCCCGAGGGACTATGTAGAAAATAAGGGAAGGCTGAGGATGGATTTTTTTTGGTCATTAGAATTTCCAGATGGAATCAAATACACATTAGGAGTGTGCCCTGGAACAATGAGCCAGTAAATGTTCACTGAGAATACTTTAGCACAGGATTGTAGTGTTGGACATTGGATGCAACTTTGACTTTGGCAGTGGATTCTGGCCTTCCGGGGAAGGAGGTGAATCTTGGTATCACTTTGAGGGTGGAGGTGTGAGCCTATAGATTCTCTTGTTGCTGATCAGGGCATCATATCCTTTTATTTGTTGGTTGAGAAAATGTGTATATGTGTATATTATTGTAAATATTGTATTGAGATGGTTTATAAAGCCCCAATGAAATTATGGATATTTGTTGATTGAAGCAAATGTGCTTAAGTATATGTGGTTTTTATTGTAAATACACAAATGAGTTGTGTTATAAAGCTCCAGTAAATGATATGTTTTTCATGTTTCAGCAGTGGTGATTGTAAATACTACAATGAGTTCTGTTATTAATCTCCATAGGCAGTATGTTTTGTTTTCAGTAGTATTGTTCACAGTAGGTGTCATTGAACACTGAGGATGGTGTTCCCAAAAGGGAAGGAATCTGTAACAACCCTAGTGAAAAATCCATGTAAAATATAAGACCACGGTTGATGGGATGCATATTCCAAGCTGAATGGTGGGAAAACAACATCCTAGTGGGTGGTCATTTAGTTTATTATGGCTAAAGGAAATTGGCAAAGGGAAATGGATAAGGATTTGGAAAGGAATGAGGCATTTATTGGAATTTATTTATGAAAATAATGGAAATTAGGAGAAAAGGAAGGTGAAAGGTCACAGGTTGCATGTGAGGAGGAAAAAGAAGGAAAATAATGGAAAATGAAGAAAATAGAGGCCTCATTAATAAAAAGGCTTATGAGGATCAATTGGTATGATTTTATCAATGATTTTTTGGAGCTCTCTCATTATTCTATATCTCTCTCATACCCTTGGATACTTAGAGTTTCTTGGAACACCCTTTGATAGTGTGGATACTTGGTGATTTGGATAAAGAAGGAAAAAGAAGACCAGGAAAGTGCAATCGGTCATCGGGATCAACAACTATAATAGGTTTTGATTTCAGTTACCAAGTTGCATGTATGTTTTCCTCACTAGTTTTGGCATGCATGGTGTATGCATGTGGGTTTTCCTAGCCTTTCCATTTCTTGGATAGCCATGGTGTTGTGGGTTTATTCCATTGATTATTTTTGGTTGGTTCTGATGATTCCTTTAGCTGTTCGGTTGAGTTATTAGTTACAAGAGCCTTGGTTGGACAAACACCCTTGAGCCCGACGGACAACTTATGGGTTGAGTTACTAGTATTGGAGATTTGGATGGAAAAACGCTCTAGAGCCCTAGGTGGGTTGAGTTACTAGTCCTGGAGCCTTGGTTGGAAAATTCTCTGGAGCCCTGAAACAACTGGGGTTGAGTTACTAGTCCTGCAACCTTAGGTGGAACAAACACTCTTGAGCCCTGGAGCATCTTGGATAGAGACCAGTCCGTGATGTTTGTGATATCCGACGGTGAGTTGGAGTCACTGGTTGAGGGTTGAGGTGGTTTGGCCTCTTGAAGCCTTGGATTGATTATGATTTATGTGTTTGATGAGATCCCACATTCATGCTTGGAATATGGCACGGGGGTGATTGGATGAAGTGAGACTTGGCTCAGCTAATCTATGGTCGGTTGGAACGTGGAAGTGTCATATCCATTTGGTTTTTACGTTCACTAATGAAGAGATCATTCCTCTGGTATTCGATATGCAAATGTACTAGTTTATGTATGGATTTTATTGTTTTTATATCCATTTTATTTATGTTGTTATTATGCTGGTTATAAGCATGTATTTGATCAGTGATGATGTATGGCTCTATCCATGATTTTACTTGTAAATGAATACACAATTTATCTATGGTAAAATATAATGTATTGTAGCTTATGATGTAGGGGATAAATTCTTCCTAGCAATTCTCAGATAAGTAAGATACCCCTATGTTTAAATATGTTGTTTACACCTGTAGATGCAATGTTTGTGACATGTTTGACGAAATGCCTATCATGGATAGGATGGTTCTGGATGAGTTCCTGATAATGTGTTTGTTTATGTACATTTTTTTTAATGTCATTTTATCATCTCCTACAATTTCATGAAGTTTTGGGTAGTGACCTGGGCTATGGGGTTAAAAACATTGCACAAATCTCAGATTTTCAGGCACAAAACTGACCAAACCGGGCCCTAGCCACTAACTTTCCTTGGCATGCCTGTGGCTATAGGATTTTAGCCACTACCTTGCCTTGGCTTGCCCACGACTAAGGCTCAAATTGGTCAAAAATTCATTCTCCCTCAGGGTTAAGGGGCCTGGAAGGTTGGGTTACCTCCTGAGGATGTTTTTTTATTCTGTGTAAGGTGTGTTTGTCTTGTTTCCATTATTTGCACTTCCTTAAGGTCATCTAGGAGGTTGAATATCATATTAGTAGCCTCTCATCGTATGTTTACCCTGGTTGGCCAGTTACTTGGGTATATGTGGGAAGAGGGTGTTACATACAACTAGTTTATTCCCAACAACACGTTATACGCTCCCATTTGTAGCACATTAAGCTTTACAATGGTTGGCATGCCATTCAATTAAGTTGGGCAATTTTCACCCAATATTAAACTCTTCTCCTTGTTCGTGTTTCCAATTGAACCAACCATGATTTTGTGTGTGCCTCCTTAGCCAATTGACACTACTCTACGAGTATTAGGCTAATATAATTGAAATTTGATCCAGGGTCAATTAAACCAGAAATGACTTGATTGTATAGCTTACCTTCCATTTAAATTATAGAATTTAGATGATCAACATGCCTATTATCCACTGGTGCACACATTATGGGAAAACTACGAGCCATATCTCCCATTGTCTAAGATTCTTCGGTGTTGTACAAGGGTGGCCTAACATCCCTCTGAAGTGGAAAATACCTTTTGCAGTTATTTTCTCCACCAGACCAACACTTCAATGGCTCCCTTGTATCGCCCTAATTTTTTCCTCCCATAGGCTGATTCACATGACTTCTATCTATCACATTTCTCCTCTACTGAGGTTGACCTTAACTAATTAACATTATATTTTTCCTATATCATGCATATTGGGATTTCCAATCTTTCTTATTCCCCCTTTCTTTATATTGCAGGTCGACTTTCACCTTCCAATCCCTCTTGAATTTTTGCTTGTGCTTTGATTGTTCATAATAGTGCTTTAGTTTCCAAACTTAATCCTCTAATGTCTTAGGCTCATTGAACGTGATTCTATCCTTGAAGGATTGTGGGAGTCCACTGACATAACTCTAAATCTTTGTTTTTTGTTCCTCAAGGTAGGGAACATACCTTAGAAACTCTAAGAATTTGGTGATATACTCCTCATCTGACATTTTTCCCTATCTGAGCTCATATAAAAGCCTTATTCTTGTTGTCAAAGTATCTCTCAGATAGATACTTGTTCTCGAAATATTTCTCAAATTCCTTCTAGGATAACGCTTCTTATTTTATGCCTTTTAGCTGTAACAACCCAAAATTAAAATATACAAAACTAATTGCATCAAACCATGCTATCAACGCAAATATTTAACTTACTAATATAAAAAATTATATATATACATTAACATTAGCATAGAAAACATACCTTCATAGTGAAGAACAAAAAATAGATATTACTGGTGATTTTGGGTTGTAATTCCATCTGGAACTTTCTACTTGCAACAAACTGTTGGGGACGAATTTCCACCCAACCTTAGGCAAGTTGCAGCCAATATCTCTTGCAATTGTCACCCTCGAGCCCTTAATCAAATTACTACTACCAATGCCCTTTGTCTTGGAGCATTCCCTTCCTAAAAAAATGAGTGAATGAATGAATGCTTCTCATCTCTCTTTTTCTCCATTAAATAGAGCCAACTATTCTAAAAATAGTAAGGAGAATGGAAATAGATCCACATGTGCACAATCCATGTGTCATTATGCCCACTTATATTTCCTTTTTATTTATTATTCATGTTTATTCATAATTTATCTTTTCCTTTTTACTTGATATTTTTATTTATTATTATCTTTTCTACGTTACTTGTTATTTTATTTGTTATTATATTTTCTTCCTTACTCTTTGTTTTTATTTATTATTATCTTTTCTTATTTACTTTTTATTTTATTTATTATTATATTTTGTTTGTTATTTGTTTTTTTACTTATTTATATATTATTATTATTATTATTATGATTACGGGGAAATACACACTTCCCCTCTTTAAGGATCTTCGTCCCAAAGTTAGTATATTCATTTATTATTTTATTTATTTATTTATTACCCCATGTTTTCCCAACACCCTTTGCTAAACTAGTATACCAACAAGCATCAAAATTTACACAACAACAAGGATATCCCAAAGAACCTCAAGTCATTTTTCCCAACTTTTGAAACCCAGCATAAAGCCTCATCGGTCTATACCATAGCCCCAATACTTGCCCCATGGATTAGACCTCATCTGCATCAAGGTAGACTTCTAGTCCCAATACTCAACGACTTTGGGCATATCACAAGGCTAGAACAATCCCTCCACAACTAACTAAAGTACATGGCCCTAGGCATCGAAGTCCTCATGCGAATTCTGAACTTCAACATCCCAATCAAATTCCAGGCACTCAACCTCCTCAAGATGGTCCCATAGCTCCTTAAGAGTTGTCCATAAAGAGTTACACAAGACAAAATAACACTGCCATATGAAGTGTTTATTGAGTTTGTCTCCATCCCATATGTTGTTACACATTCTCCCTCATAGGTATGGGCTCCCATGAGATCATAAAAAAAATGGCCTTCATGGCTCATTTGTGGATTTACTATGAATTATCACATCTCAACATGCAACCCATGCATTAATTATAGCCATAATATTATAGAAAATAATCCATATGTCAAATCTTTGATGTCATGATGAGAACATAACATCATTGTTATTACAACATTCTAAATAGTAAAAATTTCTAGAAGTATACTAACTTCAACATAGTTTCTTCCTCTTGGAATAATAAGATATCAATGAATTCTTCTAGAACAATGATATATTAATGCAATTCCATATCATTGTTCTCCCATCATATTTCCAACCTATTTTATTTTATCATCAATGTGCCCTTATTCCAATAGGGCTAGGGGTTTCTTCCCCTTCAATGTTATTACATAAATTTTCTCTAGGCTTTATTACAGTTGCATTAAAATTCAATGATATCCCCTAGATGATAACCTCAAGGGAGTCTTTTGAGCCTTAACTAACTTCTTTAATCCCAATAATTAAGTTTTGTTGTCAGTATAGTTGGTCACCTTACTTAAATATTATTATCATTTAACTATAATTCATGCTAGGTTTCTTTTTTCCTTTTTCTACTTATGAAATTTTCACAATTTTTCTTTGTATTCTTCATTCCCATCCTATAGGTTGTTGATTTAGTCTAATGTCATCATACTTAGAAAATGTAGCAAAGTTTTCCTAATCTAATTACAAATTGTTTTAGCTTAGTTTCTTAGAGCCCTTGTTAATACTTATTTTTATATTATAATGAATCTTACGAATTATACAACCCAACTCTAAATCTGACCTTATTGTCACCAATGATACCACCTCGTTCACTTTGAATAGATTCTAGAAACACTATCCTTTTACGTAAGTCATTTCATGCATGTCATTTTCGTCCTTAACATTCATATACATCTATATCACATTTGTCTCTTTTTTTAATTATTTCATAAGAAAAAAAAATTATATGATCATTGCTGTATTTTTATAAATACAAATTTATTTAAATATATTATTATTATATAATTTCTTATCCTTTATATATAAAATTTGATAATGCACTCTCTTAATAATATTAATCACATTTTACTAAGTTCAACGTGAATATTAAATAAGAACACAAAATGTTTAATAAGTATTAATTTTCATAGTTACTTGCAACCTATCCGTATTGCATGAATAGCTTGAAATATAATTATAATAACTATTAAATATAATTAGTGTAACGAAGCCTTCCAATCGGGAAGAGGTTATTAAAACAAAGGAAAATTATCAGTTCTAAAAATTCTCACAGTAGATAGACAATCTATGTGTATCATAAATTTTATGTATATTTTCTTTGTTTTGGTCGAAAATAGATACGAAAGGGAAATCAAGTTTCCAACCATATTTAAGGAGAAAATAAAATTTTAAATCTGATAAGAGCGGTTCTTAATTAAAAAAAAAAATATCACAATTTATACTAAAATTAAGAGAGTTAGAAGGTTGGCATACCACTACCACTGGTCTATCGGAGGCAATTTTTACAATATATCAATGCATGCAAACTGTTCACCAAATTTAGTAACATAATTTTTTCACTAAGTTTTTTTTTAATTGCGGATTTTTGGGTTGTTTACATAGCCCACATTTTTTTCCCCGGATTGGTATATGGCATTGTTTTTATTTGTTTGTTTGTTCTGGATTACAACATTAGCTTTTATCAAACATTGTTCCATATTCAGCAGAATATATGCAAGAGAATATGGCATTGTTCTTTTTGTTTGTTCGTTCTGGATTACAACATTAGCTTTTCTTAAACATTGTTCCATATTCAGCAGAATATACGCAAGAGAGAAAGATAGCTTACCTGTTTCCATGACTAAGATGACTTTGATTCCATGGAAGAGGAGCAGTATGCCATCTTTGAATATAATTTCAGATGGTTTCTACAGAATTTATTTTTGTTTTATTGGCCAATTCCTCTGCATCTCACTTCAAATATTCTCGAATGCCCTGATTTAAATGCACATACGTGAATATTTTAATTTTTTTTTACAAAAAGGAATGTTTTGAGAAATTGTGAGTTTTGTTGTCAAAAAAGATAAACCAAATACTACGAGGATAATGCCTATGTGGTCTCAACGTTAAGCAAGAAGGAGAGAAAATTGTAGGTAATAAATCTCATGAAATGACCATCCCTTTTCAGTGGACTCGATGTGCTTGACATTCTGGTTGTAAATCAGTGACTCCACTCCATATGTCGATCCTCCATGCAAATATGAAATTTTTTATTGTAGAATAGGAGAGCATTCAATCCTTTATATAGTGATAAGGAACTCAATTAATAATTATTACATCTATGATGAATAAAGGCACTATAAAAAAAAACCATCTTAACTTTCTCATGTACAAATTAATTGTAGATTCAATACTTCGCATGTAATGTTCTAAAACATAAGACAAATCTACTTCTACTCATCTGCGGAAAGCAATTCACCATTAAGAGGCAATATAAAAAGGATGGGACATGAATCAATTAACACACATAACACAATGATATATCTAGGGGAAAGCCACTGCTCAAAATTCATTCCTATATGTATTACATTAGTCAGAAAATAGAGAAGAAATACATTGTTGGTTCAGGGATAAACAATCTCTGCACAAGTATAATCTATTTCTCTACTTCAGAAGTTTCCTATGGTCAATACTTAACCAATTTAATGCCTGCCCAAGCCCCTATTTCTTTGTGTTGTTTCTTTGGGAATTAGCCTCTATTATTTAGGTAAATTCCTAATCCATAACTGCACAATCCTAATAGGACCTTCCCTGACTGTATGCACAACCTATACAACTTGGATAATTATACAAATGATAGTACACTTCCCTTGAACTCCAATATCAACTCGGTAACTTGTAGATCATGCATGCGTGGGTTAATTATGGTTGATTTATTGGTTAACTAGTTGATCACTGAGTACACACCCCACTACTAGACCTCCCACTAGTTCTTCTAATACTTGGAACTAGTTTAACTGAATTAAATTATTACAACTCAAAATAAACTCAACCTAGACTCCTAAAATTTAGGATACACTCCACATGACTCAAGTTAGGCCCTCAACTCAAATTAATTGATCCAACTGATTCAAAAACTTAGTTAATAAATTATTGTTGTCTTGTGATGTGGAATTACAATTTTCTCGTAATTAATTTCAAGGGAAAATTAAATCATAATTTTCTTGTCTCCATTTTCAACACTCCCTCTCAACAAGAAAGGGATTCACAAATACCTTGATCCAGCAGATTTGGAATGTATTCCATGCAACACCTCTCACTGTTGTTGCTACTACTGCAACATTTGAAACTGAGAATAATAAATAAAAATAATGACTAAATCAATCTACAACTGTCTATTGAGAAAATTGTGTTGTTGTTGACTCTGCTATTGAGCCAACTTCTCTGTTATCAACATTGCTCTGCACTCCATAGTATCTGAATTTCACTGATCCTCCTGATACTGAATATTGTGGGCTCCCTGTAGCAAGGTAATGATCCATGAGAAAAAAACACCTCAATGGACCCTGCCCAAATTTCTACACTTCTGGGATTATTGCTTCACATCGCCCCACCTCATAGAGGTATGGATGCATGTGCTCCTTTTTCCCACTTGGATCAAAATTCCCCCCTACCGAAGGTCTGTTCTTGAGTGGATGTCTCCACTTGGCCTCCTCTCTACTTCTCCATATGTGGCTTCTCCACAACTTGCTAAGGTTGCTTTTGAGGCTGCATGTTGAGAGGTAATTCATGCTCCCTCTCAACCACCAAATCTCTAACCTTTTCCTTGCTCCTTAATGATTTAAATGCATCTTCTACCTCAAGTGCATAAATGTTCTTGACTCGCACACCGATATGATTCACTTGTCTCGTGGCGATGTGTCTAAGGAAAATCTTCCCTTTTCTAAATATCACATCGTAGCCACAATCTTCTAATACCACTATGGAAACAAAATTCTTCTTTAGTCCTGGAAAAAACATCACATCCTTCAGTATGAGAGGGGAGCCAAACTCCCTCTGAAAAGTAATTGTGTCAATACTGGTCATGCTATAACTCCCATCATATCCAAACATTATGTTATGCTTGAGGTATTTATCCTCTAATTCACTGAAGAGATCTCTATTCCCTGTCACATGGAACGAGGCACCGTTGTCAAAATACCGCATGTTTCCCATTACTGTGATTTCCATGCATACAATGAGATTAAAATCAAACTCAAATTGTGAAGCTAGATATTCACTTGTTGCTGCTACTGCATGCTCCTTTTTGCTTGCCTTCTTCTGTGGACATTTCATGGCATAGTGCTCGAATTCATGACAGTGAAAGCACTTGATGTTGGACAAGTATTTCTTCTTTCCCTCCTCCCCTTCGGAATTATTTCTCTTGAATTTCTTTCCTTTGATGACTAATGCAAGGTCCTCTTCAACTTCTTTGGATGAGGTCCCATCTCGGTGTTCTCGCCTTATTTTTTCCTGCACTAGATTGAACCATAACCGTTCCCAACTTGGCATTTTGTCTCTACCATTAAAAAAATATTTATAATTGTGCCAGCTCTTTAGAAGACCCAACATAGTTAGAGCTACCAAATCTTCTTTTGGAATAGTAATACCGACCCCTCCAAGTTCATCATGACACTTTGTAAATTTCTCAGGTATTGCGGAATTGTGTCATTATTCTACATTTTGATGCTACAAAGTTTTTCCTTTTGTGCCACTTCTTGCAATCACTGTTGTTCTTAAACAAATATGTCAGTATTTTCCACATTGCGAATGGAGTTTCTTTCTCGTGGAGATTCGAGACAATATTATCTTGAATTCCCTCCATTATGATCCTCCTCGCTTTAGATACACCATCCTTCCACTGAGTGAAATCATGGGCATCAACTCCTGGGGGTTTAACCACATTTATCTTCTTGTAATATAGTAGCTCGTTATTATCTAATACCTCCTTCATAAGTATCGTCCATGCTACAAAATTTTTAGTTCCTTCTACAGCATAATCAAGCCCGAGTCTGGTGGAAGTCATCTTCTCAATCTTGGAGAAATCCCGCAACACTGAACTTGAAATTCGAACCTCCTACAAAAACTTCGATTTATCTTCTCTATTGTGGTTCTAGCTCTAATACCATGTAGAAATTAATTGTAGATTCAATATTTCTCATGTAATGTTTAAAATATAAGACAAAACTACTTATACTCATATGTGGAAAGAAATTTTTGATATGTGCTAAAATATCAAAAACATGAGACGTGAATCAATTAACACATATAAAAACAGGGTATATCTAGGGGACAGCCACTACTAAAAAACCCATCCTATTTTTATTGCATTAATCAGAAAATAGAGAAGAAATACAATTTTTGTTCAAGACTGAACAATCTCTGCACAAGTATAATCTATCTCTCTACTTCACAAGATGCCTCTGGTCAATACTTAACCAATTTCCTTCCTACCCAAGCCCCTATTTCCTTGCATTGTTTCCTTGGGAATATACCCCTATTATTTAGGGAAATTCCTCATCCATAGTTGCACAATCCTTATTGGCCCTTCTCTGATTGTACGCACCACCTGTACAACTTGGATAGTTATAAAAATGATAGTACACTTCCCTTGAACTCCAATATCAACTGGGTAACTCGTAGATCATGCATGCATGAGTTAATTATGCCCGATTTATCAGTTAAGAAATTGATCACTAAGTACACACCCCACTATTACACCTCTCACTAGTTCCTCCAACAATTGAAACTAGTGTAACTGACTTTAACTTTGTTTAACTGAATTAAATTATTACAAATCAAATTAAATTCATCTTAGGATCCTAAAATTTAGGAGATGCACTACATGACTCAAGTTAGGCCCCCAAATTGAATTAACTGAGAAAACTAATTCAAACTAACTTAGTTAACACATTCATGTTATCTTATGATGTGGAATTACAATTTTCTCCTAATTTAATTCAAGGGAAAATTAAATCGAGATTAACTTGTTTCCATTTACAACATCTCATCCCTGCGATAAAAAATAAGTCACACAATTTTATCAAGTCTCGTTTTTTAACATAAAACATGATTTGAATGGTGAATCTAACCATTTCTCCAAGATATAGCCCTTTTTCAAATTGGATAGTTCCAATGTGGAAATGGGAAGCTCCATTAAAACTCAAATGTGTCTCTTGTTTGATCCTTTTCAACCATATTCTTACTTGGGAGAATTTGATGAAAAAGGGTTTTCATGGGCCTCGGAAAGGCTACCTATGTTTTGTTGACTTCGAAGATTACAATGACCTATTCCTGCATTTTCCATTTTTTATTGATGTCTAGGAGACCGTCTCAGAGATGCTCAATATTACTATTAACATAAATTGGCCTTCCATTATTTACTGCCTTCGATAATGGTCAGTGAAACTAAGGCCCTTCAGAGCGATCCCTCTTTATGTATTCTCAGGGATTTGCACTCCAAAAACACATATTTTTGAAGGTAGTTTCACAAACTATTTCTCCACCAATCTCAAAATTATTGGGCACTTTCTTGATATTGGCCCATGGATCCCACTGGCTCCTAAGCGTTTTGTCTCTTTCAGGTACTTAGGGGATTCTTATCCATTTGGCATCTTTAATGGAGCTTCGAATGATGGAATATGTGAATATGGTTCCCTTATCAAGTTGGGTCTTGAGACTGAATACCGTTTCACTGTAGTGGAGGAGGTGGCTCCAACTGTCGGGTTGAGATCATATCTTTGTGGGGAATTATTTAGTGTGTTGTGTGGCTAGAAATTGATTCAATCATGATAATTGGGGACTCCAAAATAATGATCAAATGGTTGTAGGGAAAGAACTCACTTGAGGTCCCTCTACTTCATCAATGTATGGAAAACATTTTTACCTTGCTTCCTTTGTTCTCTGACATCTCCATCTTCAATATGTATCGAGAGAAAAAACTGGTGGCGGGTGCCCTATCTAAGTGCGTATCTACCCTGGTCTGATGAATTTTGATTTTTTTCATGAGGGTTCTGTCGGTGAATCAGGTTCCTTTTACTTCTAAGGAGACCATAATTTTGATTTGGTTACTCTATGATTGGTGGTTGGTTGACATTCTTGGTTATTTTATTTTTTCCCCTTGTTGGGCTCTTCTATAGAGTGTTTCCTTTGGTGTATTGCAGGTGACTACTATATTATTTTTCCTCTTTCTGTATTGACTATATTTAGCTAGATCTCTTCTTCTGTATTTTTTGAGATATGTATGTGATGATCTGAATTTCCCCCTTATGTATGACAACTTATCTTTTTCTAATGAAGGATGTTTTGTTTTTTCTTGTTGAAAACAAAAATCGTTTCACCAAGGTACCCTTTCTCTCAAGGTTTTGGTTAATTGGAACATTATATATTTTAAATCACTTAGAGATATGGTAATCGAAACTTTAGCTGCAACATGTTTCATGTTAAAAAATTAAACAACTAGACGCTTTATGAAGAACAAGTTGTGATGTGGGCTCCCTACCCCTTTCACTTGCTTCATGCAGGTTCATGCGTGGTTATTCAATGCAATGCCTTGCACTCCTATAATATATTTGGTATTGTGGAATTTCCACAAATATTTATGATCATTTACTTGCTTCCATAAACTCTCATTATCATTTTTGACCCTTCGATGCTTGAGTGCTTCAATTCAAGTTCGGTAAAGTTTCTGTTTTCTTGTCATTGTTTCTCCAATTCTAGTGGCTATGGATTAATGTTTTTTGGTATGATTTATTTTGATAAGCCATAGGGATTAATTTTCTTTGGAAGGATTGAAGTGGATAATCCACAAAAGAAAAAGTTTTAAAAATATCTTCGAAGGAAATAAGAGACTATGTAGGCCAACAACAACACTTTGTTGACTATTTCTTCCAAGCTGGTAGAGTTGAAATAGCTCAACACTACTCACAATTCCGACATCATGAACCTTCTTCACATCAACACACAAACTCCTCGAGGTTGAATGTAGCCACTAAGATATTTTCTTCTCATAATATTGGTTTCATTTCCTTTTCTAGATTTTGAAAACCTTATGTCATTACATTTGAGTGGAAAATACTGGCATTGATCTATTTCCTCACCCACTGATCTCATGTCTTAAGGCTTTCTTGAATTTTGCTAAAAATCTCCCAAAATATTTATAAGTTTCCCTAATCAAAATTTCTAGAGATTAAAGTTGTATGAAAGGAACATATTATTTACTATTCTTGGCACAAGAATATCATTTTTAAAGTGATTTTGTTCTTTCCTTGGCCAAGAATAATTCAAAGAAAAAAATCTTACTAGGGTTCAACAAGGTTGAAGCTAAAGAACATAAAATTTCAAACCCTATTTAGTTTGGTCCAAATGGGATTGGAAGGGGATTACATGAAATTTCACCAGCAAGAAGAGAAAAATAAAATAAATATCATAGGAACTAATGGTTAGAAAACACTAAGGTCTACTGCGAAAAACTGATCTATGAGACAAAAAATTCACCCAACCATCCCTATTTTCTGAAAATAAGAGGGAATATACAAGAACTATATATTACGTAATAGGCACGATTAAAATATTAGCGATAGTTTTCAGTACATATCTATATGATGACATTAAATTCAAAATTTTAACAATGCTTTCAAAGCATAACTAGAATAATAACAATAGATCTCTTAAATTTAATATTAGATCTTGTAATAATTAAAATGTTTAATTCCCAAAGGTACCTAGAGTTTAAACCAAACCAAATGTAACAACCCAAAATTAAAATATACAAAAATAATTGCATCAAACCATGCTATCAACACAAATATTCAATTTACTAGCATAAAATTTTATAAATATACATTAACATTAGCAGAGAAAACATACCTGCAGAGTAAAGAATGAAAAATAGATCTTACTAGTGATTTGGGGTTGTGATGTCATCTGGATCTTGTTAACTACAACAAACTGTTTGGGACGACTCTCCCCAACCTTAGACAAGTTGTAGCCAATATATCTTGTAGTTGGCATCCTCGAGCCCTCAATCAACTTATTATCGACAATGCCTTTTGTCTTGTAAAATTCCCTTCCTCAAAGAATGAGCGAATGAATAAATGCTTTTCGTCTCCCTTTTTTGCCATTAAATAGAACCAACTATTCTAAAAATGGTAAGGGGATTGGAAAGTGATCCACATGTGCACAATCCATGTGTCATCATGCCCACTTATATTTCTTCTTTTTTTATCCATATTTATTCATAGTTTATTTTTTCTTCATTACTTGTTATTTTTATTTATTATTATTTTTTCTTCGTTACTTGTTATTTTATCATAACATTATATTTTCTTTGTTATTTATTTATATATTATTACTTCTTTTATCATTATCATCATCATCATCATCATCATTATTTATTAATACGGGGCATTACATTGCATTCCTTAAATCTTCCCACCAGATATCAACCTTACGCTTTACGCTGAAGGTGGTTATCCTTGCTTCAATGTTCTCTGAATAGCTATGAATCTTGAAGAAATTATTCATCCCAAGGAGTCATGCCTCAACATCTCTTTATTTATTCACTTCACCATCAAATGTAGGATTCTTTGCCTTCCTAAACTATTTGGGAATATATTATTTTTCCCTCCTTTCTTCATGGTGGTGTTGATGATGATGTTGTGGTCTTCTGTGAGTATTCTCATACTGTTGTTCAGGGGTATTTCCCTCCTTTCGATAGTATCTAGTAGATTGCATCCTTTCATAATGTATTGAATTGAAAATTTGTGTATTTTCCTAGATCCACTGCCATCTTCCCCATCAATTCTTTCTTCTTGTCCCAAAGAGATTTGCATGTTTCTGTGACTAGCTCCCAATTCATGATTCTCTTTCCTTTGCAAGTACGATGGGATTTGCAATATGAAAACATTCACTTTTATTTCCTTTCCTACACTTTAATAAGACTTTATTGCACCTCAAAAAGCCTCTCATTATCAAATTTACAACTCCTTATTTCGACTCATAAGATTCTCAGTGTGTCAATCCAATCAGGAAAGTCTACCTCCCCTCACTGTCCAACTGATATTTCCTCTTCAACTTTCCTTTCTTCTTCATATCCATGTTGTGACTAATCAGAGTTGTATTTCACCATTCCTATCCTCATCTCCTTTGAACCTTAGCATCTTTTATGTGTTTTCATACACACACATAATTGTTATATTTTAACAAAATTCAAACCTTGGCTTGTTGTTGGAAATATACTGATGTAAATTTAATTGCAACATTATACCTCAATTAACACATCAGTATCAATAAAATCAAATCCAATCAATAGTAGCATGCTACTTGCATATGTACATCACAATGAAGACACACCAAACAATAAACACAATCAATCCATATGACAATCAAGTTTGACACATATCACATGTGTTATTGCCTTATATCATCTCTAAAGGTCCATAGTTTAAAATTATCTTCATTTTATCTATGACAGAGCCCATCCAGTGTTAAACATGGAAGCTCTAATACCACTATGTAATGTACCCCCTACTATCCCTAGCCCCTACTAAGGGTAGAGGGAGGTAGATACTCTGATGACCAAACCTCCAAAGTTCAGTTATGGAAATGGGGTGTAGTTTTTTTTACCTTTTTCAACTTCCTTGAAAATTACAATAGGTGATATTGTGTCATTCATCTCATGGAGGCCTTTCCAATGATATAAAATTTTCCTCAATCTGACTAGCGGATCAAAAGATATGGATGTTCAAAGTTAAACTTATATGGTCTTACCACGTCATCTAACTTATCACATGGCATTGACATTGTTGTCCAAGTCATATTCCATGTCACCCCCACATAGAAGCTACCAACATGTTCATGACCGATGTTATCCTATGCCATTTATGTGGCACGCAAACAATATAAGGGTCAAATCCTATCCAACCAGTTATATATATATATATATATATCATGCAGGCCCCTCTCCTGCCACCTCACCCTAGGGATAGAATCCTAATAGAATTGCACCGCACACCTCAATATATCATCATGGACAAGGCTTCAAGGTCACATGGAATTTCCATGTCGTACTGCCACCTAAAATGCCAGACATTACACTTCAACCAATGGCACAAGGTCATGCCTCCATCGTGGGTCTCTCCTCCTACATGCTATGCCACCCTTCACTCGTCATTGCGCACATGTGGCTCCACCACAACCACTTCACCCCGGGGATTAACTCCCAGTGGGATCACAACTAAATCCATAGGAAATATCCAGGGATAAAGCATCGGGGGTGACATCAACAGTTCTTTGAAACCTCTGAGAAATTTTCACCGGGGTCCACCCAATAGTGAGGAGAGTGTACCCATTTCTACAACCTAGATCAGATTTGGAGGCCCAATCTATGTCACATGTTCTCTTTTTGTATAAATTCTGGTGGGGTTGAGCATGCCTCCACTTGAATTCTTTAGGAAAATTCTTTTGGGATGGAAAATTTCTCATCGCTTGATGAATTTTCCTCCCATATATTGCCAAGACCTCCTAATGCTTAGTCATGGTGCCTGATCGCATGGTGCATAACTATCAAACTCCTTGCTCTTCCAAGCCTTAAACTCCTAGCCCACAACAATATGTGAAGATGTGAATATTTGGGGATTTCCCTACTCTCAGAGCTTGGTCGCAATTGTTCTATTTTATATGGCCCTTAATGCCTTAAGGTTTAGCCTCGTATATATATATGGAGCTACACTTCCCGAGCTTTAATATTTGTGTATATATCTTCTGAGCTTTCAACAAGTCTTGAACCAACCCATTCAAAACACACACACACACATATTAAGTTATCCTTCCTAAGCTTAGTAATGTTAAAACAAATCTTAATAACTGATTATTTTTAATTTCATAACTCATACCAAAAATATCTACCCATTCATTTCCATTGAGGCCCATTAGAAAAATTAAATTTAAAGCTCATAGCAGTTCATAAATCTAATAAACTCTTAGGCTAATGGTTAACATAAAACAAGCTCATGGATACATGTAGGAATCCATTTATTTATTCAGGAATTACCCATAAATAAACATTTCACAAGTAGGTATAATATATCATTTCATAACATATCACAAGCATTGAAATAACACATTGAATCAAGATACATACAAACCTTAATCCAACACATTAAAAAAATTTTGAACGTTCAAGGTGAAAATATTGAGTATCACTTATCTTGGAAATTGAAAGGCCTGGCAACTGAGATTGGGACTTCCACTCTCCACCCAACCTTAGACACACTGGAACCAAACCTTTATTGCAGTAGTCACCCCCTGGCTAAATGGTTTTGTTGATGATGTTGGATGCCGCCAACATTTTAAGGGGGTCTCTTCGATGTGAATTTGTAGGAGTCCCATCTGATCATATTGTTCGGCCACCGTTGAAAGGTTAAAGATATGCCTTGGCTATAATCCAACACAAGAAAACACAACACCACTTTGGGGTTGTAATAATGTGGGTTTCGTGAGATACCCAATGTAAGGTGTACGAGGGAGACTTCCTTGACTGTTGAGAGAAATGAGTCACTGGTTAGAAAGACTTTTTGAATACCTACATATTAGTCCACATGATAAAAAAACAATAATTAAAGAATAACAACACTCATTCAATAAAAACCATATATAAGAAATCAATTAGTTCATTAATCTATTATGTAATTAAAGTGAAATATACCATAAAAATAATAAAAATAGTCCAACTACATCTATGATACATGTATGAGGAAGTGTCATCTCATTGAGTTTTTGATTAAAAGTGCAAGATCCCAATTACACTGTTACATATATGAAACATTGTATCTAATAGTGGAAAAAGAAGCCACACTTTGCTTCTCCAAAGAATGATTAATCTCCTATGTGTTACAAGAGAATCCAAGGAAAGACCTCTAGAATATTCGCCTTCCAAAATCCCTTTGCCTGAGTTATGAGGAGCTATTTATAAAAAATATCCATGACTTTTGAGCTTCCTCATGAACCTTTGACTTCTATTATTGTTCATATTATATGCATGACTTATTACATTCCATGTGTGACTATTCATATTCCACATGTGTTCCTTGGAATTCATTACATATCATCTATTACATAAGACAATTTACAAATGAGACAGTGGGATAATAAGATAAAATTGATAATGGGAGAAATACTATAATATTCCCAATTAGCTTTTAGCTAGTTGGAATTTTGAATTTTTTTTTTGCTTCCTAGTTAGAAGAATAAGAGGGTAGGGAGACCCATAAATATCCTTAGTAGGAATAAAAACACTCCTAATGTGAATGGGGGTCATCTAAATAGTTGGATTCAGCACCCTTATGTGTGAAAAGGGGAGGGAGCATGTGGAATGGGTCAACTTTGACCAAATCAATAGCCCTGGTGTGGAGGGAGTGGACATTCATTGAGGGACAATGCAGTTTTGGAGGGAGATTCCTTGCATGGAAGTAGTGACTTTAGTGAGTGGAGCCAAGGGTGAGAAAGATCACCAAGCATATAAGGAAGGGGATGGTAGCCATGGAAGACAAGATTGAGTATTATTTTGTTTATGGTCTGTTATGGCTTGTTACTCTCTTTAGTTGTTTAGCGGAGACTACAGTGCTGTTTAGCACAAGGGTGTTCCTGAGCGGGAATCCCACCTTCATCCACAGGGGACTTCGAGTGCCCACTCAAGAGAAGTTATTGGGCTACATTTCCACATTCTAGCATCAAGCCAAGCTACAAATTTCTTCTACGATGCAATTTATTCTTAGGGTTGTGTTGTGTTGCAAGGTGTAGTAGTGGAGGATTGGATTGGGCCATTTCTGAGCTTGTATTCAGTGGGGGAAGCATCCTTCCCATTGGGAGGACAGTAAAGAAGGTCATTGGGCATTATTGCAGAATTTGACACCAGGAAAAATTATTTTTATCCCCTATAGCATAGTTTCAGTCTTGGACTGCGTTATTTTAGGGAGGAGTTGCAGGGGTGGTTTCAGTGCACCATTTCGGGAGAGAGATTTCTAGTCAAGGGATCAGCCTTTCACTTGGAGAGTCTATTGGGAGAAGGCTTCATTATATGCTACATCAGATCAACCATATCTTCCCATCTATTCAATTGTAGTGAATCTTCAGCCCAAGGGCTGTAGTTCACATTTGTATTTTGGTGTATTTTCTGGAAGCCCTCTTGGGTTGTCATGGAAAGGTGATATAGAGCCTTGAACTTTATGTGTGGCATCTCTTGAGGCATATATCAATATTTTTATATTATTTTATGTTTCAAGCTGCAACTATGTTCACTATGACTACGTTGTAGCAGCTCTCCGACATTTTGTATAGCAGCCACATCTCACTTTTGAGAGTTTTTGATTATTGGAGGCTTGTTTGTCTATATCATAGGATTTCTGCCTCAATATTTTGTACTTATTTGCTGCTGAAATGATTAATATAATGGCTCCATGTTGGTCTCATATATTTATGTAATGTTATTCACTGCTATTTCCATTTTTATGTCCTATATTGTTGCTCTCCCAATTTTGGGATATTATAGTGGTATCAGAGCATAATCTTGGCTCAGCCTGTGCCATTTTAGCCAATATGTCATCAGAAGAGGGAGATCCTCTCACACATAGGGAGAAGAGGTATCTCAAAAGAACAAACCAGAGATATGATTATACAGATGATAAAGAAGACAAGGGAAAAACTCCCTTATCAGGAGGAGATGAGGAGAAGGAGTATCCCAAGCTTCTTCTTCAAACCATGCAAGATATTGCAAGAGAAATCAAGGAGATGAGGATGGATAGACACAAATAATCCCCTAAAGGGTTTCTACATGGAGAAGGCTCCGACATTTCACATCACTAGAGTGATAAACTAGTGAAGCAGCAGGTTTCCAAATGCTCTACTATGCCTACATTCTTAGCAGTGGGAAATGGAGGATTTCAAGAACAAGAAACTCTTGAAGATTACTTTCTTGAGTATGAGTCTCAACCTCAAATTTTCAAGGATCATTTGGTATTTCAAGATTTTTTTCAGATCAAGGAAAATAGGAGATCCCGACATCATAATAAAGGTCAAGGATTCACACAGAACAATGATCTTCACCGGACTATGGGAAGATTTTTCTTACCCACTTTTGATGGGTCATCCAAATGTACAACCAAATCTTGGGTAGAGAAGCTATATATCTACTTCCAGTTGAACCAAGTATCATATATGGAAGCCATCAAAATAGGAGCACTGCACCTTGTGGGTGAAGCACATGATTGGTGGTTTCATGGTCTTTCTACATTGGGGCATGCCAATGTGACTGCATATTCAGAGTTCACAAGGTTGGTGGAGAGGTTTGATTGAAGAGACCGAGAAGCACCTTTCATTGAGCTAGCTAAGCTCAAATAGTCAGGTAATCCAAAAACTTACATTTCTGAATTTCTAAAACTTTATGTTATGGTTCCTGATTTATTTGCAGCTAGGAGGGTCTATATATTTATTGATGGGCTAGCATAACATCTACATGGGTTGGTTAATTCAACCAAACCAAATACCCTTCAATATGTCGTTGAAAGGGATAGAGATCTGCAAGATGCCTCACCAAGAGCAAAGGCAACATTTCAGTAAAATCCCACTTTTCCATCAAAGGGAAAATATGAGAACAATCATTCTTCAAAGGAGAGCCAAAACAAAGTACCTCTTAGTGATGATGTCGGAAGAGACTTGAGGAGAAGGAAGCTTTGCTTCACATACCAAGAATCATGGGCACCTAGACATAGATGTGCAGTAGGGAAGGCACACTATATAGAGGTATTCTCTAATTATGAATAGGAAGAAGAAGAGGAACAGAAGGAGGTCACATTGTTGGGATAGCAGGAGAGGATCCACCACCATTAGGAGGTGGGAATGGAGCATTTTATCCTATTGGAGGGGCCCTTTCATCATTAAGAGGGGCTCTTGCATCATTGATAGGAGTACCCAAGTACTTAACCTTGAGAGTTTGAGGTTCCATTCAGGATTAGAGGGTTTCAGTGTTGATTGACAGTGGTGCTACCCACAACTTTATTGATGCCCATTTAGTGCAGAGGAGGGAAATACCCACTAATTATTTTGAGGGATTTTTAGTTTTGGTCTGAGGAGCTAGAACTATGCAGTGCATGCATTATGTTCCATATTTATTTGTCACCATGGGGACATATACATTGACTGATCACTTCTTTGTGGTTGACATACCTGACACCAATGTGATATTGGGTGTGCAGTGGTTGATTACTTTGGCGAAAGTCACAACAGATTGGGAAAATTTGCAGATGGAGTAGACAAATAGAAAGAGTGGCAAGCATCAGATGATTAGGGGCATGCACACTTATCCCTCTTAGATAGATTCTACATAGAAAACAAAGCTGGATTTGCACAATGGAATCAAGGACCTAACAATCATATCAGTTATGCAGATGACTTTGGCTCATGGTACATTACTGTTTAGAGGCATTCCACCTAGGAGGCCACCAGATCAGGACTTGGGGAGAGATGTCTCCCAACAGGTTGCACCACTTATAGATCCAGGAGGGGTGAGAACCTTGGAAGGACTTGGTACAATGTAGAGAGTATTGGGTAGGATCAAGGAGGAGGGGGACATTCTCCCAATATTAGTATTACCCACTCTCACCAAACCTCTTGCGCTGAGAAAATATCTTTCAGGGATGGAGGATGGCACCATCATGGTGCAAGGATACCAATCCATGACTTTGGAGAATCAGAATATACTTCCACATAGGGAGGAATATTTAACATATAGTAGAGGTTGGTGGCCACTCATGCATACATTGGCCAAACTCAAGAGGTTTTGGATGGGTGATAGCTTCTTATGGAAGGATAACCTCCAAATAATTCAACCTTTACTTGAGCATGAGAAAATATAGGAGGAGAAACAGAGGCAGGATAGCAGAATTCCGATATGTGACTTTGGCATGGGAGATTTCAAAGAAGGGGGAAGCCACATGACAGGTGATTTACATCGTAGATCAACAGTGCTGTCATTAGGGAGTATAGATCTTTATTGGAGATCCTAGATGTTGGTGGAATACTCCAAGGATCTCTTTGCATGAAGGATACTTGATGACCAATATTCAGAGGGGAGATATATAGTGAGATATGGGGTCATCTATTATTAGATTAGGATCTTCTTTACTAGATATTCTAAGCTCAAGGAGAAGCTACTACATGCAACACATGAGGATTTTCTCTCCAGCCACACTGATTTCATGAGGCATATCATACTATTATGGAGGGATTCACTTGGAAGGGCTACAAAGAGTAGATACATCAGCATATTAGGAGATTCATGGATTATTTGGAGATTGAGGGAGGACATAGATCTTTGATAGAGTTATCAGAACCACTTCTTTTCTCATTGGGAATAAGAGGAGAGTCATCTATGAGACACATCACTAGCTTGATCAAGGTATATGGTAAGGATTATGTTTTTGTGCATAATGATCTACTAGATGAGTATTTTCATTCCTTTACCGTTCATGTACATCTCATTGCTCCAAGAGGGAGCACTCTTGCTTATAAACTTCATGGTCCACTTGGGGCCATAAGCAGTGATGAGCATGGCCATTCCATAGGAGATTTTAGGGAGTTGATATATTATTCAGGGTGTACTCTATTGGCACCAAACATTATTCACCTTCTCCAAGCATGTGAGAGGTTTGTGGCAACAAACAAGTTGTGGGGGAACCACTTACTATATCATATTTTGAGGCAGTCAGGAGACATACTACGCTGGTTCCACATATGGGACCATGATCCTCCTCCGACATTACATATGGAAGCTAGTGTGACCTTGATTATGATCCCATATGTTGATGATGTTCTTATCATTATTGTGGGCATGATTGGAGGGATGACACATGTATTAGATGTGCCCATGGGGAGTGAGATTCTCCACATTATCATGATTCATGATTTAGGGAGAACATTGGGCAAACCATGATTGCTACATTAGACCTATTGTTTCCTTATGGCATGAGCCATTTGGTTAACTTGAGCACTTGGGGCATGCATCTCATGAGCACTTGGGATGATAATTTCATGGATGGATTGATTGGTGGAAACTTGGTTCATGAGGAGAGCTTATCACATGGAAATGTCACAAGGGAAAGAGGAGAAGAGTTGCAACACTCACCTTTACAGTTGCTTAAGGATAAGCAACATTTGGGAGGGGAGGACTGTAATATTCCCAATTAGCTTTTAGCTAGTTGGAATATTGAATTTTGTTTTTGCTTCTTATTTAGAATAATAAGAGGGTAGGGAGACCCATAAATATCCTTAGTAGTAATAAAAACACTCCTAATTTGAATGGGGGTCATCTAAGTAGCTGGATTAAGCACCCTTATGTTTGAAAAGGGGAGGGAGCATGTGGACTGGGTCAACTTTGACTAAATCAACAACATTGGTATGGAGGGAGTGGAAATTAATTGAGGGACAATGCAGTTTTGGAGGGATATTCCTTGCATGGAAGTAGTGGCTTTAATGAGTGGGGCCAAGGGTGAGGAATCTCACCAAGCATATAAAGAAGGGGATGGAAGCCATGGAAGGCATGATTGAGTATTATTTTGTTTATGGTCTGTTATGACTTGTTTCTCTCTTCAGCTGTTTAGCAGAGACTACAATGCTGTTTAGCACAAGGGTGTTCCCAAGCGAGAATCCCACCTTCATCCTCGAGGGATTTCGAGTGTCCACTCAGGAGAAGTTATTGGGCTACATTTCCACATTCTGGCATCAGGCCAAGCTACAACTTTATTCTATAGCACAGTTTCTTCTTAGGGTTGTGTTGTGTTGCAGGGTGCAACAGTCAAGGATTGGATTGGGCCATTTTTGATATTGTATTCACTGGGGGAAGCATCCTTACCATTGGGAGGTCAGTAAAGAAGGTCCTTGGGCATTATTTTACCATTTGGCACCAGGCCAAGTTATTATTATCCCCTACAACACAGTTTCAGTCTTGGAATGCGTTATTTTAGGGAGGATTTGCAGGGGTGGTTTCAGTGCACCATTTGGGGAGATAGATTTCCAGTGAAGGGATCATCCTTTCACTTGGAGAGTCTATTGGGAGAAGGCTTAATTCTATGCTACATCAAATTAGACATATCTTCCCAGCTATTCATTTTTAGTGAATCTTCATCCCTAGGGCTATAGTTCACATTTGTATTTTGGTGTATTTTCCGGAAGCCCTCTTGGGTTGTCATGGAAAGGTGATCTAGAGCCTTGATCTTTGTTTATATCATATCTTGAGGCATATATCCGTATTTTTATATTATTTTATGTTTCTATCTGTAGCTATGTTCACTATTACTGTGCTATAGCAGCTCTCCAACATTTTGTAAAGTAGCCACATCTCACTTTTGAGAGTATTTGATTATTGGAGGCTTGTTTGTCTATATCATATGATTTGTGCCTCAATATTTTGTACTTATTTGCTACTTAATGGCTCCATATTGGTCTCATATCTTGATGTAATGTTATTCATTGCTATTTCCATTTTTATGTCCTATATTGTTGCTCTCCCAATTTTGGGATATTACAAAGACTCATCAAATGGATAAATCATTTGCTTCCTCATGGAGTTCACTTGTAATGTAAGTGTGCCATGCTATGAACTCCTTTGTGATGGCTTGAACCTAAAATGCGCTCCGAACTTATGAAGGGACACAAAAAAATAAAAATATAAACATAAACACAAAGATTTAGTAGAAATAAATTTTTATTTCATTAATATCAAAGAACTGAAAGATGCTTACAAACAAAATGGAAATAAACTAGCTCAGGTGATGGAAACTTATCTTTGAGGATATATGTGATGGATAAATGCCTCTAAACTACGTTACAATGAGGCTTAAGGGCCTTTTTATTATTGAACAATAAGGTAAAACCATAAAAAAACAAAACCCTAACCCCAGAAGATGGAACAACAAGAGTTTGTGGGCCTCGTTGGAGTTAGTTGGGAAGCCTACTTGCCAAGGTCATAACTTGGTCATATGATACTATTTTGCTGCATATGATACCTTGTTAGAAATATATCTTAGAGTAATACAAGATTTTCCTTAGGATTTTTCCTATGGATATGGGCCTATTGCAGAGCCTAATTGGCCACTGCATATTGCTAAAATAAAGAAATGTGACTATAATATTTATTGTTTCAATTGGATCAATTGGGCTGCTGCATTGATCCGAGTAATCCACAAACGATGAAGATATCTCTTGAATTTACCTCTAATTATAGTATTCATTCCTATGGGAGTGGAAATTAAATATAAGAAGTACGTCCTCAAAAGAACATCGCTTAGGGGGTCAAAACGACTTCGAAAGTTCGGGACCCGAAAAACTGCTAAAAATAGTAAATGTTGCTATAATCAAGGAAACCGATGACACCAAATTGGGGTCTAGGTGGAATATATGGGTGGCCACAAATATCCACCTGCATCAGTCCTCTCCTATTAGGAAGCAATGATCCCCATTGTGTGCAGAGCCTCGATGAGGTGAGGAAATTTCCATTGAACCTGGTCACTTGTGAACCACTTTCCATGGTGAAAGAGTTGGCCCACATTGACAACTTGATATAGTTGGATCCTCTGCTAGTGATTGTTATTGATCTGTATTTCCATGATCGTATCAATTTTGGCCCATTCGATGCAGCTTGGGTTAATCCTCGTTGGTGTCAACTGCTTAGAAATGTCAAATGTGTCCAACAATGGGGGAAAGTATTGTCGCATTCGGTCCACATTAATACTCTGTGCAAGCCAAGGAATGGTGTAATGTTGAGCTCGAAGGAATTTTCCCCTAAAAACTTGGTGATTTTGTACGACCCATACCTGAGTAGGAGAAGCTTGTGGTGGGGCCCAATGAGGCACTCCTTCTGCAAATGCAACCAAAATTTTTTACACACCTGGAACTTGTGTGGTACCCAATGTTAATCATGGCACTGCTTGTACTTGGCATTGGCTTTGTCTCGCATGTCATGGACCTACTGGAGGATGTGTTTAATGAATTTTTTATCCCTGTCAACTTCAGACTGAACATGAGTTGAATATTCCTTAGTAGCTGCAAATGGTATGGCCACATCAATGGGACACAATAGTTGGGATTCCAACCCCAAATGAAAGGGGTTGTGGCTAGTTGAGTTATGGAGAGATCTATTGTAACTATGTTGTAAATAGGGGAGGGTTTCATCCCATGTGCATAGATTCTTCAAGTTGAACATGCACAAAATGTACACGATCATCTTGCTAATGAACTCTGTCAGGCCATCAATTTGGGGGTGGAAGGTTGTGGAATTAGTGAGCTTGGTATCTAGCATCGACTAGAGGCTTGACCAAAAGGTACTCAGAATCCTATTGTCTCAATCGAAGTTAATGGATTGCGGGATCCCAATGTGTACCCACACAAAGAACATCTTAGCACCGGCTTCTGTTGTGATACTCTTCTTGCAGGAATGGCCATCGTAGAGAATTTTTCGACGACCATGAAAATGCAGTTGTTTCCATGCTTAGTAGAAGGAAGGCCCGACATGTAATCCATGGAGATGGATTCCCAAGGCCGACTAGGAGTAGGTAGAGGGGTATATAGCCCTTGCTTCTTGATTTATGCTTTCACAATGGCAGAGGTAGTGTAGGATATGATTTACTTCCAAACATCTTGTCGAAGGTTTTGCCAACAAAAATACTTCTACATAACTGCCACTATTTTCTCTACTCTGAAATGTCCAACAAACCCACTTTTTTGCACCTCCCAAATTATCTTGGCACACTCGCTTGAAGGAACACATAGATGTTCCATGTGGCATAAAAGTGTGCCCTGGAGGTGAAACTATGGAACTTACTTTCCTTTCAAGAGCATATGGTATGTGTTTCTGAGTTCTGGATCGCCCTTGTAAATATGTGGCCACCCCGAAGTCTCATGTCCATAAGAGTCGAGCATAATCGTCAGTGCCATAAACGTTGGTCAGCTAAGACATGCTGCAACATTATTGGTACTTCCCTTTGTTTACTTTATGTTAAAATGGAACTTTTGCAGATATGTGAACCATTTATGGTGGAGATTGTTCTACAAACTTCTTTGTGTTTGTATGAACTGCAGGGGTCGGTGGTTTGTGTGGATGACCGTTTCCTTCCCCAGAATGTAATGCTTCCATTGTCAACAAGCCTACACAATGGAATAAATATCTTTTTCATAGGTGGGATACTTTCATATTGTGTCTTAAAGTGTCTCACTATGATATGCCACTGGATGCTCCTGCTCAATAGGAATTTCCCCGATAACATATTCAAAGGAATCTATCTCAATCTCAAATGGTTGCTGCAGGTCTGGTAATGTGAGCACTGGTGCAGAGAAAAAGTGATGCTTCAACTCAAAAAAATCCTTCTCTTGGGATTCAAACCAAAATAAATTTTCTTTATATTTTCCCTTGGTGACTTGACTCAAAGGCCAAGTGATATGACAGTAACCCAACATGAACCTGTGTTATAAATTGGCAAGTTCCAGAAAGTTGCATAGATATCTTAGAGTGGTTGGGGCTGGTCAATCTCGAATGACTTGTATCTTGGTTGGGTCCACATGCACCTCCCGCTAATCAATGATGTTCCCTAGATATTGAACCTGGGCCATACCAAAAGTGCATTTCTCAAAATTGGCACACAACTTGTGTTGTTGCAGGGTTTGGAGGACCTACCGAATATTGTATAGGTGCTCTTCCCAACTCTAGATGAACACCAGGATGTTGTCCAAATACACTACCATGAATGAGTTGGTGAAGGGCCACAAGAGGTCATCCATCAACCGCATGAATGTTTCAGGGGAATTTATCAACCCGAAAAGGAATGAGCAACCATTCGAAGAGGCCCTCCTTATATTTTAAGGAAATCTTCCACACATCAGAGGGTTCGATTGGAACTTGGTGACACACGGACTTCAAATCAATCTTGCTGAAATATTTCCCCACCTTGAGTTGATCCAGAAGGTCATCAATCCGCGGGATTGGATACCTATTCTGGATAGTGATCTTATTCAATTCTTGATAGTTGATACAAAGTCTCTAGGTGCCATCTTTCTTTTGTATCAACGTGATTGATATCCCATTGGGTGATGATATTGTCTTGATGTTCCCCTTCTACAAAAAATGTTGAATATTCCTCTTAATTTAATCATTCTCCAGAATATAGTGTCGGTAGATTAGTATGTTGGATAGCGACACACTTGGGATCAGATCGATGGAGTGCTTGACCTAACAGTGCAGGGGTACCCCTGTGGGTGAGGTGAAGATATCCCTATATTCCTCCACGACCTTGTACATTTGTTGTTTTCATGTAGAGGATCCTTACCTGGAGGCTATGGATGTGGCCACATTATTCTCCTTTCCTTGAGGGTGAGTCGTAAGGAAGAAAAATTTCCCGGTGTGGGAAATGATCTTACTGCATTTCTTCACAGAGATCAAAGAGATGGTGGTAGGCAGTTCTACCTCTGGTATCTTGTATAACCTATTTCCCAAAGAAATAATAATATTATGAGGCCTAGACTCATACACAACCTGATGCTTCCACAAGTATGGTTGTCCTAATAAAACATCACAAATTTCAAGAGGAGCAACATCACATAGTACCTCATCTGTGAAGGGCTTGATGTTGTAGGGAAGGAGACATTGTTGCCTAATGCATATATATTGTCCTTGGTGAATCCAACTGGTGGTGTATGGTTGCGGGTGTGGTGTGGTTGATATGACCAACCACTTCATGACCTCTGCTGATGTGAGGTTCTTTTGGCTTCTGCTGTCGAAAATGAACTGCAGTGGAGAACCCTACACCCACATCTGTGAGTGGAAGAGTCACTCTCCCTCCTTTGGGATCTTCGGGCTCAATATTATATATTTTGGTGGTGGCTATGGTGGCATTGGGATCTATGTTAATAATTTATTTCCCTTTTTCATTCCCCTTGTCGGGCTCTGACTTGGAGTCAGAAAATGCATCTGATTCAGAAGCCTTCAGCTCAGACACTAATGAATACTTAGATCGACACTCACTTGTGTTGTGATTGGGGCTCTTATGGAACTCACACCATTTCCATATTTCCTTCTTTGTATTCATGGTTTTGTTCACCCTGCCTTGATTTTGTCCTTTGTTCTGTGGTTTGGGGGTTCCTTTCTGTTGCTTCAGATTCGCAGATCCAAAGTCTCGCTTCTTCTGCTTAAATTTCTGCTCAATCTTGGCAGCATAATGGTATGCTGCACTAAGCGAGGAGATGTCCATGAAATACATTTCCTCCTACATATATTTATGTAATAAACTGCAATACTTGAGCACTATATTTTTTTCTAAATCTTTGGTACCCAAATTTTTGCACAGGGTATGGAAAAGATTCATCAACTCATGCACATCTTAATATCTTTTTTACGACAGCGTTGTCCATTTTATGTACTTGTCCTCATATCAGCCCATGGGGTAATATTTTTCCTTTATGGCGTCTCATAAATAATTCCAAGTGGGTGCGGTGAAAAATAATGAGGATTCTCTCTCATCCCTCTGTTCACAATAGGTTTCCCACTAGTCCTTGACATGGGGCACGACTTTGAGGAGTGTGTTATCAAAAAATTGCACTTGATTGGCTGCTGATCAAACAAATCTATGTAACTATTTCAAACCAGCTTTTGACTGAAGCTTAGCCTCTTCAGTCTGAAAGGGCTCTCTCAAAGGGGTTTATGATATTTGAGTATGATAGTATTATATGGCTAACTCTATTTGAAAAATAACTTGTTTTTTATGTATGTAGGTTGAAAAGAATGTAGGATTTATACCATTGGGCTTGTGGAGACAAAGATCAATATTTTTGGTGGTAAGGTTTCTTGACATGGAAGCTGAGGCAGACAAGGGTATTTAACAGAGACCAATAACACATAAAACATAGAGCAACACATTCATTTCATCACTAAAGGAAGTCAGAGCATAAACACATGAATTTTGAGTAATAGGGATGAAATATAATGCAAGTGGTAAACATAAAGATATAGATTATAAAATCATTAAAAACCCCATGAGAATCTCAGGTCTGTTAAGAAGAAAATACTCTATATTACTGATATAAGTCAAAATACATAAAGCAACAATTTGGTGCAAAAAATATCCAACCCTTTACTACTTCTATGATTTGCATTTTTAAAGACATTCTTACAACAAGGATGATCTACCTGATGGCTAGATTCATCGAATTCTTCCTATGACACATCACATAACTGAAAAACATATCTTCTAATAAGAAAATGACAACTACACCCCTAAAGAAGACATTTCCTAATAGGACTCAAACTCCTATTTATTACATCAGTCTACCTTATCTTTGAAATGTCAGTTACAAATTAGCATCACATGCTCAAAGGATAGATGATAGGTTCATTAACACCTTTACATATTAAAAACTCTCCTAGACATGTGGAACAAAACCTTATTTTTCAGGAATGCATAGTGATCCTCATCTTCAAAAAGATATTTGGCTAATGGCCTATCTCCACAGCACTTCCTTCAAGTCATAAATATCTGATATTAATGTCCCTTGACATGTTGGAGGAATCTAGCTATCCAAAACTACCATCAAGATGCTCCAAAACCTTCAAAATAGCTCGCTACGAAAACATGACAGTTTCGTAGCGAACTTTGGTAGTGTTGAAAAATGACTTTTGCACCCAATAACTTTTCTCCTTTGTTGTTCCATGGTGTCAATCAAGTAATGAAACATCACCACCATCAATCTACCTCCTTGAAAACTGAAAAAAATGACTTTAGAGGAAAAAATGCTGCTACAGGTTTTTTCGTATCGTTTTCTTGGCTTTAAGCCTAGGAAACGCTATGAAATTGTGTAAAAGTGCAGAAATTTCACATTTAAAAACTACCTTCAAGAAATAATCTTATGCTGAAAAATTTGAGGTCCACTGCATGTTATGGACCTCATCAAACTAATCAGGAACACAATCACCGTCACCTTACATATTTAAAACATCTCTGCAGATTTTCTTGTTTTTATGAAAAATAGGTCTTAGAACAGAGCTTATATCTCCAAATCCATGATGAATTTTTCAAAAAAGGAGGACATTTATGTCAATAAGAATATTATAAAGAAAAACCACTCTTGGTTTTTATAAAACCATCTCCAGATGTCCAGAATCTGCTTTTGAAAAACATGTATAAAACAGGAAAACTTTGTTTTCTGAAAATAGGGCCTAAAGACATCCCTGTATCTCCCAACTAATAGCACCTGTGAAAAAAGTGAAAGAGGTTATTTTTTATTGTTATGTGATTGAGAATAACCTCTCTTATTATTTCAAAATTCATCTCTTTTCATCCATAATCCTCTCTTTAAACTCTTTTCTCAAACAGTCCAAAAACATAACAATTTCTTTGTTAACTCCAATAGAAATTTTGACAACTTGAACTGATGCATGCTTCAACAAAGCTAGGGTCCTCCAAAAATAGCTTAAGGTCCATGGGCTTATATATTATGCACAAAGCCTCCTTTTTATGCTTTCTTGTGCATGATCATCTCCTTTTATAACCAAGCTGCCCTCTTAAAAAGGTGACACTTGTAAAGACAAATTGGACAGCAAGCTGCTTGGTGTGGTGAGGCAGCTCTCAAACAGTGACAGTGAGATGTTTCACATGCAATAATGAATGTTTAGTGACAAATAACAGCTGAGGATAAGGTTTTATGTTTTAAATGGTAGCTCATGCTTTAATCATGACACATACATGCCAAAAGGGTAATGATGACCTCATACATGGTTATGTACCTTTGAATTAACCATAAAATACTTGAATAACATCCACCCTATCTCCTCTAATAATGAACTGACACCTTACACTGAATTTGAAAAGGCAGATAGAAAAACCTTTTTTTGTAATGTGGTTAGTTCATTTCCTGGTAGTTTCGCTACGAAAATATTAGGTATTTTCATAGCGAAAACTGCTATTTTATAGTGTAAAACGCTACGAAAAGAGGAAAAACTGGTTAAAGTGTCCTTTTTGGATTTCAACGTTTAGGGGATGGAATTTCAAGCCTAATGATGGCTGATGGGACATGATGTGACCTATATGGAGGTGGCTTGTGATAAAATGGAGGTAGTCTTGAACCTTTGGATAGGTTAAATATGTAAAAATTGAAATTTTCTTGTACCAACTTGAATGATTTAAGGAGACCTTTTCCTTTTGATGAGTGAACTGTATGACCATGTCAAGTAATGTTTCAAAATTTTATAAGTGATAATAGTGGCTCCACTTGGGATGATGTGCCCCTGTGGTACACCAAAGAACCTGTAGTTCCAGTGCCATCCATCTTCTTAGAAATAAAAACTATGAAATTTTCCAAGCTTCCTTCAAACTCTAATGGCCTTCACCTCGGGCTCAAGCCTGATGATTATTGCTGAAAAACAAAATTTGTACCTAATGAAAAGATGCTCAGTCTACTTTGAGCTTTTTCTCACACAATCCTACCTACCTTAACAACTTCAATCTTCATGTTTGATTCAAGCCACATGAAACCTCCAATAAAGCCAATCAATGAGCTGATCTAGTACTTGAACCTCTTGACCACACTTGAACCAAAAGTAAACACGATAATGAAATGACCAAGGCAACATAAAATGGATATGATTTTCACAATGAAAATATAACTGGAAATTTGGACTGTATAACTCTTCCATGTAGTTAGCTATAGGATCATAGAAGACATATTTTGTTTGATAATACTCAAGACATTCAACAGTTTTAGACAACTTATATATGCTTTCTTTAGCATCATAAGATTTTAGTTGTGTGTTATCAAACTGATTTTCAAGAACTAGGTATTCTTCCTCAATCTCAAAAGAGAAAGGTAGCAACACCCTCTCTTTTTGTTCTGGCATGAAAAACTTTTGAAAAGGTTGATCATGATCATGAAGACTATAGGATTGAATTTGATCTTCTAAAACTTCAATGTCTTTCTCAATGTTCTTAGCAACTTCATCCAAAAATTTATTCTTATATTCTGACTTGCACTAAAATGACTTTAAATAAGAAGACAAGGACAAAGAAAAGTTTTCATCCACTTCTTCATTAGTGTGATCATCATTCCATTATTTAAGACCTTGAATGGAAGGATAGTCTACCGCTAACTCTGTTCTTTCCATCCATGTTTCCAAAAAAATAAGCCAAAAATCTGCAAATGACTTAATAGATATGATAGGAAAGCTTTCAATACATTGTTTACATTTCCCTTGAAATGAATCATAGAACAATATGATGAAAATATCTTCATGTATGACTCTAAGAAGCTCAGTAAAGTCACGAAAATCTGATATATACTTCAAGGTCAAACTCAGATATCCTCCATTAAATTTTGGACCATTCCTTAAAAAATATGCATCCTTCGGAATAGGATTTGGGAAACCATAAATTCTTGAAAACTATACACATGCATACCTTGAAACAAGAATGGTAGCATCTGAGTTATTCATAAGTCCATTGGAATCACCATGAATCTATGAAATTTTGAATTCTTCAACAATGGAGTCGCCAGGGTTGTTCTGCAGCCTCAAAATATTCTTAGCTCCTGCTACCTCCAAGCGTTTAGCTTCACCTTTTTGCACAAAAAATTTGGGAAATTAGTCTTCAGACTCCCAGCAGATGCACCAAAATATTATCACAAATTTGCACTTGATTGGTTTCTGTTCAGAAAACTCTATGTAACTGTTTCAAACCAGCTTTTGACTGAAGCTTAGCCTCTTCAGTCTGAGAGGGCTCTCCCAAAGGGGTTTATGATATTTGATTATGATAGTACTATATGGCTAACTCTATTTGAAAAATAACTTGTTTTTTAGGTATGTAGGTTGAAAAGAATGTAGGATTGATACTATTGGGCTCATGGATTCAAAAATCAATATTTTCAGTGGCAAGGTTTCTTGACATGGAAGCTGAGGCAGATACATGTCTTTAATAGAGGCAAATCACACATAAAACATAAAGCAACACAGTCATTTCATCACTAAAGGAAGTCAGAGCATAAACATATGAATTTTAAGTAATAGAAATGAAATATACTGCAAGTGGTAAACATAAAGATATAGATCAGAAAATCATTAAAAACCCCATGAGAATCTCAGGTCTGTCAAGAAGAAAGTCCTCTATATTACTAATATAAGTCAAAATACATAAAGCAGCAGTTTGGTGCAAAAAATCTCCAACCCTTTACCACTTCGATGATTTTCCTTTTTATAGACATTCTTACAACAAGGATGATCTGCTTGATGGTTATATTCATTGAATTCTTCCTATGACACATCACATAACTAAAAAACATATCTTCTAACAAGAAAATGACAACTACACCCCTAAAGAAGACATTCCCTAATAGGACTCAAACTCCTATTTATTACATCAGTATACCTTATCCTTGAAATATTTAAATTAATTTACAAATAAGAATCACATGCTCAAAGGATAGATGATAGGTTCATTACCACCTTCACATATTAAAAACTCTCCTAGACATGTGGAACAAAACCCTATTTTTCAGGAATGCATAGTCCTCATCTTCAAAAAGATCTTTGGCTGGTGACCTCTCTCCAAAACACTTCCTTCAAGTCATAAATATTTTATATTAAGGTCCCTTGACATGTTGGGGGAGTCCAACTGTCCAAAACTACCATCAAGATTCTCCAAAACCTTCAAAAATAGCTCGCTACGAAAACAGGACAGTTTCGTAGCGAACTTTGGTAGTGTTGAAAAATGACTTCTACACCCAATAAATTTTCTCCTTTTCTATTCCATGGTGTCAATAAAGTAATGAAACATCACCACCATCAATCTCCCTCCTTGAAAATAGAAAAAAATGAATTTAGAGGCAAAAAGGCTACTACAGGTTTTTTCGTAGCGTTTTCCCGCCTTTAAGCCTAGGAAATGCTATGAAACTGTGTAAAAGTGAAAAAATTTCACATTTCAAAACTATATTCAAGAAATAATATTCTGCTACAAAATTTTATGTCCTCTGCATGTTATGGACCTCATCAAACTAATGAGGAACACAATCACCATCACCTTACATATTTAAAACATCTTTGTAGATTTTTCCTGTTTTTCTGAAAAATAGGTCTTAGAACAAAGCTTATATCTTCGAATCCATGATGTATTTTGAAAAACTGGAGGAGTTTTTTGTCAATAATAATTTTCTAAAGAAAAAACTCTCTTTTGTTTTTGAAAACCATTTCCAGCTGTCCATATTCTGCATTTGAAAAACATGTATAAAACAGGAAAACTTTGTTTTCTGAAAATAGGGCCCAAAGACATCCCTGTATCTCTCAACTGATAACATCTGTGAGAAATGTGAAAGAGATTATTTTTCCTTGTTCTATGCTTGACAATAACCTCTCTCATTATTTCCAAATTCATATTTTTTCATCTATAATCCTTTATTTAAAATTACTGCTCAAATAGTCTAAAAACACAACAATTTCTTTGTTAGCTCCAACAGAAATTTTGACAACTTGAACTGATTCATGCTTCGACAAAGCTAGGGTCCTCCATGAATAGCTTAAGGTCCATGGGCTTCTATCTTATCCTCATAGCCTCCTTTGTATGCTTTCTTGTTCATGACCATCTCCTTTTATAACCAAGCTTCCCTCTTAAAAAGGTGACACTTGTAAAGTCAAATTGGACATCAAGCTGCTTGGTGTGGTGAGGCAGCTCTCAAACAATGACAGTGAGATGTTTCACATGCAAGAATGAATGTTGAGTGACAAATAATAGCTTAGGATAAGGTTTTATGTTTTAAATAATAGCTCATGCTTTAATCATGACACATACATGCCAGAAGGGTAATGATGACCTCATACATGGTTATGTACCTTTGAATTAACCATAAAATACTTGAATAACCTCCACCCAATCTCCTCTAATCATGAACTAGCACCTTGCACCGGATTTGACAAGACAGACAGAATTTTTTTTTCGTAGTGTGGTTAGTTCATTTCCTATCAGTTTCGCTATGAAACTATTAGGTAGTTTCGTAGCGAAAACTGTTATTTTAAAGTGTAAAACACTACGAAAAGAGGAAAAACTGGTTAAAGTGTCCTTTTTGGATTTAATTGTTTAGGAGATGGAATTTGATACCTAATGATGACTGATGGGACATGATGCGACCTATATGGAGGTGGCTTGAGATAAAATGGAGGTATTCTTGAACCTTAGGATAGGTTAAATATGTAAAAATTGAAATTTTCCTATACCAACTTGAATGATTTAAGGAGACCTTTTCCTTTTGATGATTTAACTATATGACCATGTCAAGTAATGTTTCAAAATTTTATGAGTGATAACAGAGTGAAAAAATAATATTTTCCCGATTGGAAAAGTCATGAATCGAAAAATATCCTTCCAACATATTTAACCATCTATCTACGATTTCTGCATTTATTTGGCCTTCAAATATGGGAATGTCAAAGTTGACAGTGTACCTTAAAGGGAGTGGCATCTCCAGAGCGGCTGCTAGATGAAGATTCGTTGCCCATGGGTAGTCGCCGAAGGATCTGGTCAAATTTATCCATCATCACTTTCCTCTGTCGCTCGAGGGTTTCCTCTAGCAATATTTTGGAAGGATCTCCTTATCCCTCGCATTTATTTTCTTCCACCATGGTAGGCCATCAAGGTTTGAGAGGCTATTCTTGCAAAGGTTCAACCAGTTCGAGCCCTAACTCCTTATACCCTGACCTCATTAGGAACATGCAAATAAAATTAGAGAAAGAGCAGACCACTATGATACCACTGAGTTGGATGTATGCAGGAATGAAATAGAATACAAATATAAACATAAAAACATAAATTCAATGTAAATAAATATTCATTTCATTAATATCAAAGGGTTTAAAGATGCTTACAAACAGAATGGAAATAAACTAGCTTGGGTGATGGTAGCTTATATCTAAGGTGATATGTGGGGGATACATTCCTCTGAAATATGTTACAATGAGGCTCGGGAAACCTTAAAAAAACAAAAAGCTAACCCCAGCAGATGGAATGCCAAGAGTTTGTGGGCCCCGTTGGGGTTAGTTGGGAGACAAAATTCTCGGGGTTGTAAATTGGTCACATGATCTCCATTTGGCATGTATGATACCTCGTTGGAAACATATCTCCTTCATTACTAAGTATCTTCTGCATGCCCCAACCTATGGATATGAGCATGTTGCAGACCTAAAAAAAAAAAAAAAAAAAAAACCCGTTTAAGGGGTCAAAACATCTCTAGAAGTTCACGACTCGAAAAATTGCTAAAAATAGTAAATGTTGTTATAATCAAAGAAAAAAATGAAATTAACTGTGGATATAGGTTGAATAGGTGGGTGGCCACCAATATTCACATGGATTAGTCCTCCCCATTTGGAAGCAATGGTCCCCATTGCGTGCAGAGGAAATCTATGTTTAACTTGGTCCTTGGTGAACCACTTTCCCTAGTGAAGGATTTGGCCTGCTTTGACATCTCAATATAGTTTGATCCTCTGCTAGTGAGTGTTCTTCATCTGTGTGTCAATGATCCTTTCAATAATGGCTTGTTCGATGCTACTTGGGTTGATATTTGTTGGTGTCACCTACTTAGGAATGTCGTATGTGTCCAATGGGGGAAATTATGGTCACAATTGGTCCACATTAAATATTGGGTGCAATCAAAGGAATGGTGGAATGATGAGATCAAATGAATTATCCCCTACGGCCTTGGTGATGGTGTACAATCCATACCAAAGCGAGAAAATTTTGGGGTGGGGCCCAGTGAGGTGCTCCTTCTGCAAATGTAACCAAACTTTGTTGCCCACATGGAACTTGTGTAGCACCCAATGTTGATCATGTCATTGATTGTACTCAGTATTGGCTTTTTACAATATGGCATGGACTTACTGCAGGATGTGCTGAATGTGCTCAATGAAGTTTTTAGCCCTGTCAGCTTTGCACTTGACATGAGCTGAATATGCATGAGTATTTGCAAATGGTATGGCCACATCAATGGGACATAGTGGCTAGAATCCCAACCCCACCTAAAATGGGCTGTGGCCAGTTGAGATATGGAGAGCTCTATTGTAGTTGTGTTGGAAATAGGGGAGGCTTTCATCCCATGTGCATGGGATCTTCGATTTGTACATGTGCAGAATGTGCACAATGATCTTGTTGGCGACCTCTATTTGGCCATCAATTTTGGGGTGGGAGGTAATGAACTTAGTGAGCTTGGTATAAATCATCAAATTGAGGCTTGACCAAAATGTACTCAAGAACATTTTGTATTGATCTGAGAAAATGGACTATGGGATTCCAAAATGTACCCACACTCGTTCAAAGAATATTTTAGTAGTGGCTTTTGCTGTGATACTATTCTTACAGGCCTCCAAAATGACCATCTTAGAGAATCTGTTGACGATCACGAAAACAGAGTTGTGTCCATGCTTAGTAGAAGGAAGGCCCAAAATTTAATCCATGGAGATGGATTCCAAAGATTGACTAAGAGTAGGCAGAGGAGTATATAGGCATTACTTCTTGATTTTCAGTTTTGCAATGGCGTTGGAAGTGAAATATCTGATGTACATCCCAACATCCTATCGAAGGTTTGGCCAATAAAAATACTTTTGTAGCACTGCGACTATTTTCTCTACTAAAAAATGTTGAATGACCCAATTATAGTGCACCTCCAAAATCATCTTGGAATGGTCACTTGAAGGAACATGAAGGTGTCCAAAGTGGCATAATAGTGTTCCCTAGAGGTAAAAATATGGAATTTTCTTTCCTTCCAAGAGCATCTGTTATGTGTTTCTGAGTTCTGGATTGCCCTTGTAAATATGCGGCCACCCCAAAGTATCTTGTCCAAAAGAGTTGGGCACAATGGTTAGCGCCATAGTCAATGGTTGGTTGATACAAACTGCAAAATTATTGGTGTTTCCCTTCTTCTACTTGATGTTCAAATGGAACTGTTGCAAATATGTGGACCATTTCTGATGGCGATCCTTCTACAAATTTCCTTGTGTCTGTATGAACTACATGGATCGGTGGTCTGTGTGTATGGTCATTTCCTTCCCCATAATTTAATGCTTCCATTGTCTGTAGGCCTAGAAAATGGAATACATCTCTTTGTCATAGGTGGGATACTTTCAGATTGTGTCTTAAAGTGTCTCACTGTGATATGCCACCAGATATCCCTAATTAGTAAGAATTTCCTCGATAGCATAGTCGGATGCATCCATATCAATCTCAAATGGTTCTTGCAGGTCTGGTAATGTAGGCATTGGTGTAGAGTAGAGGCAATGATTCAACTCAAAAAATTCCTTATGTTGGGATTTAGACCAAACGATTTTTTCTTTCGCTCCATCCTTGGTGACTTGACTCAAAGGAAAAGTGATATGAGAGAAACCCAACATGAACTTGTGGTAGAAATTGGAAAGTCCTAGAAATTTGTGTGAGTGGTTGGGGTTAGCCAATATCAAATGATTTGTATCTTTGCTAGGTCCACATGCACCCCTTGCTCATCAATGGTGTACCCTAGATATTGAACTTGGGTCATACCAAAAGTACATTTCTCCAAGTTGACACACAAATTGTGTTATTGTAGGGTTTAGAGGACTTACTGAATATGGTGTAGGTGCTCTTCTCAACTTTGGTTGAAGCTAAGGATGTCTTCCAAATACACTACCATGAATGAGTTGGTGAAGGGCTACAATATGTCTTCCATCAGCATCATGAAGGTTGTGGGGGCATTCCTCAACCCAAAAGACATGACTAGCCATTCGAAGAGACCCCCCTTGGATTTGAAGGCAGTCTTCCATACATCATAGGGTTCAATAGGCACCTGATGATACCCAGACTTCAAATCAATTTTGCTGAAATATTTGGCTCCCTTGAGTTGGTCTAGAAGTTTATCAATCCATGGGATTGGATACCTATTCTGGATATTGATCTTATTCAAAGCTCAATAGTAAATAAAAATTCTCCATGTATCATATTTCTTCTGTACCAACATGATTAGGCTTCCACAGGTTGATGAACTTGTCCTAATGTTCCATTTCTACAATAACTCATGAATATACCTCTTAATTTCATTATTCTCCATAACAGAACATCAATAGATTGGTCTGTTGGGTATTGACGCTCCTAGAGTTAGATCGACGGAGTGATTCACTTGAAAGTGTAGGAGTACCCTTGTGGGTGAGGTGAATATGTCCCTATATTCCTCCACGAGTTTGTCCATCTGTTTCTGTTGTGTGGAGGAGCCTTGCCTAGAGGTTGTGGATGTGGTCATGATATTATTCTTTCCCTTAGGAAGAATCATAAGGAAGCCAAATTTCTTGGTCTGGGAAGTGATCTTACCGCATTTCTTCGCAGAGATCAAAGAGATGGTGGTAGGCAGTGCTACCTTCGATATCATATATAACTTATTTTCGAAATAAATAATAACAATACGAGGCATAGAATCATACACAGCATGACACTTCCAAAAGTATGGTTTTCCTAATAAAACATCACAAAATTCATTAGGAGAAACATCACAAACTCCAATAGGAGAAATATCACATAGTACCTCATATGTGAAGGGCTTGATGTTGTAGGGAAGGCGCCATTGATGACTAAGCAGAGATTTCGTCCTTCGTGAAGCCACCCGATGGTGTACGACTGCGGGTGTGGTGTGGTGAGTAGTCCTAATCGCTTTATGACCCTTTTTGATATGAGGTTCTTTTGGCACCCTCTATCAACAATGAACTGCAAATGGGAACCCTTCACCCACATTTGTGAGTGGAAGAGACACTTCCGCTCCTCCGGATATTCGGGCTCAATATTCTAGATTTTGGTGGTGGAAATGGAGGAAATTGGCTCTACATCAATAATTTGTTTCCATTTTTCATTCCCATTTTTGGGTTTTGACTCAAAGTTAGAACAAGCATCTAATTCAGAAGCCTTCAACTTGTCCACCAATGAATTCTTGGATTGACACTCACTTGTGTTGTGAGTGGGGCTCTTATGGAACTCACACCATTTACATGTGAGGCTTATTTGTATTCTTGGTGTTGTTATTTTCTTGCGACTTCAAAGGGTTGTCCTGGGTCACCCCACATTATATTTTTCCTTTGTTTTGCAGTTTTGGAGCACCTTTCCCTTGCTTCGTATTCGCAGATCCAAAGTCTCACTTCTTAAGCTTAAATTTATGCTCAATCTTGGCAGCATAGTGGTATGCTACACTAAGAAAGGAATTGTCCAGGAACTCCATTTCCTCTTGAATGTATTCATTAGGGGAATTTTGAGGTCTAAAATGGGCCTCCTAAGGAAATTATAAAATAATAGTGAAAATAATAAAATAAGATTTGATTACATCATCAAATTTTAGAGGGAAAAAAGAAAAAACTACTTTTTCAACTCCTATTTTCAACTTATCTCCCAAAGTTTTTACTCAAATTTTGAGCGGGAGTACTCATTGGAAGAAAAATTTAATTCCTCATCCGAGGAGTACCCATGTTGCATACTTTCGATGGATCCTCCTACACGAAAAATGAGAAATACATTAAAAACTTGATTGCAATCACATTTTTTCATATATTTCTCATTTTCTTGTACGAGGGTCCATAAAAAGTATGCAACATGGGTACTCCTTGGATGAGGAATTAATTTTTTCATCCAACGATTACTCTCGCTCAAAATTTGTGTAAAATTTTTGGGAGATAAGTTGAAAATACAAGTTGAAAAGGTAGTTTTATTATTTTATTATTTTTTATTATTTTTACCCTTTTACTTAAATAATGGTGAATCATCCCCCATGGTTGACCTCACCATCTTGTAAACTATTGGTTCTTATAAATTTTATTTTGTTTGTACATTTTTATTAGGAGGCCCATTTTAGACCTCAAAATTCCCCTAATGTTTGTTAGCAACTGTGGTACTTGAGCTCCAAATTTTTTTCTGAATCTTTGATACCCAACTTTGTGTGTAGGGTATCGAAAATATTTGTCATCTCGTGCACATATCGATCTCTTTTTTGCCACAATGTCATCCATTGTATTTAATTTTCCTCGTAGCTCCCCACGGGGTAATATTGTTCCTTAATGGAGTCTCGAAATAATTCCAAGTGGGTGCCATAGAAAACAAAGAGGGTCCTCTCTCATCCCTATGTTCACACTAGCTTTCCCTCCAGTCCTTGACACGGGGGACAGATTTGAGGAGTGAAAAAGTAATCTTTTCTCGATTGGAAAAGTCATGAATCAAAAAATATCCTTCCAAAATATTTAACCATCTATCTATGGGGTATGCATTTATATGGCCTTCAAATATGGGAATGTCAAAGTTGAATTGTACCTTAAAGGGAGTGGCACCTCCAAAGTGGCTACTGGATGAAGATGTGTTGCCCGTGGGTAGGCGCCGAAGGATTTGGGAAAATTTATCCATCATCGTGTTCCTATCTCACTCGAGGGCTTCCTCGAGAAGTATTTTGAAAGGATCTCCTACTCCCTCGGATTTCTTTTCTTCTGCTATTGTATGCCTTTAGGGTTTGAGAGGCTGGTCTTGCATAGGTTCAACCAGTTTGAGTCTTAAATCCTTATACCCTGACCTTGTAGGTGATATGTAAAGAAAAATAGAGAAAGAACAGACCGCTCTAATACTACTGATATGAACTTATGTAGGAACACAACAATATATATATATATATATATATATATATGTATGTATGCATATATATATATATATATATATATATATATATATGTATGTATACATATATGTGTATATATATATATACACATATATACATACATACATATATGTATATATATATACACATATATGTTTATATCCTAAAATCCTTATACCCTGACCTTGTATATATATATATATATATATATATATATATGTTTATATATATATATAAACATAAACCCAAAGATGCAACATAAATAAATCTTCATTTCATTATTATCAAATAACTAAAAGATGCTTACAAATAGAATGGAAATAAACTAGCTTGGATGATGGTAGATTATCTCTTAGGAGAGATGTGGTGGCTACATGCCTTTGAAATATGTTACAATGAGGCTCAAGTGCCTTTTTATATTGAAAAACAAAGGAAAACCCTAAAAAACCAAAACCCTAACCCTAGGAGATGGAATTCTAAGATTTTGTGGGCCCTGTTAGGGTCAGCTGGGAAGCCAACTTCCCGGGGTCGTAACTTGGTCATATAATCCCTGTTTGGTGTGTATGATACGTTGTCGGAAATATCTCTCCGATTAATATAATATTTTCTGCAATAAATGCTATGGGCCTGCTGTGGACCTCAAAAAAACTCCATTTAGGGGGTCAAAGCAAATTTGAAAGTTTAGGACCCGAAACAACGACTGAAAATAGTAGATGCTGCTATAATCAATGAAAATGATGAAACCGACTAGGGGTCTAGGTGGAATAGGCAGGTGGCCATCAATATCCACCTAGATCAAAATGGAAAGTCCCCTTTGTACTCCATCTTCACCTCCATTTCCTCTATCACTATGTTCTAGGAGTTTGATTGTACATTATTCCACAGCCATGAAAGCTTCATATGAGCTTTGACTAATGCAATGGCGTACTGTAGAATAATTTCCTTCCTACAAGCCTTCTTGTTATGTTTCCTCTTTGATTTATTCAATATATTCCCTGATCTCTTGGAAGATTACTTCTTTGCCTCTGATTGCTTCAAGTGATTCGATGGCGGTCATCCCATGTTTCTGTGTTAGAGACTCATACCCATTATGCAGTTAGTTATATGCAGCCATAATACTAACTAACTATGCTCCAAGATGTGAGTAGTTATGTAGGTGGAGTCTCAATTGAAATCTATCTATCTCAATGAAAATCTTGTCCTTCTTTTCCAATGTTGTGGAGCATCTAGAAACTTAGAATCCCACTCAAACATTTGGTCAAACACCCTATTTTCCACTTTAATGAGTTTCACCAATTCCTGTGCATTCTTGTGAATTCCAATAAGAGGAGCCATGACCTTCTGTATAAGTATCATCTCATCATATAGGCATGCCATAGTGTCCTCCATTGGACCTATCTCTTCTTACATGGTTGACTACCATTTTGCGGTATTAAAGTTTTGTGATGACAATTGTTGATTCTCTGCCACAAATTGTCCTGCCTATTGCTTCACTGAAACAAGTTATCTTCTCATCCTGGAATTCTCATTCAAAATGTACTTAGAGTTATCATTTTTCGTTGTAGTGAATGCAACATTTGTCACCATGATTACCCTAGGATTCCTTCTGGTGTTGAAAATTATCGCTTTTTATGTTTACACTGAGACTGGATTATGAGGATCCTTAAGGAAATATCAGTGCCTATATTGCATGATCCTCTTCATAATCTAATTGAATGTTACATTGGATACACCCATAAATCTATCTGTTAGTGGAGTTGTGATACCCATCTCTCTGAATGGAAGGTGACCACCTATGAGGGAATGCTCTTCTGGAGTATTTGGTTCTTCCTCCATTGGTTGGATGGTATCTTCTTCTTCAAACTTTTCATCTTCCATATATTGAATCAATTATTCTTCTTCTAGCCTCTATGTTGCTTCTTCTTCCTGGGGTTGCCTCTTTTATTCTTCTTATATCCTTCTCCTCTCTTCTTCTTATGCTTGTTGCTTTTCCAGCAACTCATCCAACTGACTCTTCCTCTCTTCCTCTACTTCTCGCCTCTCTTGTTCTATTTGAACAAATCCTTAGTTAAAAGGATCAACTTTCCACTTCCTTCTTCTCTCTTGAGTTGAATCATATCTGATTCTATTATTAGGAGCTAGTTTCCTTAATTGAGGGGTTATCTCATCCTCATCTTGCAATTTAAAGTATTGATATGGTTGGTCTTGGGTTGAACTGTTTTCCATCATTGGATGTGCCTTCATGTTTTCATTTTGCAAGTTCATTATATTATCATATTCTATTGTGGACATTGATGAATACCCTGTATTGTGACCAATCCTTTCAAAATGTTTCTTGATAATTCACCCGGGATCATATCCATGGAAATACTTAGTGGAAAAGTGCAGATGATCCAACTCTTGTATCTCAACTAATTCACCTTGTGGCTCTTCAACTCATATAATTTGATCCTCAATGGAAATATAGGACAAGGGGGTTTTTTCCTCCTATGAAGAACTCTTGAGAATCCCTTGTCCAAATTATTTTCTACCTCTTGCATGACCACCTTGTTGGTCACATATCATGGCATGTGATGAGGGAATATATGACAACTACAACATTTGATGTATGTGTCATCGGGAGCTCCAAACTCGTCTGTGATGTCTCAAAGTGAATCCTTCACTTGATCAGTCATGGAAGGAGGATCAATCTTAAATATCATCTGAACGATAACTGCAAAGAAGTGTTCAACCATTTTGTCATATATGCATCTAAAGCTTAGTTCCGATAACACTCTACAGTGGAAGTAAACCAAGAAATTATCCTTAGGGTTCCAGTTTCAGTTCATTCTTGGGAAAGCCTACTGTACACAGATTCCATCTAAGAGAAATGAAAATATGTAGAATTATGATGCCTAGTTTGCCCTTAAATATTCTTTCTCCTGTCCCATCTAATGCTACAATTCATATGAAAAAATATATTATGAATTGGAACCTATATTGCGTGTCACCACTATATTGAGCATATATGTCCAATTATATTCGAGAATCTCAGTGTTCTTGCACCCAAAAAATCGACAATACATCGTCATCAAATATTGATATATATCTCCGAGGATATTTGTCGGATAGACTGCGAATGGGAAATGGTGAAACTTGGTAGGTTCTTGACACCATGATTTGATAACATCACTGGTGTCAAGGGTAGCCCATTTCATGTAGAATTTTTCATTTGCATATTCATTGGGCTTGATCATCTTATAATATGTCTGCATGTCTTCACCATAATAAGTGGCGAGTTGACCACCAATCTCAATGTGAAGCATAAGGTGAGAGTCATCCATATGTGTAATTATCCATTCAATTACTTCCGAACATGGCATGGCCGGGAATTTGCATGTGATCCTATACATCTTGGAATTTTTGATGTTGATGTATGCATGAAAATATTCTAAGTCCTTAGCAAACTTCTCATGCGTGAATGTGTTGTATATTGTGATATTCCTAATTAGCGACAGCTAATTGGAATATTCGATTTTTGTTTAGTTTGCCGACTATAGTTTGTAAATAAATAAAAAGTGAGTGGAGAGGGTCTAACTCACTTAAGTGAAATAAAACACCCTCCTAGTAGCACAACGTTGTGACTTAAGGGGTAGCCAAGGGGGCCAAGCACCACGTAGAGAGGGGGCCTATGTTAGCTCTAGAAGCTTCTGCGCAGGAGAGATTGGACACGTGGCAAGAGATGGAGGCTATGTTGAGGAGATGGCCTTGGGATTGGAGGAAGGCCAATGTTATAAAAGAAGGAGGAGCCTTCTCATTTGATTCATTCTGTTGTTGATGATATTGAGCTAGACGTTTTGTCTTCTTGAGCACGCTGGCTGTTTAGCCTGTCTGCAGCACTGATTAGTGCATTGAGTGTCTCCGGTCGGAGATCTTGCCCTTAGCCCCGGGGGACTTCGAGTGCCTAGTCGGGAAAGTTTATTTCTTCAGTATTTTGTGAGAGGTTTTGTTGTTTGGTTTTGCTGCGGAGCTGGGCTTTCATAGAGACTGCAGAGTCACTGGGAGAGAGGACGCAATCCATTTTTGAGGTGCTCCGGATCGGGATTTCTGCAGAAGATTCAGCCGAGATTTTGAGCAGAGGATCAACCTTTGCCCATGGGAGGATTTTGGTGGATTTTGAGGTGGTGTTTCAGTCATTTCCATTTAGCCTCTGCGCAGAGCCTTTGAGGCCAACGTAATTCCCCAAGGGGGTGTTTTCTTGTGATTTTCGGGGGTCGACTATTTTTGATATGGTTTCTGGGTTTTGTCGGGATTGGTGAGTAGAGGAGGATTGTAAATTTTCAGTTCATTCTGGCAAGGGGATCAGCCCATAGTATTCAGTTCATTCCAGCAATAACAGCTACACGTCAGTTTTCCAGTAGCTGGGACGCAGTTCAGAGAACAGCCATTTCCTGTATATTCTGAGAGTATTTATTCACTTGCCTTGAGCAAGATTAGGTGCCATCACTATGATCACCTATTGTACTCCATTATATTTCTCAAATTAATAAAATGGCTTAGCATTTCCTCTCTATGTTTCTAGATGAGTTGCCATATTTTCTTTCTATGCTATTATATGTCTGCTGCACTGTTATTTTTATATATTCTTGAGCATTATAGTTTTATACCACTTGGTGTATTTATCTTTCACTCTTAGACAGAGTCTGGAAAGCACCAGGTAGCCTTTGAATCTCTTCCTCTTTCAGAGGCAGAATATCCGGTAAATTCCCTCCCAGTCCATCTCTGGTTGGAGTTTGCCGTGTTTTAGAGATATTCCAGGATCGGGATATTATAGAGGTATCAGAGCATAATTCTGGCTCAGCCTGTGGTCTATGACACCGGGGAAGAGACCATATATTTGTTACAGAGGCAGGAAGTATAGAGACCGTGAGCATAGGTTGGAAAATACCTATGGAGAGGGAGACTGTGTTCGGGTGGTGGACACAAAACAGGAGGAGCCTGTGACAGACGCAGAGCAGGAGGAGCCTGTGACAGACGCATACCAGGGGGATCCTGTGTTAGATTCAGAGTTGGGAATTTCGATGGCAGAAGAGGACGAGAAGAGATTTGTGGACCAGCTCCTCAAATCAGTGCAGGAATTAGCCAGACAGGTTGAGGTGATGGGTTAGAGATTCACCGCTATAGAGGCTAGACAGCGTGAGACTCTGCGGGTTTTCCAGGTAGGAGAGGGATCAGGTACATCCCACCATTTGCCGGAGTAGGATGCTGCTAAGCATGATACTCCTCAGCCGATGGCTTCACGTGCACCTACCCGCTCTACCATGCCCACTTTCTTGGGAGCAGATACAGGGGCAGGAGCCTAGTAGGAGGTAGAGCCTGGACACATAGGCAAGTATTTTGTAGAGTATCAAGTCTACGGGCAAGAGTTCAGGGATGCTGTCACGTTTAGAGACTTTTTGCAGCTCCAGCGAGACAGTAGACCCTGCGACCATCATAGAGGGCACCGACATTATCATGATGGAGATTCCCACCGTGCCTCTAGCAGATTTCATTTGCCTACGTTTGATGGATCATCAAACAGTTCGGCAAAGTCTTGGGTGGAGAAGCTGGACATCTATTTCCAGCTTAACCAGATGTCAGAGATAGAGGCCATCAAGGTGGCGACGTTACATTTGGATGGTGAGGCCCAGGATTGGTGGTTCCATGGGATGGTTACACTCGGACATTCCACAGTGAATACATATTCCGAGTTTACCAGGAGGTTGATGGAGCGGTTTGATCGGAGGGATCTGGAACAACACTTTAGCACTTTGTTGAGCTGACGAGGCTCAAGCAGACTGGGAGCCCCGAGACCTACATTGCAGATTTCTTGAGGGTTTCAGTAATGGTGCCAGATATATTCACAGCTAAGATGATCTATATGTTTGTAGAGGGGTTAGCAGAGCCACTTCGGGGTCTAGTTTGGTCTACCAGACCAACGACACTTCAGGATGCTATCAGCAGGACCCGAGACTTATAGGATGCATTGCCCAGGACTCGGACACCTTACCCCCAGAGACAGGGTTTCCAGCCCAAGGGGAAGGATGTGAGGATTCCTTCTCCAAAGGGGAATCCAGGATGGGAACAGTTAGATGATGATGCCAGGAGGGAGTTGAGGAAGAAGCGGCTGTGCTTCGCTTGTTAGGAACCGTGGGCACTAGGGCATAGGTGTGCTGCTGGAAAAGCACACTTCATTGAGGTCTTCTATGATGATAGCGGGGAAGAGGATGAGGAGGATGAGGAGGAGGTAGGAGATAGTCAGACGAAACAGGATCAGTTGCCACCTCCACCTCCAAGGACAGGAGGTGCAGCTTTTTCACCCACAGGAGGGAACCTTGCAGCCTTGCGAGGAGTTCCCAAGTACTTGACACTGCGCGTACAAGGGACAGTACGTGGCTAGCGAGTGTCAGTTTTGGTTGACAGTGGGGCAACCCACAACTTCATTGATGCACAGATGGTCGAGCGGAGGGGTATACCGACTGAGATCTTTGAAGGATTTTTAGTCTTGGTCCTAGGAGCCCAGACGATGCAGTGTGCCCGGTATGTTCTAGAGTTGGCAGTGATGATGGGTACCTACACCGTGACCGATCATTTTTTTCATGGTCAACATACCAAATACCAATGTGGTATTGGGTGTTCAGTGGTTGATTACTCTGGGGAAGGTCACCATGGATTGGGAGGCCTTAGAGATGGAGTGGGATGACAAGAAGACCGGGAAGCATGAGAAGATCCATAGGATGCCACCCATCTCAGATGCGTTTCAAACACATTGTATGAAGCGTTGGGAAGGAGAATGGAAGTGAATTGGTTGAGTTGGGGGCATCGAGAGAGCGGAGACCAGCGGTCGGCGATTCATCCAGATATGGGCCATCTGTGACATGATGCAGAGTATTTGAGGATATACAGGTGAGCAGGACCAAGGTTGAGCACACCATTGAGCTTGACGGGATTATCCAGTGATGATCACTACCCCCTAGGCATCCCAAGCCTATCTGATTCCAAGGATTGGCCAGACTGCTCCACAGGATTCTTGGCTCTTAGGCATGACGAGCAGTCTATTTTATTCTTCCATAGTCTTAGAAAGGAATGACACCCTAAGGTGTGCATTGATTCTGAGGCCCTTTGTGAACAAGAAGACCCTGAAGAACAGATATCCTATACCCAGGATCGATGAGTTGATGGATGAGTTGAGAGGAGCCAAGTTCTTCTCGAAGATTGATTTGAGATCAGGGTACCATCAGATTCGCGTGAAGGAACAGGACATTCCCAAGACCACCTTCAGGTGTCATTATGGGCACTTTGAGTTTTTGGTTATGCCTTTTCGGCTAACCAATGCACCAGCTACTTTTCAGTCTTGCATGAACCATATCTTCCGCAGTCATCTGAGGAAGTTTGTATTGGTCTTCTTCGATGACATACTCATATATAGCAGGACTTGGGAGGAGCATCTCCAGCATATAGAGGCAGTACTACGCATCTTGGAAGAGCAACAGTTCTATGCTAAGCTCTCCAAGTGTGAGTTTGGGATGACGGAGATGCTGTATTTGGGTCACATTATTGGAGTGGATGGAGTGAGAGTCCATGAGGAGAAGATTAGAGCCATCAGAGATTGGCCGGAGCCGAGGAATGTGACAGAACTTCGAGGGTTCATTGGGATATGTACCTATTACAGGAAGTTCGTTAGAGGTTTCTCACAGCGTGCTGCACCTCTTACAGATTTGACGAAGAAGGGGGCATTCAGTTGGTCAGATACAGTACAGCGAGCCTTTGATAGGCTCAAGGAGGTGATGAGTAGCTGCCCAGTGCTTGCATTACCGGATTTTACACAGCCATTTGTCTTGGAGTGTGATGCGTTGGGAGAGGGGATCGGCGCAGTATTGATGCAGGGGGGACACCCTATAGCCTTTGAGAGCCGGAAGCTCCTTCCGCATGAGAGGTTGTATTCTATATACGACAAGGAGATGTTGGCCATCATGCATGCCTTGGCCAAATTCCGACAGTATTTGGTAGGGAACAGGTTTAGGGTGAGGACTGATCACAACAGCCTCAAGTTCTTTTTGGAGCAGAAGCAGCTATAGGAGAGGCAGCAAAAGTGGATCAGTAAGATCCAAGCATATGACTTTGACATTGAGTATGTTAAGGGAAAGAATAATGTGGTAGCAGATGCCCTTTCACGTAGACCAGCCATGTTATCTCTTATGAGCTTGGATACAGATTAGAGGGATCAACTTTTAGTGGAGTATTTCAAGGACAGATTTGCATGTGAGGTGATGGATGGACAGGTGGCGGATGATAGGTACAGGGTGGTTGATGAGATCATCTATTATAGGGACAGGATCTTCTTGACTGAGGGGTCTCAGCTTAAGAAGAAGATACTCCAGGCATCACATGATTCTCCATTGGCAGGCCATCAGGGGTTTACCAAAACCTACAGGGCCATTAGAGAGAGGTTCTCATGGAAGGGCCTCAAGGAGGATGTACTCTAGCACATCAGGGAGTGCGATGTTTGTCAGAGGAACAAGGGGGATATGAGCCATCCCGCAAGACTGTTGCAGCCTCTTCCCATTCTGGAGGGGAAATGGGAGAGCATATCGATGGACTTCATCACAGGGTTGCCCATGGTGCAGGGCAAGGATTGTATCTTTGTCATCATTGATCGGCTGACAAAGTATGCACAATTTTTCACCATATCTGCGCATTACACAATAGCACAAGTGGACGAGCTGTTCTTCAGAGAGGTTTTCAGGCTGCATGGTCTTCCTAAGACCATCATCAGTGACAGGGACAACCGCTTCATGGGTGGATTTTGGCAGGAGCTTTTCCGGCTGGTGGGGACGGAGTTGACACTAAGTACCAGTTATCACCCATAGATGGATGGACAGACGGAGATAGTTAACAAGTGGCTGGAGGGCTACTTGCGTAACTATGTCAGTGGGCAGCAACGAGCATGGTTGAGATGGTTACATTTGGGGGAGTACTGCTACAACATGACACATCACATGTCCATTGGTATGTCACTGTTTTATGCTTTATATGGGTATCATTCCTTATCTTTTTCTGATGTGATGTTCGGTGCTAGCAAGGCTCCTAGAGCCAAGATTTGGATCCAAGAGAGTCAGGACATTCTCCGAGCTCTCAAGGACAATATGGATACAACACAAAACCAACAGAAGCTGTATGCCGACAAAGGTCGGGTGGAGAGATATTTTGAGGTAGGGGACTTGGTCTACCTACGATTACAGCCATACCGACAGTCATCACTGAAACAGAAGGGAGCTGAGAAGCTCAAGCCTCGCTTTTATGGGCCATATAGGGTGATACGCAGGATTGGGCAGGTTGCGTATGAGTTAAAGCTGCCCCAAGGCAGCAAGATCCACAAATTTTTTCACGTATCATGCCTGAAGAAGGCGTTGGGGCAGCAGGTGACAATGACAGATGAGCTACCACCTACGGATGATGAGGGGCACTTGGTGTTGCAGCCAGAGGCTATTATTGATACCAGGGAGAGGTAGCTACGGAGCAGGACAGTCCGGGAATTCTTGGTGAGGTGGAAGAATTTTCCAGATGAGGATGCCACTTGGGAGAGTGAGAAGATTTTTCAGCATCCATCACTTCAGTTGCTTGAGGACAAGCAACATTTTTTTGGGGGAGACTATAATATTCCTAATTAGCGAAAGCTAATTGGAATATTCGATTTTTGTTTAGTTTGTCAAATATAGTTTGTAAATAAATAAAAAGTGAGTGGAGAGGGTCTAACTCACTTAAGTGAAATAAAACACCCTCCTAGTAGCACAACGTTGTGACTTAAGGGGGAGCCAAGGGGACCAAGCACCACGTAGAGAGGGGGCCTACGTTAGCTCTAGAAGCTTCTGTGCAGGAGAGATTGGACACGTGGCAAGAGATGGAGGCTATGTTGAGGAGATGGCCTTGGGATTGGAGGAAGGCCGAAGTTATAAAAGAGGGAGGAGCCTTCTCATTTGATTCGTTCTGTTGTTGATGATATTGAGCTAGACGTTTTGTCTTCTTGAGCACGCTGGCTGTTTAGCCTGTCTGCAGCACTGATTAGTGCATTGAGTGTCTCCAGTCGGAGATCTCGCCCTTAGCCCCGAGGGACTTCGAGTGCCTACTCGGGCAAGGCTATTTATTTATTATTTTGTGAGAGGTTTTGTTTTTTGGTTTTTCTGTGGAGTTGGGCTTTCATAGAGACTACGCAGTCACTGGGAGAGAGGACACAGTCCATTTTTGAGGTGCTCCGGATCGGGATTTCTGCAGGAGATTCATTCGAGATTTTGAGCAGAGGATCAGCCTTTGCCTGTGGGAGGAATTTGGTGGATTTTTAGGTGGTGTTTTAGTCATTTCCATTTAGCCTCTGCGTAGAGCCTTGGAGGCCAGCGTAATTCCCCAAGGGGGTGTTTTCTGGTGATTTTCGGGGGTCGACTATTTTTGATATGGTTTCTGGGTTTTGTAGGGATTGGTGAGTAGAGGAGGATTGCAGATTTTCAGCTCATTCCAGCAAGGGGATCAGCCCCTAGTCTTCAGTTCATTCCAGCAGTAGCAGCTACACGGCAGTTTTCTGGCAGATGGGATGCAATTCAGAGAGCAGACATTTCCTGTATATTCTGAGAGTATTTCTTCACTTGCCTTGAGAAATATTAGGTGCCATCACTCTGATCACCTATTGTACTCCATTATATTTCTCATATTAATAAAATGGCTTAGCATTTCCTCTCTATGTTTCGGGATGAGTTGCCGTATTTTATTTCTATGCTATTATATATCTACAACACTGTTATTTTTATATATTATTGATCATTCTAGTTATATACCACTTGGTGTATTTATCTTTTACTCTTAGACAGAGTCTAGAAAGGGCCAGGTAGCCTCCGGATCTCATCCTCTTTCAGAGGCAGAATATCCGGTAAATGCCCTCCCAGTCCATCTCTGGTTGGAGTTTGTCGTGTTTTAGAGATATTCCCGAATCAGGATATTACATATATCTTTCTCCGTGTGACCTGTATAGTCTTATAAATAAAACATTGTGTTCCTACATATATGGGGATGTTTTTCTTTGTAAATTCAATAGGTTCATCAGTGCTTGCTTCTAAGAGTTCTTTGGAGGTTACTTTATGACGCAGCATGGTTCCAACAAATGAAGATAGAGTGGAAATACTTGCAACACGAACACCTATTTGTGACAACACACTCATAATGACAAGATCAACTTAAAACGACCTACTTATGCATTAATACTTGTAAATCATGTACAAAGATCCATTACATGTGATTGGGTATGGAAAAATATGAATGAAAACCCAAAATGGCTTGCATGCTTGAGAAAATAGACATGAAAAATAGGAGGGAACACTTTCAAAGCACGAAGGTATAAACAATGTCATTCAGGGCTTTGCAATGTGCTCATGTGCTCAAGAGAGTGGAAAAATTACCTAGGGCGCACTAGCTCACTCCAAGAGTTGAATGGATGAAATGATGAGTCTTCAGGTATTCTCTATGCGCTCATGCACTTAAGGGTAAAGGAAGGGCACACTGTTGAACTCCAAAGGCATGAAGGATGATGCAGTGAAGTATTTAGGCCACTGAGGTGTGTTTATGTGCTCAAAAGAAAGGAAGGCACATTGTCGCATATCGAAGGTCTGAAGGAATATTCTTCTTGTCTTCATGATGTAATTATGTGCTCAAGGGAGGGTGAAATTCTTCGTGGTGAATAAGTGCGCTCTAGAGGAAAACTTGATCATTCAAGGCATAGTTTTTGAGACAAATTGGGCTTCGAGCTCAAGAAGTGCACTCTACCTGTTGGAAGCTCAGAAAAAAGTTTGAACAACATGATTTTATGAAAGGATGAGGATAATAAATAACTACAAGTTTATATATTTGTTGTTGCATTCACGGTGGAATATGAAAAGGTTGAGAATGTGAAGATTTTTTGTGTGCATCTGTAGATTAGAACTTGTAACCTGAATATTGGACATAAACTCCATTAATCAAACTAAAAAACCAAGAAATGACAACAAGAAAAGCAAGAATTATAATGAAATCATGAAAATGATTTGACATGCAAAAATTACTTGCAGAACTAGTTGATGAAGAGTTTCTTGATTCCCATCTGTGCACCTAACTTAGATGGAATTATTATGTAAATAAATGCTTAATTGGTTGGATTTAAATAATTTAACATGAAAAATTTATTCATGCATGAGCACCACTTGTCGAAAAGTGAATTATTAGTTAATAGAAGTTAAGTGGGCTCCTATTTTCTAGGAGTGTGCCCACATGCAACAAGTTGCTCATGCATGAATTCAATAAGGGTGCATTCCTTTGACATGAAGGAATATGCTTAGGTAGGGCACACTTTCTTAGCATGAAAGAGTGCACTCAAGGAGGGAACACTTCTTCATCCCGAAGGAGTGCACTCAACTCAAGTGCAAGTATTCATCACTTTAAGTGCGCTTTTAGCCTTAAAGTGTGTTTTTCTCGGTTTTCTTTTCTTTTTCTAATTTTGTGTACTTTTCGAGTGTGTGCATGTCATAAAGACAAGTTTCTAAGTCAAGATAAGTCTTGCATTCACCTAATCATGGGTTAGATAACTCAAACACTTCTAAAGGTTAGGTGAAGACACTTAGGAAACATTAAATTTGGAGGATGAAACACTAGGAGAACAAACAAAAATAAAAAAACAAGAAATGCTACGAAACTAAGAGGATTGAAATGATTAATAATTAAGGCTCCAAAATTGACAAAGGAAAAAAAATTGGAGGGTGGTTGTCACAGCAACAACACTTGGCGACATACTGTGAGAACCCCAACTTTTCTGAAATGGTTCAATTTAAGAAGAGAGTCTCATTTCTCCAGGAAGTATTGATTCAATCAGTGAGTTACCTTAGCTCCCTACTCTTACCCGATCTAGATATAGTATTCCTAGTTCCACTACTCAGAATAACAAAACATAATACAAGCTATATCATTACCTTTTCAATGTTAGTAAGGGTAATATAGCACGACGAAATAAAAACAATCAGAGTATGAGTTTTACATCTCTGGAATTTCTACACTGCCAACAAGCCTGGAAAATACCCCGACAAAGTCTCTTGCTTCACCTCCTTACACATGAAGCCCTTCTCTTCTTTCACCCTTTATTTTACTTTCAATAGGACTATGCATAGGAACTTATTATTTTTTTAATGGGAAGAAGAGGGATCATAACTTATTGAGAACAGAAGAGGTTGCTCCTACATAGATAGATTTTATACCTCTGATGCTTTGGTCACTAAAATTTTTCCCCTTATCTTACTCTACTCAAATAGATAAGCAAGAGCACACCATTCATAAAAGAACTGAGTATATGGATGATAATGCTAAATATATATGGGTATCATGGTTTGAATACAAATTCCCAGCTAAAGGATCATATTTTCCATTGGAATATCATCGACTCGAAAGTGATGTGACCAAGGAAAAGAAGAGAGTAACACATAAGCCAAGGTTTATATGATACTACAATTTGCCTTGCAAAAAGTTAATCTGCATCATCTTCAAGCTTAGAACTAGCTTTATTCTAGACCAGATAAAAGAAAAAGAGTCAAAAAAAGAAAAAGGAAAACATAAAACACACATGCAATGCATCTAACTAAGTACAACCTATCGTACACATTTGGGTCATGTGAAATGAAACTTCCAATGCATCAATATAATTTTCTCTCGACATTTGCATCATAATATTGGTCGTGTGAAACTAAAGTAAAAATAAGTGCAGTTAAAAGGATAAATAACACAAACATATGCACTAACGTAAATAAATAGGAAGTGTTATCACAATGATGAAATACACTCAACTGATCAACCAAATGGAAGACTCCAAAACAACAACAACTATCGGACCTATGACTGTATAAGACTCCATCAAGCGCATGCAAGTACAAACCACAAGACATGGGTCTGGAATGAAAAGGTTCTTCTAATAATTCCACAATAGGATCATGGAAAAAACCTTTAGGGAAACTTAGACAAGAAAGACCGAGGAAAGACAAATCCATGTCATAAGTGAAATCAACAGGTTGACCACAATTCATGCTATCATGCAAGTGAAATTATTTTATGGATGATGTAAGAGATTCAATAATATCCTTCTATGTTTCCATGTCACAGATTAAATATTTTCTTAAGATGAGATGTAGAGGTGGAAGTTCAATAGTCAAAATAAAATTTCTCCCCTTAGGGTTAAAAAAATTTATGTGAAGAAAATGAGCATCCCTTGAGAGAGATTCGACATCCCACATGATGACACTAGTGATGTATTTGTGAAAAATAATCATGAACTAACTGAAAGCGCAAATATATCTATGGTAACAAGAACCTAACACAACCATGAGTGTAGGTTGAAGTTTCCTAGCCACCTAAATTGAATTTGAATTATGACGATACATGGTCAATTTATTATCAAAACAAGAGTCATTGTTTAAATATTGAGATTCAAAAGCAGGCATATTTTCAATATTTCTACAAAAAATTTCAATGATAACCATGTCATCTTCTTGATCAAAAGGAGTTATACCTGTAAGAAAATTTCCAATGATTGTATCATACTCCAATTGAAATTCCTTCAAATACAAAAATTCTTGACGAAACAAATATTCATCCATGTTACTTGAACAATCATTACCATATAATTCATAGAACAAGAAATCATCAGGGTCATGGTTTTCCAAGGGTTCCAATTAATTAACGGTTGAAATATCGACTAAAGGAATATCAATATTAAAATATGTTTCATTGATAAGATCAGATGAATCACCATTAGGGACATATGTGAAATAAAAATAAGCTCTTTATCAACCAATTGATCTTCTGGTTTAGCGATTGGTTTAGGTCCAACATACATAACATCAAAAGGAGGAGGAAACGGGTTCTTACTCAAGATGCTAAAATTATTCTTGATCAGGGGGATATGATGAATTTGATTCAAAATATTTCCCTGACATCTAGACTAAGAAATGAAACTTCTCATCTAATAAATTCAAGTCCACCTCCTCATCCGTAAATTGATAACAAAGGTGAAGGAATCGATCAACGAAATGTTCAAAAGATTCATTTAATTCCATTATAAGTAGGTCAATTTCATTAATACCATATTTATACTCATATTTCTAAAAAAATGTGATGAATCTCGTTAACCAAATATTTGAAAGATGTAATAGAAGAAATGGGTAAAGGATAGCACCATTGCTTCACATGACCATCCAAGGTAAGGATAAACAACTGCGCGAGGATTTCCTTGAAATAAACACCAATGGAAAAAAAAAATTTGAATGAATTCAAATACGTAATCAAGGATTTTTACTGTACCCCTTCCATCAAATTTAAAATGAGACAAGTTATGTAAAAATATCACGGGTATAAAAATATCTAAAGCTTCAAGAAAACACCTCGGGATTATGATTTGGGATGAAGCCATTAGAGGCATGAGGCTCAAACAAAATTCAAAGGCTCAAATTGTCATTTTCCCCTCCTTCTAGCACCAAAAGTGTTGGCAGTACTAGATGTTGCCAATATTGTAAGGGGATCTCCTCGATGTGAAGTCCCAATTAGACCTCACAAAATTTGGTGTAGGAGTCCCATTTGGTCATATGGTCTAGCCACCATTGAAAGGGTTAAAGATATGACTTGGTTATAATCCAACACAAGAAAACATAACACCACTTTGGGGTAGCAAGAATATGGGCTTTGTGAGACACCTAATCTAATGTGCACGAGGGAGACTTCCACGATTGGTGAGAGAAATGATCCATTGGTTAGAAAAAGTAATAGTACTATCCTAAAGGGGGGCCCAGGAAGGAAGAGAAATAATTTTTGAATACCTACATATTAGTCCACATGATAAACAACAATCATTAAATAATAACAACACTCATTCCGTAAAAGGCATAGCTAAGCAACAAACTGGTTCATTAATTTAGTATGTAATTAAAGTGACATATACCATAAACATAACCATAATATTCCAACTACATCTTCAATGCATGTATGAAGAAGTGTCGGCTCATTGAAGTTCTGATTAAAAGTGCAAGATCCCAAGTACATTGTTACATAAATGAAACATTGTATCTAAATAGTGGAACACAAAGCCACAAATTTCTTCTCCAAAGAATGATCTATCTCCTATCTCTTGCAAGAGAATCCAAGGAAAGACCTATAGAATCTTTTCCTTCCAAAAGACCTTTGCTTGAGTTATGAGGAGCTATTTTTAAAAACTATCCATGACCTTTGAGCTTCCTCATGACTCTTTGACTTCTATGAATTTTCATATTCTATACATGACTTATCACATACCATGTGTGGCTATTCACATTCCACATGTGTTTGTTGGACTTCATTACATATCATTTATTACAGAAGATAATTTAAAAATGAGGCGGTGGCCTAATAATACAAAACTGACAATGGGAAAAAGAATCATCAAATGGATAAATCATTTAATTCCTCATGGAGTTCACTTGTAATGTAGGCGTGTCATGCTTTGAACTCCTTTTCAATGGCTTCGACCCAAAATGGAAAGTCCCCTTTGTATCACATATTCACCTCTATCACCTCCGTTAGTATGTTATTGGAGTTTAACTGTACATTATTCCAAAGCCATGAAAGATTCATATGAGATTTGACTGGTGCAATGGATTACTGTAGAATAATGTCCTTGGTAACCTCCAAGCCTTCCTATTCTATTGCATGTTTTATTTGTTCAATATATTTCTTGATCTCCTAGAAGATGACTTCTCTACCTATGATTTATTCACGTGATCCAATGGTGGGAATCCCATGTTTCGGTGTTAGAGACTCATACCATTATGCAATAATTTATACAAAACCATAGTACTAACTGAATTTTCTCCAAGATGTAATTAGTTTTCTAGGTAGTATCAACTGAACTCTTGTGTATCTCTGCGGAAATCTTGTCCTTATTTTACAAATTTTGTGGAGCATATGGATATTTGGCAGCCCACTCCTGCAATTGGTGAGACGCCCTATTTTCCAATTTCAGAAGTTTCACCACTTCCCGTGTATTCTTCTGAGTACCGACGAGAGGATCCACAACCTATTGTATAAGTATAATCTCCTCATATAGTCTTTCCATGGTTTCCTCCATTGGCCATATATCTTCTTGCATGGTTGACTGTCATGCTGCAGTATTAAAGTTTTGTGATGAAAATCGTTTATTTTCCACTGCAATATGTTTCCGCTATTGCTTCACTGCACCAATTTCTCCTCAGTCTGGCATTCTCATTCAAAAAGTAATCAAAGTTGTCATGTGTTGTTGTAGCGAATGAAACATTTTCCATCATGACTACCCTAGGATTCCTTCTAGTGTTTGTAGTTATCACCTTCTCTGTAGACACTGAGACTAGATTTTGAGGGTCCTTCGAGAAATATTTTTTCCTTTGTTGCATGATCCTCTTCTTAATATGATCAAATGTTACAATGCATGCATCCATGACTCTATCTAATAATGGAGGTGTGATCCCCATCTCTATGAATTTAAGGTGACCACCTATGATGGGATGCTATTCCAGAGTATCTATTTCTTCCTCCATTGGTTGGATGGTATCTTATTCCTCGAATTTTTCTTCTTCTAGCTCTTGAGTACAATTTTCTTATTTCAACCTCTATGTTGCTTCTTCCTCCTAGGACTACCTCTGTTATTATTCTTATATCCTTCTCTTCTCTACTTCCTAATATTTTTGCTTCTCCAGAAACATATCCTACTGAATATTCCTCTATGATTCTCTCCTTTCTTGTTATGTTTGAACAACTCCTGAGTTCAAAGGATAAACTTTCCATTTCCTATTACTCTCTCTATCTGAATCATATATGATCCTCTTCATAGGAGCTATTTTCCTTACTTGAGGGGTTATATCCTACTCCTCATACACTTGCAAGTATTTAGATGGCTATTATTTGGGAGTTCCATCCTTGGATGTGCCTTCATTTTTTCTGTACCCATTCTTTATCTTCTCATATTCTGATGCGGGCATTGATGAGTACCATGTATTGTGACCAATCCTTTCATAATGTTTCTTGAATATTTTTCAAGGATCATACCCATGGAAATCCTTAGTGGAGAAGTACAGACAATCCAACTCCTATATCTCAATTTTTTTCACCTTGTGGCTCTTCGACTCATATAATTTGATCCTCAATGGAAATATAGGCCAATGGGCTTTCTTCTTCCTGTGAAGAATTCCTAACAATCCCTTTTCCAACTCATTCTCTACCTCTTGCATCACCACATTATTGGTAACATATCACGACATAAGGTTATTGGATATCTAACATTCAAATCATATGATGTATGTACCATAAACAGATGAAAATTAGTCTGTGATATCTCGAAGTGACTCCTTCACCATATCAATCATGCAAGGATGATTGATCTAGAATATCATGTGAAAGATAATTGCAAAGAAATGTTCAACCATTTTGTCATACACGCCTCTGAAGCTTAGTTCTTATTACACTCTACAATGGAAGTAAATCGAGAACTCCTCCTTAGGGGTTTAGTTCCAGTTCATTTTTGGGAATACATACTGTGCATAGATTCCATATAAGATAAATGTAGACATGTAGAATTATGGTGCCTTATTCACCCTTAAAGGTGCTTTCGCCTGCCCCAGCGGAAACTGCAATTCATATGACAATATATCCGCCTAATTGAAATATCAATTGCATGTCACCACCAAATTGAGCATATATATCCAATTCTCTTCGAACATCTCAATGTTCTTACATAAAAAAATGACAATGCATGGTTATCAAATACTGAGTACATATCTGAGGATATTTTTTAGATAGATGTGGATAGGTAGTGGTGAAACTTAGTAGGATCTTGACACCATGATTTGATAATGTCACTAGTGTCGAGGGTAGCGCATATCATGTATAATTTTCCATTGGCATATTCATTGGGATTGAGAATATTATAAAAAAATTTCATGTTTTCACCATAATAGGTGGTGAGCTCACTGCCACTCTCACTGCAAAGAATAAGGTGACAGTCATCCATATGTGTAATGATCCATTCAATTAATTTTTCACATGGCATGACCAGGAATCTATATGTGATCCTATGCACCTTGTACTTCTCGATTTTGATGTATGGATTCATATATTCTAATTCCTTAGCAAACTTATCTTGCATGTGTTAGAATAAATTCTTAACGCAAGTGTATGAAAAGAGATCACTTTAGCTGCACATGAAAAAAACCCTAACAAAAAATATGGTTGTTTAACTTCTTTAGATCTGCAATATATAGTAGAAACAAATGCAACATAAACCCATATCTATGCAGTAAAAGTAGCTAAACAGTAAAATGAAATAAGAGTTTCTCCAAATATCCAATGGACAAGACAAGATATATAAAGAATTTTATATATAGTAACACCTGGGAAGGGAACAAAGAATGATGTTACTAGTCCCTGTCAATGGGATGGGTTATTGGTTGTCCTCAACGCTTCAGATCCATGAGTTTCTCTCTCTCAATGGTGTAGAAAACCCAAGACGTGTTGAACTCTATGGGAGCTCAAGAAGCAAAATAATAATAAAAGCGATCAAAGTATGACAATGACAAAGGGATCAAAGTCCGACCATGATAAAAGGATAAAAGGCAAATAATGAATGGAAAACCCTCCTATTTATAACAAAATATTGAGTTATCATTGATAATGGTGCATAATAAAATATTATTAAATTGGTGAGTTATCTAAGTGCTTGGAATATTTTATTATATTTTGTTGGAGGGAAAAGGAATTTAAATTGTTTAAATCCATTTATTTAGAAATAATAAATAAATAAATAATTTATTTATTATTTGAAGAATGGAGTTAAGGAATATTATTCCTAATTGATTTAGTCAAATTTAACAAGGAATATTAATTAAATAATGATTTAATTAATTATTCCTAGAGAACAATAAGATAAATAATGATTTATCTAATTATTTCTCATTAATTGGGTTAAATATGACCAGGAATATTATTTAAACAATGGTTTAATTAATTATTCCTAGAGGAAAATCAAATAAATAAGGATTTATTTAATTACTCCTCATGGGGTTTTTTGTTTGAACGAGAAATAACTTAATAAAATGTGGTTTATTAAATTATTTCTTATAGTGAAAGCAATTTTACTATGGTAAAATTGGTCTTACATGGTGTACTTCTATCCATCTAATTGTAAAAGTTTAGATGACCAAAAATTGGTTTAACAGATTTCCCCCCAACGTGTGAGTGTTAGGAGCTAATCATATAACCGAAGTATGTTGTAAGAACACAATCACTAGACACCGAAGGGGAGTCATAGAGAGAGAGAGATACAAATACGGAGTGAAGTGAAAGAGGAAAATAACCTGAGGGGGTGAGACCTACAAATGATATAAGTCTCCTTTAATGTTTTGGTACCTGTTCTTAGTGAGGCGGGAGAGGCATACCTATGCCTGCCGAGATGAAAATGTACAAAGAATAATGGTGCACCCAGTAAAAAGAGACTGAGCTATAAAGTACATGATATGTTGGCATAAAATAGACCAGAAAAAAATATAATGGATCCCACATACATATTTTTCCTGGGACAACAACCAGGATTGAATACAATAATATCTGAGTACATGAGATATAATAAAAACCAAATAAGCCATGATAAATAGCAAAGGGCTCTGAAAATATGAATGGATCATTTGAGTGATACATGCATGCTATAGGTGCTGCAAGAAGATGGAACCGAACCCATCAAATATATGGAGCTGCCTCTGAGGTTGTAGCATAAAATGAGGTCATCCGGGAATATGGGTAGCTTACCTAAAGGGCCACCCCCTCATGAGGCCTGAAACATCTCTCATACACCTGAGAATCACTGGAACAATCTTCTGGATCATCGAACTATCAAGTATACGAATATCAATCATGCTGAAGTGGAGAGGATGAAAAACAATCAAGTCAAAGGGCAATGAGGAATACTTTTGTCTGATCTGAGGCACCAAAAAAGAATAGAAGCTGGAACCAAGGTACAATGCCATTTAGACCTGTCTTCTGGAATGAATGTGCTGATTTTGACAGAAGGAGGTCCACCATAGGTGAGGCAATGAGGAATCCTCAACTAAGGCATGAGAGATCATAGTAGAGCGATTTATGGACTGACACCAAGGATGATTATGGAATGGGGGATACTAAGTAGAAAACATACGACTTCCCTTGTCAGAGAATATAAATCATGGATGAACTGGTAGCAACTGACTCGACTCCTAACGGGATGGAGGATAATGGGATTGGAGGCCAAAATGGGCTACACGTGAAAGGTACAAGGCATGAATGTATGGAATACTATAACAGGAGGAAAAGGGACTCAGGACAAACTCCATGCATGCGATGATGACTCAACTCATATGCTCTAATCAAGGGCGACTCGATGATGTCGCCACACAGAATAGGCTAATGGGGGGACCATAAAAACATGAGAAAAATGTGGTTACTCATGACAAAAATCGACACACAGTGAACAGTATGAAGGAAAAGTGGTGCCCCAAGTACAAGTGGCACAAGTGCAAAAATTCGATTTTGAGAGGCGGAGAAGTGATCGTTTCTTGGAAAAAAGGCTTCCAGGTGAAGTATCAAATCACCAAAAATAAAAGGATACCCATTTTAGAGCTTGTTGAGAGCTTTCCAATGGTTCTAACGGTTCATCAAACATATCTATAGTTTGGTCACAATTTGTGAAATAAAAATTAGGGTTTCTCTTTTAATAGGGAGTTTTCCCTCCAATTTGTTTCATTTTCTATTGGAGTTGTGGTGAAATGGAGAGGAGGAGAAGGCCCTAAATCTTGCGGCGTTCATAGAGGACAAACCAAACATTGGAATCGAGATCCGTCAATTACAGGTGGGTGGCCTAACCTTACTCTTCATTTTCAACAGATTAGAATTTTATATTAGGTGCTTGGAGCTTGGAAACAACACCCTGCCCTTCCTCATGTCCGACTCGCACTTCCTAGGTCGTGTTCTGGGAACTGGGTCGCAGTTTTCAGAGAGAAAAACTGCGACCTCGTAGGTACAGGGCTGGGAAAATGTGAGCTGCCAAAAAGTTGGGTTTTGTCCTGTTTTTGGCTAGGAACTGGGGCTTGATGGTTTTGATGTAGTTTTTATTCCTCTGGCTGAAAAATATTCTCATTTTTTGCAGGTATGGCAGAGTTAAAGATCAACCGACGAGAGAGATATTTGGTTGCACTTCGTTCTGAAATCCAGGGGGATCAGGTGGTCAGAGACGCATTGGCGAGGTATGGGGTTCTCAAGTTGTTTGAGAACCCATTGATGAGGGCAAGGGAGCCCTTGATATCCAGGATAGTAAGATACTGGGACCCAGACTTGGAGGTGTTTATAGTGCATGGGTACTGTATCAAGATGACTATTGAGGAAATCTATTTCCTAACCAGTCTCCTGCCACTAGGGGTGGTGGGAAATATCAAGCTAGTATTACCGCAGGGGCAGAATATATCAGAGTTCATGGAATGCCATTGTCGACTAAGATGTTCGTGTTAAGGGCACGACTATACCGATTGGAGATCTAGAGAGGTTAGAGAGTTGGGTTGTCCTCGTAGTAGTGTTGTGGATCATGGGAAACCAGGTGTTCCATCACATCACCGAAGGGTAGATGTGTTGGAAATATTGTCATTGATGGCAAAGGAGAAGAAAGGAGCAGCACCTGAACTATCACTAAGACAAAAGAACAAAGAAGAACCAACAATGAGGAAAAGGAGGCAGATAAGGAGCAGAGGTAGCAAGGGCAACAAATTGAAGTAGAAGCAGCAGATGAAGCATAGGTACCGAATTGAAGACAGGAGTCAAGAGGCAGAATAGTGAGAGTAGCAGACAGGGGTCAAGAGGCAAAGTAGTGAGGCCATTGAATTGAAAACCAGGCCGAGAAGGAAGATCTCCACATAAGGTTTGCATGATTAATAGAAGAACTTGATTTCTGAGTTAATTTCCAATTCTGAGCTATATGGTTATGGGATTATGGTGTTGTGAAATTATATTTAATTAAATGAATTGAAATCTGTGTGAAATAAAGGATTGATATGAGTTTGCATAGATAACATCTGAGAAATATCGATCACTGAAAGGATCGATCCTCTTGAAGAAAGTGAGATTGTAATATAACCTTTGAGTATATTGATTTTGGTATCAATTAATATGGAATCTACATTTATTATGTACTTTGATGGGAAGCACTTCTGAAGATGGATGAAAACCTGGTTTACTTGACTGTGAACGTAAGAAGAGGTTTAAGGACCAACGATATGTTGAATTGAAAGTGTAGAAGACCGAAACATCACGGGGTTTGCTACAAGTGCAAATAGTGGAGATGATTCGATATACAACAACAGTGAAAGGGGCTTCACGCATACTTACAGATAAGAGCCAAAACAGAGATTGAGGAAGAAATTATATGTAAGGGAAGATTTGCCAGTGCGTAAAGGAATCTTAAACGCAAAGAACAAAATTAATGAAGGACGCAGAGGTTTATTTAAAACTCTATGTGAATTGCAGAGTTAAATTGCAGTGTTGAGCAACCAGTGTAGAATGGGGCCGAAATGAAGATATGAAAGGGATCTTCAATGAAGAGCGATGGTGTGATCAATTTAATGTAATGTTGATAACACAATAGAGTCAATGGAAGGTAGAATCGATGGTAGTGAACCAGTAAACAACCAGTGAATGCGTTGGAAGGAATTAAGTTGAAGCGAAACCTTGAGTTAATAAATGGAACCGAAGCATCGAACAGTAACGGTGGTATCAAAACCCAAAACAAATGGTTTTCACATAATTTCTAACTGGTAAGTGGATTCCCTGAAAAAAATGTGATAGTGGTCAACGTTCTACACGTGGAAAAGGTGGTAAGTTAAAAACCATGTATTTCACATTTTTTTTCTGAGTTAAAGTTCTGTTAAAAAATTATGCGATATTCGTTTGATCGGGTGACATCGATGATCGACGGCATTCACATCATGAAGATGCGTGAAAGTTAAGGTATGGTTATAAAGCCATGGGCCCGAATATGTGTTGGTGCGGGAATTAAAATGTTAAATTTGAATTAAATGATATGCTGTGGGACCCCACCGAATTCATATGGTTGTTAAGTACCTTATATAAATTCAAAGGGTCATTGAAATGGTTATAAAAATTAAGACCATCACCGTGGAGGACGTAATACATTTTAGATATATTATGTTTAATGTGCATCGATTAGCCATAGAGCTATATTGTAAATTGTGGGCCTGAGGGAAAAAGTAAACGTTGATGATAGAACTCTAATGTGTTGATACTCAATTTATGTGTTGAATGAGTTGTGGGACCCGGACGGACCTAGTGTTGTTGATAGAGTATGGAGGAGCATTGTTATATGCGTGGAGTCAATGTTATAATGAAGGTTTTTGATATGTTTTAATGGATTATGGTCCGCATATAAATAAATGGTTATAGATATAATCACATGTGAGTTGGTAAGACTTGGGGCCAAACGAATGTATGTTTATAACCTTTACCAAAGCCAAAACATATAAAGGTATTCCATTAATGGATTAATAAAGTTGTGGAGAACATAAATGAAACTATTTGGCCGAAGGTTTGTATTATGGGATATAAATATCCATTTTATATAGTGGACCATTATGGGTTGAGTTACGAAGTTTGAATAACGAGTCAACCTCATGAAGTGGGTTGGACCATGGTTTAACCATATATTTGAAACATGCAAAGTTCCCGCATATGAAGATTGTGAAGTGGGTTTAGACCATGGTTTAAAAATTTATTGAAACAAGTCGAGTTTCTGCATATAAATGAAATCTGGATGTGTATTTTTATAATCATTGTTAGGGAGTAAACCTTCGCATTAGAGGGTTGTATTATTGCCTTTATAAAACATCAGTTTTATTGGAAGAAGCTCCCGTAAGTTGACTTGTATATTTAGGTTATAACAGAGATTTTAACCTTTGATGGAAAAGCATCCGCATACATTTATTTAAATTGCCAGCCTAGGAAAAATGAATGGAGAGGCATTTTTATATGCATGAGACTTTGAGATTTATTTGGGGCTAAACTTGTAAAGAAGTTATATATGCAGAACTGTTACATGACAACAGTTGCCAGATTTAGAACATAATTTGGGAAATGCACTCTACATGCATGGAAAATAGGAAAGTATGCAGAAACTGAAAAAGACAGTGATAGTAGCAGAAAATACAAATGCAGAGTCCGCCAAGAACTGAATGCGCTGAATTGAAATTCTTATTGTAACTGAAAATGTAATTTTTTATTTATTTTATATTGCTTGTGATGCATTGGAAAGTCTCCGTAGGCAAACAAAACTCCACTGAAAAACTAAAATTTGTACATATTTCTATATTCCTCTAAATGAGCTGGACAATGAAATGAGAAGGTAGAAGTCAAAGAGTCATGACTGTTCATTTCGAATACCCTGAGGAATGCTAATAGTCATGAGATAATCTCTATAAATAATATTACAAAGATATACATAGAGAGGTTAGAGAATGGAGAAATGAGGCAGAGAGGGTAAGAAGAAGGAGGAGTAGATAGAGATGTTGTGAAGATTCAGAGATGATATAAGGCAGGTATGAAGGCTGGTGGACAACAGTGAAGAAGGAAAGGAATAGAGTTGATATCCAGGTAAATCAGCATGTGTTGTTTATGAAAGAGTGAAGAAGTTGGTGCTTCCATATCAAGTTGTAGATTTATAGGTGTCAGTTGTAGCTGGCTGAGGTAGGAGCCTCCTATAGGTTGTAGCCTACAGAAAATAGATGGGAGTTGGAGCTTCCTTGCAAGTTGTAGCTTGTAGAGTTGAGGTAGGAGCCTCCTGTGGGTTGGAGCCTATAGAAAATCAGTGGTGAGAGGGAGTTGGATCTTGCCTTTGCATCACAACAATAATAAGATGTGGTTTTCTCCCTTATGGGTTTCCACTTATATCTGTTGTCTATGTGCATGATTTCTATGTGTTGATATGGTATATCTAATGTGCTTAGTACTTGCTGCTCACAAATTAAGATTTCTCACATATTAAGTTGATCATGAAATGAAGGTGTAAATAAGTTTAAAGATAAGTTTTAAAAGACCATGAATGTGTTAAACTGATTCACCCCCCCTCTCAGTTTAACTAAGGGTTCAAAAATTGGTATCAGAGCGGGGTTCCTTTGGTGTAAGCCTAATAGCTTGAAGGAGATCTGGTTGAGTCATGGACTATCAAAATGTACCCGTGATGAATACAACAAACTTTCTGGAATGGAGAGATAAGGTTAAAACAGATTTAATGGTGAACCTGAGGTATGGAAACTTGTATGTGATGCTTACTGCACAGACTCTTCCTTGGTGCAAGAACAATAGTGGAATGCGAAGGCAAAATGTGTGATATATAACAGTCTTCATAACAAGGATCTTGATTTGATAATGGATCTAACCTCTGAAAAAGAAATCTGGGATAGATTGCATTTCATGCATGAAGTAGACACTAGGGACTGCATTGTCAAGAAGGAGAAGATAATTAAGAAGAAGAAAAATTCATGTCAAAAGGAAAATGTTCAATAAAATGAGGTACCTGCTAGTGTGAATGGATGTGAGTACCATGAAGAAATTACAGTTGAGGAAAAATCCAAACTTGACACAGCCTTGGCTGAAATAGAAAGATTGAAGAATGAAAACAAAGACCTTAAGACATTGGTGCACATATGTGATGAGAAAGAATATGAAGATAAGAAAGAAATTGTTGGCCTAAAGACACAACTTGAAGAAGCAAGGAAATTAGAAGACACTCTACTAAAGCAAATAAAGGATAAAATTCAGAAGCAAGAGAAATTGGAAGAAGAAGTAGTGTGCCTGAGAAAGAAATTAGAAAAATCCCAAAGAGAATAATTAATGAATACTCCTCAAATGACAAGCTCTAAACAGTTGGACAAGATTCTAAATGCTCAAAGGTCTCCTCTCATAAAGGCTGGGATAGGATATGAAGGAGAAACAAGTAAGTCCAATGTAGAAGATAACAGGAATATCATTTTTGTAAAAGCTGTAAAGGATAATGAAGCAGCTCAGAAGATTCCTATAGAAGTAGAAGCCGAAAAGAACATGATTTGTAAAGAAACAAATAGAAACAAGTAGCAACATGAAAGGATAGAGAACGAAATGAAGAAACAGTCAGCTGAAAAAGGCTCATACACTCTTGAATATGAATTGAATAAATTTGGAAGTTGTCAAAGAAGGTTCTTTCCTCCTATGAGAAGTTTCACTTGTTTTTCCTACCACAAACCTGGACATATTGCAACATATTGTAAGACAAAGCAAATCCATTCCAACCAACAAAGGATGCAGAAAATGAAAAGACTACCTCAAGAAAAAAAATGGAGAGGACAACCTTTCACCAAGTACACTAATCGATTCCATGGCTACTATTTTTCATGCAATGAATTTGGACATAAATCTGTTGAATGTAAATTGTGTTCAAAAAGGGGAACAAAATATTATACATCAGCTCAAACGTACCTTGGTAAAATAAGATGTTATGTATGCCTCAAGGTTGGTCACAAAACAAAATACTGTAAGCTTCCATACACATTAAAGAACTCTACACAGATGATGGAATCTAATCAAATCAAACAAAATTATGAATAAAAAAGAAGTGCAGACATTATGAAGAACCCCAATAAAGTATGGAAGGAAAAGAGAAAGGGGGAGCCTATTACCTCAATAACATAATGAATCCATCATAGTCTCAGGGGGAGCTGCTCTATGAAGCAACACAAATATCCAACCAGTGATAGATATGAAGCAACATCCCAGGGGGAGAGCAGTTCATAAATAGTCCCCATGAAATTAGTCTAAGAAGAGCTCCTTGGAATGAGAACAACTAAAAGGTCAAGAAGGGAGAGGACAATTTCTCTAATAGAGAACTATAGAGGAAGAAGAATACCTGAAGCACACAATAGCTGACAGATTGGTGGAAGAAGAGAAGGCAACAAGCAACCATGATGGTAGAGGGAACATCATCCATGAACATGTAAGCTAAGAAGACATCAACACATTAAGTGATGAATGGTTAAAATCACAAAAAGTATGTTTCGAGCTACAAAACTGGAAAGAATCATAAAGGATGATCACATTGTGCATCATACTGCTAGAATTAACAATGAATCACATTAAGAAGGATGAGTAAGAGAATTACCTATCATCATTATGTCATTACATCATTCATCTATGAAAATTCCCCTTGGAGGAATGCAGTTAAGTGAGTGATAAATCTCTGAGTGATCTACCCATGAAGATTCCTAGTGTAGAAATTGAAGATGTCTTCCCAAAGATCTTTATGTTAGAACAGTTGAATTGTATATAAAGCAGCAATGATTCTAAAGTAGTCCTAGAAAGGAAAATGCAGTGACATTCTTTTAAACCAGAATGACAGAATAAGCAAAAGGTTAATGATGCCAAGATCAGATTCAGTATATTGATGATTGTTGTTGAGAACAGTGGAGAACTCAATAGGAGAAACTATGAAGGTTGTTTTAACTTTGGGTGCATGTGCGAGTTGAAGTGAAATTACTGTTTGGTTTATCAAAATAGTATCAATTGGTATATGGATCATGCAGTCTTCCTATCAGCAGTATAACCAAGTGTCCTCAATAAAGAAGTGTTATGGTACAGGTCCTCAAGATCAGAATTACATCAAGGTAGTATTCCCAACGTTATCTACATTACTAAAGCATGAAAAGGTCAATAACAGTGCTAAAGGATCATTATTTTGTTTACACTTGAAGCATTATGAGCATTGAAGTAGTATCTATTTGTATATATAAATGGATTCCTTCCTAAAGTCAGTACATATATATCTTCAAGGCCTCTCTCTTAAGATCATTCATAAAACTGTGTGAAGTTTGTTGGTTGAGAAATCAATTGAACAACTTGAAGATGTTTTTTTTTTGAAAATCATCATGACAGTTAAAGTATCTGAAGTATGAAGGACTAGTTGTGATTACCATTTGAAGCTCAAAAGTATGTTATTGATTCATCAAAAGCATACTTCAGCAGAAAGGATTTGCTGGTATTTCACCATTAAAGAGAGGTTGATCGTTGAAATACATACCCCCCTTATGTCATAAAGAAAATTGCATGATTGATAAGTGAGACTGACCAATACATTGAATGTATCTAGCCTCAAGGGTTTTTTTTGAAAGTACATTGTGCAAGAAGTAAAGTCATTTGATCTCTTAGATTAAATTCTGGTTGATTCATTGTTCACATCAGCAACAAGGACCTTTCAACTACTAAGTGTAATATCCTTGTCAACATCCTAGCTCATATCACCACCAATAGGCAGGAAAGGTGAACCACAACTATACAAGATATATTAGCATCATCATAATTGAACAGATGTTGTACTGCAGATGTGTATTGCAGAAGAAGACATATTCCATCTACAATCTTCCTCTACAGATATGTATTTCTGATGAAGATCATACTAGAGATTGAAGTATATTTGAAGCATTCTCAGTATTTCAGTATGGGTCCAATAATGCATCTCTGATTATATAAGTCTGATTACATATGTTTGTTCTATCATCACCTACACTATATACAAGTGCAAGGAATCTATGTTTTGGGATGGTATCAACTTAATGTGTATATACAAGTTCAATAATTCTCAAAAGTGTTCTCTCAACAACTCGTTTACACCAGTCTGGAGCAGAAAGGTATAAATCCATAAGAAGAAGGGCCTAAACACAACTCAGAGAGAGGAAATCCAAAGATAGAATCCACACTGGGAAATGTGCAACCCTTTTCCATTTATGTCAAAGGGGGAGGAAAAGCAAGCAAAAGAAGAGTATTAAATTATTTCCATTAATGCCAAAGGGGGAGACTGTTGGAAATATTGTAATTGATGGCAAAGGAGAAGAAAGTAGCAACACCTGAACTATCACTAAGACAAAAGAACAAAGAAGAACCAACAATAGGGAAAAGGAGATAGACAAGGGGTAGAGGCAACAAGGGCAAAAAATTGAAGCAGAAGCAGCAGATGAAGCAAAGGTAGCGAATTGAAGACAAGAGTCAAGAGGTAGAGTAGTGAGAATAGCAGATAGGGGTCAAGAGGCAGAGTAGTGAGGCCATCGAATTGAAAACCAGGCCGAGAAGGAAGATCTCCATATAAGGTTTGCATGATTAATAGAAGAACTTGATTTCTGAGTTAATTTCCAATTTTGAGCTATATGGTTATGGGATTGTGGTGTTGTGAAATTATATGTAATTGAATGAATCAAACTCTGTGTGAAATAAAGGATTGATATGAGTTTGCATACATAGCTTCTGAGAAAGATCGATCACTGAAAGGATCAATCCTCTTGAAGAAAGTGGGACTGTAATATAACCTTTGATTATATCGATTTTGGTATCAATTAATATGGAATCTACATTTTGTATGTACTTTGATGGGAAGCGCTTCTGAAGATGGATGAAAACCTGGTTTACTTGACTGTGAACGTAAGAATAGGTTTAAGGACCAACGATCTGTTGAATTGAAAGTGTAGAAGACCGGAACATCGCGGGGTTTGCTACAAGTGCAAACAGTGGAGCGGATTCGATATACAACAACAATGAAAGGGGCTTCACGCATACTTACAGATAAGATCCAAAACAAATATTGAGGAAGAAATTATATGTAAGGGTGGATCTTCTAGTGTGTAAAGGAATGGTAAATGCAGAGAATGAAATTAATGAAGGATGCAGAGGTTTATTTAAAACTCTGTGCGAATTGCAGAGTTAAATTGCAGCGTTGAGCAACCAATGTAGAATGGGGCCGAAATGAAGATATGAAAGGGACCTTCAATGAAGAGTGATGGTGCGATCGATTTAATGTAACGTTGATAACACAATACAGTCAAAGGAAGGTAGAATTGATGGTAGTGAACCAGTAAACAACCAATGAATGCATTGGAAGGAATTAAGTTGAAGCGGAACCTTGAGTTAATAAATGGAACCGAAGCATTGAATAGTAATGGTGGTATAAAAACCCAAAACAAATAGTTTTCGCATAATTTCTAACTGATAAGTGGATTCCCTGAAAAAAATGCAATAGTTGTCAGCGTTCTACACGTGGCAAAGGTGGTAAGTTAAAAACCACGTATTTCACATTTTTTTTTCCGAGTTAAAGTTCTGTTAAAAAATTATGTGATATTCGTTCGATTGGGTGACATCGATGATCGACGGCATTCGCATCATGAAGATGCGCGAAAGTTAAGGTAGGGTTATAAAGCCGTGGGCCCGACTATGTGTTGGTGTGGGAATTAAAATGTTTAATGTGAATTGAATGATATGCTGTGGGACCCCACTGAATTCATATGGTTGTTAAGTACCTTATATAAAGTCAAAGGGTCATTGAAATGGTTATAACAATTAATACCATCACCATGGAGGATGTAATACATTTTAAATATATTATGTTTAATGTGCGTCGATTAGCCATAGAGATATATTGTAAATTGTGGGCCCGAGGGAAAACGTAAATGTTAATGACATAACTCTAATGTGTTGATACTCAGTTTATGCGTTGAATGAGTTGTGGGACCCAGACGGACCTAGTGTTGTTGATAGAGTATGGAGGAGCATTTTTATATGCGTGGAGTCAATGTTATAATGAAGGTTTTTGATATGTTTTAATGGATTATGGTCCACATATAAATAAATGGGTATAGATATAATCGCATGTGAGTTGGTAAGCCTTGGGGCCAAACGAATGTATGTTTATAACCTTTACCAAAGCCAAAACATATAAAGGTATTCCATCAATGGATTAATAAAGCTATGGAGAACATAAATGAAACTATTTGGCCGAAGGTTTGTATTATGGGATATAAATATCCATTTTATATAGTGGACCATTATGGGTTGAGTTACAAAGTTCGAATAACGAGTCGACCTCATGAAGTGGGTTGGACCATGGTTTAACCATAGATTTGAAACAAGAAAAGTTCCCGCATATGAAGATTGTGAAGTGGGTTTAGACCATGGTTTAAACATTTATTGAAACAAGTCGAGTTTCTGCATATAAATGAAATCTGGATGTATGGTTTTATAATCATTGTTAAGGAGTAAACCTTTGCATTCGAGGGTTGTATTATTTCCTTTACAAAACATCAGTTTTATTGGAAGAAGCTCCCGTAAGTTGACTTGTATATTTAGGTTATAACAGAGATTTTAACCTTTGATGGAAAAGCATCCGCATACATTTATTTAAATTTCTAGCCAAGGAAAAATGAATGGAGAGGCATTTTTATATGCATGAGAATTTGAGATTTATTTGGGGCTAAACTTGTAAAGCAGTTATATATTCAGAACTGTTACATGACAAAAGCTGCCAGATTTAGAACATAATTTGGGAAATGCACTCTACATGCATGGAAAACAGGAGAGTATGCAGAAACTGAAAAAGGCAGTGACAGCAGCAGAAAAGAAAAATGCACAGCGAGCCAAGAACTGAATGGGTTGAATTGAAATTCTTATTGTAACTGAAAATGTAAAGTTTTATTTATTTTATATTGTTTGTGATGCATTGGAAAGTCTCCGTAGGCAAACAAAACTCCACTGAAAAACTGAAATTTTTACATATTGCTATATTCCTCTAAATAAGCTGGACAATGAAATGAGAAGGTAGAAGTCAAAGAGTCATGGCTGTTCATTTCGAATTCCCTGAGGAATGCTAATAGTCATGAGATAATCTCTATAAATAATATTACAAAGATATACATAAAGAGGTTAGAGAATGGAGAAATGAAGCAGAGAGGGTAAGAAGAAGGAGGAGTAGATAGAGATGTTTTGAAGATTCAGAGATGATATAAGGTAGATATGAAGGCCGGTGGACAATAGTGAAGAAGGAACATAAAAGAGCTGATATCCAGGTAAACCAACATGTGTTTTTTATGAAAGAGTGAGGAATTTGGTGCTTCCATATCAAGTTGTAGCTTGATAAATGTCAGTTGTAGCTGGCTGAGGTAGGAGCCTCCTGTAGGTTGTAGCCTGCAGAAAATAGAAGGGAATTGGAGCTTCCTTGCAATTTGTAGCTTGCAGAGTTGAGGTAGGAGTCTCCTGTGGGTTGGAGCCTACAGAAAATTAGTGGTGAGAAGGAGTTGGATCTTGACTTTGCATCATAACAATAATAAGATGTGGTTTTCTCACTTATGGGTTTCCACTTATATCTTCTATCTATGTGCATGATGTCTATGTGTTGATATGGTATATCTAATCTGCTTAATACTTGGTGCTCACAAATTAAGATTGCTCACATATTAAGTTGATCATGAAATGAAGGTGTAAATAAGTTTAAAGGTGAGTTTTAAAAGACCATGAATGTGTTAAACTGATTCACCCCCCCTCTCAGTTTAACTAAGGGTTCAACAAGATGATGGTGGTTGAGAGTGTGTTGGGTGGTACCTACTATGGGTGGGCCCAGATGATGTTGGCATCGTTGAAATGACAGATGTCGCTATGCAAGTGACAAGTGAACCGTGATTGTGATTTTGGTATAGTGTTGTGCTCATTCTTCTTCGATAAGATCCCCACACTTCGACCTCATGTACAGATCTAGGATGGGGGCCCATGAGAGCCTAGGATGCGTTGCTGGGGGCAGTTTCTATGGAGAGGAGGAGGTGGGGGAGTCAGATGAGTGTTCCGACCCTAGTTCTTCACACACTGGGACCATATGCTACTATATATAGATGACTATCCATACAGTGTGATGAACTATCAAGGGTACCCAGAATTTCCACTTCTATCCGGTCGAGCATGGGGAACCAGATGGTAAGTGACAAGTTGTTATATTTTATGGTGCATTTAAATTTTTATAATTATGTATGTGGTACTGATTCATTAATTTTCGTATGCATGTATAGCACCGGTGAAATCGGCCGGGTATATGGGATGACTCGCAGCGTCGAGGGTTGTAGAGTCTAGCATAGCTAGAGGAGATGATAGAGCAGACTTAGAGGCTCTACTGGAGGATTTATGCCATAGATGTGAGTTGTTGATGACTAGGGTATCAAAGCATGGCTGGCATGATCTTGATGTCCGTTACACTGAGGCATGTGTCGGGCTACTCTCGAAGTAGCGAGGTGTCATGCGACGCATGGCGATGGCCGAACAGGGTATGCAGGATCTGCGAGCTGTAGGAGCCAAGCCATTAGCTCGGGACCCTCCAGATAGTGATTAGATGTAGGGTCATGTGGTACCCCCAGTTTTTATTTTTGCAACATGCCATGAGCATGTCGAATGTATTATAGTAGAGCAATCCAAAACATTTATGATTTTGTGGACACATATTATGGATATGCATCTTTTTATATATGACGAGTATATGGTTCACCATTTGTTTATGATTATTATCTTGTGCTAAATGCATGTGATAAGTTTCAATCTAGAATATTGTTTGATAATTTTCAATATAGAATATTCTGGGCTCTAGGTAGATGACTGAATGTAATGGTTTCAAATTCACGCAGTAATAACTTCACTCATAAATATCTTCTAAAAAGGACATGGTTATTAACACGATATATGCCATTCAATTGCATGACAAGCAACAAGGAATCTAAATGAACATGAAGATGAAGGATCAATGGTTAAGGGAATCGACTAACAAACCTATCACTGCATCATATTCAGCCTGATTATTGGTGGAAAATCCGATACATACGCCGTTGGAGAGGAATAAAAAAGGCTCAGGTTGTCGAGGCTAGATTCCGCGAGAAGTGCCTTGCACCGTCATCATAGCCGATATACGGTGTGGATGATGGATCCATATAAAAGGCATCATAAGACAAAAAATGAGATGATGAACAATGCAAGCTACCTAAATGAAAGACAAAAATAAAACACGCATCTCGATGAGAGATGCTATGGGTAAAATTTCTTAAGGTAGAGTGCATTGCAAGGGTTAGGAAGGAGTTGGCCTTCGAAATTATTTAGAAGGTATGCCCCCTTGCCCAATTCCTTACTAATGATGTAAGGTGCTAGCCATAATGATTCTAACTTCCCATGACCAAGGAAATCATGAGCTTGATCATACACTAGAACAAGACCGCCTTCGTGAAATGTACAAGGTTGGACTTTTCAGTCATATTGAGCTTTGGTGCACTTCTTAGCCACTTCGATGGTTTGCAGGGCAACAAAAAGGTCTTCGGAAGAACGTTCAAGCATGATAATTCTTTTTTCTAAAGGTTGGGTGTTAGGGAGAAGTTTGACAGCTAAGTGAAGGGTGGGGATTTCACATTCGATCTGTAAGACTACCTCCTCGCCGAAAACAAGTTGGAAAGGAGTGAACCTAGTGGTGGTTTTGACAAAAGTTCTATAGGCCCACAAAGCAGGGAAGAGAATAAGGTGCCAGTTGGTTTTGTGCTTGTTCACCATTAATTGAAGCATAGTTTTAAGTATTTTATTGACCACTTCAACTTTACCATTAACTTGGGGGTAATAAGATGATGAATATTGGTGCTCAAATCCCAACAAAGAGGATAGCTCATGCCATATCTCATCTTCGAAATGTTGGCCATGGTTGGAGACCAATTTTTTTAGAACCCTGAATTGAGCAAAAAGATGGTTAAAGAAAAAGAGGGCCGCGGTAGTTGTCATGTTATTGAACGTTGGCATGGCCTCAACCCATTTGGTGAAATAGTCAACTGCCACAATGATATACTTGTGGTTACCAGTAGATGGAGGTTGACACTCCATAAATTTAATGGCCCACTTGCAGAAGGGACTGGCTAAGATGATAGGATGTGTAGGTTTTAACCCTGTACAGAAATTATCTACAAATGAATCTTATAAACAAAAAATAAACAATAGTGAGAGCATAAAACATAAAACAGATATACACAGATATTTTCCCCTGGATCCCAAATCGGGACGACCAACTTGATTTTTCATTATATTCCTTTTAGTGTTGCAACACATATATATACATGCCGAAGCATACATAAAACCCAATCCATTAACCCTGGATTAGAACATAACTGTAGTTCCCTTGACCGAATCTACAAAATAATAGGGGTTGAAAACCATCATGCCCCAAAACCATGTGCAAACCCATGCACAAAACCATGGGGGGGTCCGCCCACCGAAAAATAGGGTCCAATTTTTTTTTTCCTGGGGCACTGCCCTGTGACCCCCTGCTGCACCTGGCGCAACGTACACGGGGGGCTGTCAGCCCCCCTATGACCCCCTCGTGGGTGACTCGTTGTGGAAATAATATAAAACATACCCAACAGGATGGAGGGGAGTAGGAGGAGTTTGCCTTTGGGGAGAAAAGTTGGCAATTGGAATAGTCTTTGACTGCATCAATGGAGTCATGGAAGAGATAAGGCCAAAAATACCCAATATGCATGACTTTATGGGAAGTAGCTCGATCAGAAAGGTGGCCACCACAAGCACTGCTATGGAAGGCATTAAGGACTTGCTCAACTTCAACGTGCGTGAGACAATGATGGAGGACAGAATCAACACTGCAACAATAGATATACTCACCAATGAGAAGGTAGCAGGGGGCTTGGTGTCGTATGCGTCATTGAGCATCACGATTAAGATGGAGAGTGAAATTTTGGGTTTGTAGGTAGGTAAGGATATCTCCATACCATGGGTCATTCGAATTAATGGAGAATAAGTGTTCATCGGGTAAATCATCATTAACCGGTGGATCTTGCGTACTAGTAGGAAATTCAATATGAGCTCAGCAAGGGCTAAACCTTTCCTACTCTTAGGTCTGACAAATTCGAGAGAGAAATCCTAAAGGATAATGATCCAATGGGCGTACTTCCCATTGATGATATTTCTACTCAATAGGAAAGCCATAGGGTTGGAATTGGTCATGACCTTGGTGGAATGTGTAAGGGTATAATGAAAAAGTTTATGGACTGAGAACACAACGTCCAGTGCCAACTTCTCTTCATGCAAGTAGGAAACAGGGGGACCCACAAGGTTCTTACTGACATAATAGATAACATGATTGCTTCTGATGTCATCTTCATGGATAAGGACCCCAACGACCAAATGGGTGGAGGATGAGATGTACAGGATGAAATCCCTCTCAAAGTTAGGAGGAATAGTCAGAGGAGCGGAAATGAGAGCATGTTTCAGGGCATCAAAATACTGTTGAGCATGGTCATCCCAAATGAATGGAATGTTAGATTGAAGAAGTCTTAGAAACCCATGTGCAGTGATGGCATAGTCAAGGACGAACCGATGAAGGAAGTTAGATTTTCTTTGGAGGATCTGTAACTAGTGCAAGGTACGAGGAATTGGAAGCTCAAGGATGGCTTGAAATTTGAGGGGATCAAGAGTTATACCATATTTGGACACAATGAAGCCAAAAATATGGTTGGAAGGGATGCAAAAGACACACTTCAATGGGTTGAGACAGATATTATACTTGTGACATTGGAGGAAGACAATACGCAAATCATGGAGGTATTTCGCTTGATGCCTTGAATGAGTAGTAAGGTCATCAAGGTAGTCAAGGATAATATGAGCTAAATCATGGAAATAGTATGAAATGGATCGCTGGAAGGTGGCTTCGAAATTATTTAGGCCGAACGACATGACCTTATAAGAAAAATTTCCCCATGGACTAATGAACACAATTTTTTATTGATCAACATGGCGGATAGTAATCTGGTTGTATCCAAAGAAACCATCCATAAAGGATAGAATCTCATGCCCCACACACTCATCTATGATATGGTCAATGAAAGGTGTGGGGAATTTGTCTTTGGGACAAGCCTTTTTCAGGTCGTGAAAGTCAGTGCAGACACGGATGGTGCCTTGTTTCTTGAGAACGAGAACCAGGTTAGAGACCCAAGTGTTGTATTCAACGGGATAGATAGAACCAGCTTACTTGAACTTATTGATTTTGAATTTGATAGCATATCGTCTAGAAGGATTAATGGGTCTCAAATTTTGATAGACAAGATTGGCATCAGGCCATGTATCGATATGGTGTTCGAAAATGGTGGGATCAAGTCCAGGCATCTATGAATAGGGCTAGGCGAAAACATCACAAAATTTATTGAATAGCTTAGTGTAAGCCTCAATTTCTTCCTAGGTGCAATGTTCCCCCAAGGAAATGTTTTCTTCTATCCCTAGTTTATCAAATATTTTGATTTTAATGGCAGGAGAGTTATTGGCCATATTTCCTTCTTCAAAAGCATCAAGTGTAGGAATGGGATTTCTAAACCAATTGACCTCACACGAGATGAAGTCTTTGGACACCACAACATACTGGTCATGGGACTACTATGGAAGGAAGTACGCACGATGGTGCATATCATCCCAAGGAAAGCCAGGGGTGGTCATTTCTTCCATAATGACTTCATCAAAATGAAATATGGGGGGAATGACAAAAGAAAGACCACATGTCGTAGTGGGGCTACCTAATGCATCATCATGAGAGATATGGTTCACATACGCATCGCTACAGAGGGTATACAAAGATCTAGTAGATGAAACATCTACCAATGTTGAGCCCAAGGTGTTCACCAAAGTAGGTTCAGTCAAAATAGAAGGGAATTCCTCTGTGGGGTTTTCTACCATGGTTCTCATGGATCATGAAAGATAGAGGATAGTGGCTGAAGGTTTCGTCATCTTGATGTCAGGGAGAGGTATCACAATGGGTGCAGAAATGTCCTCTGGTTTTTCTCGAGAAATACTCGTGAGTAGAGGAGTAGAGGATCCACTACGTTCGGCCTCTATTCAGTGGACAACCTCAAGGGTGTCGTAGAAATCATCAATACGGGGACAAAGGTGAGAATAGTGGCCATAAATATCACACAAATCACAAGGGTGATTCATGTGCAATGATTTGAGTTTCTTAGCTAAATCAGGTAAGGTAACATGGAACTCCAGGAAATCGGATTCAGGAAACGCCTTGTTGACCACACGTTTGAGACGAGGAAGCTCAGGACAACTTTGGGTAGCATGTCGAACAACATCACACAAAGTGCACAGAGGTGATTGCTTCAGAGGCTTAGGAGGAGTAGGAGTTGTTTGGGCAGCCTTATCCTTAGGTTCCTTCTTTTTGGCTTTGTCCCCCTCACTAGGTGCTTTCACAACATGAGTAGATTCTTGGTGAGGTGGTTGAGGCACTGAAGTAAAGGGAGGGGTCATAGTGACCGATTGTACCAGGGTAAAAGCGGTATAAGGTTTGATTTTACCAGGTAGAGTGTTTGCTGGGGGATCAATGTACCAGACTGGGATCCCCAGGGTCAAATTGGGAAGGCTCAATGTAGCCATAACAGGCACCAAAAATACTCTAGAAGGGGGAGCTAGAAATGATATCTGAATGGAAGGGTAATGGCTTGGCGGAATGGCCCCCAAATGTTTAAGGCTAGGGGGAACCGTTCTTGGTTTAAAATGAGTGGAAGAGACACCAACAGAGGGAGAAGGTCCTGAAGGCTCCACTGAGTGACCACCAGCAGGTTGCAAATGCATAGGTTATTGGATGGTTGAACCAGAAAACTTGTGCCTTGTCCGAGAGGATTGCATCATGTAAAAATTTGATGAGATGGGGTCAGAAATAAGAGGGGGAGAGCAGGGAATGCACAAAGTAAGGTGGAATCTTTAAAGACTCCAGGTGAAACACTAGTAAGAGGTGCGACTGATTGCTTATTGGCCACCGAAGATATGATAGATTCAAGGGAGGTCTGAGACTTCAGTTCGTAATATGTCAATTGATTGATGGTAACAATATTTCCATTGTGTGGAAATACCATCTTACGGTGAACCTATTGATCAGTGGTTGTCATTGATGTCAACCCAAGCAGTACCAAGGTCTACCCCGATCTTGCATGGGAATTTTGACTTGAAAAATTACTCTATTCCGAGTTAAGGATAATTGTATGGTTTCTACTTGTCGATATGTTTCCTTTGATATATGGCACGCCGCGTAATTCTTCACGGTTTGAGAGATATTCATGTTTGAATTTAGTAACCCCAGTTTGGGATAAAACCCCATGGGGTTGTGGAATGGCACTAATAATTGGTTGTGGTCATTGAATAGTCAATAATTAATAATTTTTTAAGCTCCTAAAATCTCTCCAATTTTCACTTGTTGAATACCCTCTCAACCTAAGCATTTATATAAATTGTGACCTGCATATCCTCCTCATGTAAGGATTATGCTACTAAAAACAGGCCATTGTGTAATTTTCGCTATAATTTTTTTTCTGTGAAGATTAAGATGCTGAAAAAAAAAACCCACTTGGGTGAAATCCTTATGAAGCTCATGTATGAATTTCAGATCTTTGGTTCGCTATATTTTTGGAGATATGATCTATGGAATTTAGAGTTTTCGCAGGCTTCCGAATTTCATCTCAAAGAGGCAACCTTGGGAAAATAATCATAAATCTCTCTCTGAGAAGTGGATTGGAATTTTGTAAAAAGTGGAGGATAGTGCATAGAATTTATTTTTCTGTATATCAATTTCAGATCCAAAGGAGGAAACAGTGACAAGTGGCAGGCCGTAAAAGTTCACTCTACTGAAATTGTCCATAATTAGGTCATTGTGAGAGATTGGGCATAAATTTGACTTGAAGAATCCAAATCGGGTCAGACATGTGCAATTGGAAAGAAGAATCAGAGGGCTACTGTAAGACCTAAGATCACATATTTGGGATCCGAAACCATAGAGAAACATTAGATTCAATATCGAGCTCCTAGAAGGAAAGAAAAATCTAGATCATGTGTTGTCAAGGGTTGCAAAGGACCAGACTTTCTAGAGCAGCAAAGCAAAGAAAGATGCAGAAAAATGAAGCAGCAGAGGTAAGCTCTAGGTAAGTATCTTCTATATATGAATTTTCATATCTTAATTGCATTAGGTTCTTTGTATTCTAATTTTTTGTTTTTTTTTAGCACTAACATATGCTCTATAGGATGAGGTATGTTTTGTTATTATCATGTCATGGGTATTTCCTTGAAGAATTTTTGCAAGTATTATATATTCATCAAGATAAGACTTAATGCATGATCTAATGTTCTGAAGAGTGAGAAAGGGTAGCATGACAAGAGCAACAATCAAGTTGCAGAACAACAACAAGAAGTTCACCACATGAAGTCTTCAAGTGGGCAACACTGCATACAGTCATTGTAAAGGTATCATTGTACTGAGTCATTATAAAAGCATCATTGTAAAATTTTTACAAGTGTCTATTTGCCAATATTTGAAGAGGCAGTGTCGGGATATCTAGGATCATCATTAGGTGGCTGTGTCATAGTTGAGGTTATGGTCTAGCGTTTCTTCTTCTTCTACATCATTCTATATCATTGTAAAGTGGACCATTTTCCCTAGTACGAGAGTCCATTCTTATTTTATTCTTCTATAGGGTGGTAGGGTGGTGATAGGCTGGTGCATTAAGTCACCAACATGTTCAAGCCTGTGAAAAATTCAGGGTGGTAGGGTGGTTCTAGGGTGAGTTGTAGCTCATTGGGTGTTGGGGCATCCGTTCAGTTGACTACTGAATAATATTGGGCGTTAGAGCATCCATCTAGTAGGAGCTGGAGAAGAATGATTTTCTAGATTCTAGGAATTTGGAGCTTTATTTTCAATTGGAGTTGAATATTAAAGAATTATTACAAAATCATTTAGGTGGTTTTTGTCCCGAAGGGGGTTTCCACCTTAAAATTTGTGTGAATTTGTGTTCCTTTTGTTTACTTCTATCGTTGTACAAACACTAATAATAACTGAAGATTAAATAATGCTATGAAATATTAATAATAATACTAATTGAAAGGAATATTGGTTCACCCCCCCCTCTCAGTATTTCCAACAATTGGTATTAGAGCTTGGTTCCTTCTATAGTAGTTTAACAGCTGGAAGGAGGTCATGGAGCATACCAAGAATGGTATACCTATGTTGAATAAAAATAATTATGCACTTTGGAAAGGAAAAATTGAGGTCTATCTCTTGGTGCAAGGTTACGGAGTATGGGACACTGTTCAAAATGGCTTTACACCAACCCGGATGAACAAGGTAAGAAGAATTTGGTAAATGATGCAAAAGAAAAGAATATTATTATTAGTGGACTTATTGAATTTGCTTATCATAAGGTGTTGGTTTGTAAAGCCGCCAAAAATGTATGGGACAAGCTTGAGAATATATATGTAGGTGACTTAAATGTCAAAGAAGCAAAGCTTCAAATCTACAGAGCAAATTTGAGCAACTAGGAATGAAATAAGGTGACAACATTGTTGCATATTTCCAACACGTTGATGAAATAACCAAAACTATGGAAGGATTGGGAGAGCCTGTTGATGAGAAGACTATTATACGAAAGATTTTTAGAACGTTACCAGGAAGATTCAACACAAAGGTATCGGTCTTAGAATACAGTGAAAATCTGGACAAACTCAACAAATAGGAATTACGTGGAGTTCTCATAGCATATGAAATGAGACTTGATGAAGAAGAGGGTACTTCACATATAGAAATTGTGTTCACTGCATCTAAGAAAACTAATAAGGACAAACAACATTCAAAGGCAAAGACCTGCACCTGCAAGTGTGAAGAAAAGAAATATGTTGAAGAAGGTCTTTCAGATGGAGAATATTCTTACTTTACGAGAAAACTAAAAATTGGTAAGGGAAAATTCAAAGGTAAAATTCCATTGATATGTTTCGCCTGTGGTGAGGTTGGGAATTTTGCAGCAAAATGTCCAAACATAAGTGATGGCAACTCAAAAGGAAAGAAACGCTTTAAGAAATTCAACAAGCAAGGCAAGAAGAAAGGATTCAAAAGGAACTTTATCTCTAAAGAAGATAGCTCATCATCCGATGAAGACAGTGACAGTGAAGAAGAAGCCAATGAGAGAGTATTGTTTATGGACAAGCGCAATAAACAAGAGGTATAAAATAACTAAGAAGAAGGGTCGACCATAGAAGAATTTTCTAAGGAGGTAATCAATCTTATAAAAGAGATCAAGGCTTAGAAGATCCGTACCAATACTCTTGAAGAACATGTTCAAGGTCTCAAAATTAAAGTTGAAGAACACAAATGTATTGAAGAGTCACTTCAAAACAAGTTGGAAGAAAGAAACCAAGAAATGGAAGCATTAGAAGCCGAATTAGTCTCGCTCAGTAAGGAAGTGAAGAAGGGAAAAATTGTCCAAAAATATGCCAACAGCTCAAGGGCATTGGAAGAAATCATCAACAATCAACGATATACCAACGACATAACTGGCCTTGGTTACAAAGAACAAGAAGCAAGACCTTCTACAACAAAATACAATGAACCTATGAGATCTGACAGACATGTAGACTTCATTGGACAAGATTCGCAAGAACAGCCTTGGAAGACAGTTCCCCGACGAAGATTTCCATCTAGTTACCAACATATTTTTCATGGCTATTGTTATTCATGTGGAAAACTTGGTCATAAAGTTGTAGAATGTCGTACATACCCTAGGAAACAATACAATTCCAAGAGATATGTCAAATATAAACCTCCTAGGGCTCAAAGAAACATCAATAGATTTGAACATTTAAGAAATAATATTGAATGTTGCAAATGTTGAAACTTTGGACACATAGACAGATACTGTAGACTTGAAAATCCTCTACAAGAATCTTCGAAGCCACAGAACGAACAAACATGAAAAAAGAAGAAGACTGATAATTGTGCTCTAGCTCTCAAGGCTCAAAACAACAAAGATGTGTGGTATGTTGATAGAGGTTGCTCAATGCATATGATTAGATATAGAAATAAATTTTTATCTCTAAAAAAGTAGAAGGATGGAATCACGTCCTTTAGAAATTATGGATCTTCAAATGTTATATGATCAGGTACCGTCACTCTCGGAAGCAAATATTATCTAGCCAAGATTTTTTTATTGGTTAAAACATGAAACACAATCTTCTTAATGTTGGACAAATGTGTGATCAAGGACACACAATGCTATTCAACTCCACAAAATGTGAAATCAGGAAAGGCAGGTATGGTAAAATTGTGGCTACAAAAAGTGGAGCTACAAAAGGCATATATATTTTGGATGAAGTAACCAAAGCATGTATGCTAGCTAAAGAAGATGAAAGATGGTTATGGCACAAAAGAATGGGTCACATAAACTTTGACAATCTTTTTAGGATAAGAAAAAAGGAAGCATTACGAGAAATGCTGAAAATATCAAAACCTTCCAACACTCTATGTGAGGCCTGTCGGCATGGAAATAAGACAAAAGTCAAATTTAAAACAGAAGAACATTTTTCTTCACATCTATTGGAATTGATACATATTAATCTATGTGGTCCTGTGAGAACAAAAGGCTTAGATGGAGAATTATATTTCATGTTAATGATAGATGACTATACCAGGATGGTAGCCGCCAATTTCTTAAAGAAAAAATCTAAAGCATTTGAGTGCTTTAAGATCTACAAGAAGTTGGTTGAAAATGAAACTGATTTGAAAATAAAGTGTCTAAGATCAGATAATGGCAGACAATTCACTTCCAAATTATTTCAGCAATCATGTGACGAAAATGGAATAAAATGACAATTTTCAATAGCACGAACACCTCATCAAAATGGAGTTTCTAAAAGAAAGAACAAAACCATACAGGAAATAGGTAGAACAATGTTGAAGGACTCAAAATTGGATGAAAAATTCTGGGTTCAAGAAATTGATACCACGGTCTTCATTATCAACCAAATTCTTCTCAGAAATAACTGCAAGAAGACCCCATATGAATTATGGAAAGGAAAAATGGCTAATGTAAAATATTTCAGAATCTTCAGAAGGAAATGTTATATCAAAAGATAAGATCAAAATTTGGGGAAGTTTAAATCACATGTTGATGAATGTATCTTGGTTGGTTACTCACGCAAAAGAAAGGCCTATAAATGTTATAATCTAAGATGAAAACTGATAGTGGAGAGCATAAATGTTACATTTGACGAAGATGGTGTTGTAACTAATAATGATGAGGATCTAGAATCTTTGAAACTTGAGACAGAGGCTAAAAAAGACAGAAAATTTTAGAACAAGAAGTAGTTAACTGTTAACCATGAAGAAGTAAACAATGATCATCAAGATATATAGGAACAACAACAAGAAGCTCCTCCAAAGAGAACAAAAGAATGGATTCAAAAGAACCATCCATCAAATCAAATCATTGGTGACATAAATGAAGGTCAAAGACTTCTTTCATCACAACAAGATCATATTGCTTTTATAACAACCTTTGAGCTTAGTAGTTTTGAGGAAGCTGACCAGAATGAACATTGGTTAGCAGCTATGAATGAAGAATTGGATCAAATCAAGAAGAATAAACCTAGAAATTAGTTCCATGACCAAAAGATAAAAATGTGATTGGGACTAAATGGGTGTTCAGGAACAAATTGAATGAATATGGATATGTTAGCAAAAACAAAGCAATATTGGTTTGAAAAGGCTGTGCACAAGTGGAAGGAATTTATTTCGACGAAACATTTACACCAATTGCCATAATAGAAGCCATTTGGATTTTTCTCACCTATGCATGTTCAAGAAAAATAAAAATCAACCAAATGGATGTTAAGTTAGCATTTATAAATGGTGAATTAAAAGAAGAAGTTTACATCGAACAACCTGAAGGTTTTCTACTATCTAAAAAAGAGGACTATGTTTGCAGGTTAAAGAAGGCTCTATATGGTCTCAAGCAGGCTCCCAGAGCATGGTAGGCTCGTCTTGATGGAAATATTCGTCAAAAAGGGTTCAAGAAAGGTACTAATGATGGCAATATTTATGTATAAATAGATAAATATAATTTAACAATCGTTGAGGTATATGTGGATCGTATAATCTTTGGTAGCAATGATGATAGACCAAGTAAGAACTTTGCTACAAAGATGCAAAGTGAGTTCAAGATGTCTTTACTTGGTGAGCTAACATACTTCTTAGGGATTCAAATATCTCAGCAAGAGAAAGGAATATATATATGTCAAGCCAAGTACATCAAGGAAATGCTCAAGAAATTCAAAATGGAAGATTGCAAACTCGTCCTTAATCCGATGGTAACAGGTTGAAAATTGAGCATAGATGAATCATCTAAGAATGTAGATCACGGGTTTTACATATCTATGTTTGGTAGTCTTCTATATGTAACATCCTCACAGCAAGATGTTATGAAAGCAGTTGGACAAGTAGCAAGATTCAAAGCAGCACCAAAATAATCACATATTATTATCGTCAAAAGAATTATTCGATATCTAAAGGGCACATCAGAATATGGCTTGTGGTATCTGAAGGGTAACAATATCATTATTCAAGCCATTACAGATGCATATTTGGTAGGAAGCATTAATGATCATAAGAATACTAGTGGAGCAACATTCTATCTAGGTGGTTGTCTCGTATCATGGTTGAGCAAAAATAAAATCTCAATCTCGTTATCTACAACGGAAGCAGAATACATTGCAGTGGTAGCTTGTTGTACTCAAGTCCTTTGGATGAAACAAAATTTGCAAGATCTTCAAGTAAAATTTGGTGAGCCTATTCCCATCTTCTGTGATAACACCAGTGCCATCAACATCTCCAAGAATCCTGTCATGCATTAAAAAAAAAAGACATTCTGATCAAATATCATTTTGTTAGAGAACAAGTCGCTGAAAAGAATATCAAACTTGAATATGTTGGTACAAAAGAAAAACTCACTAATATGTTCACTAAACCTTTACCTTGTGAATCATTTTAATATATTTTCCAGAAGCTTGGGATTCTCCCAAGTTCTCATTATATTTTCCTTATTTAGAAAATAAAGGGGGAGTGGAAGTGTGCACAGGTCTGTAGGATGGTTGTGTGTCAGGGGGGGTTACCCTTTGACATTGATATCAAAGGGGGAGAGAATATTGTGGGAAGATGTGTCATGATTGCAGGGGGAGTACTTGTGTTGCATTCAATGCCAAAGGGGGATATTTTTTATCAGTGGTTGTCATTGATGTCAACCCAACCAGCACCAAGGGCTACCCCGATCTTGCATGGTAATTTGGACTTGAAAAATTCTCTATTCCGAATCAAGGATATTTGGGATGGTTTCTACTTGTCGAGATATTTCCTTTGATATATGGCACTCCATGTAATTCTTCATGTTTTGAGAGATATTCATGTTTGAAGTTAGTAACCCCGGTTAGTGGGCTAAAACCCCATGGGGTTGTGGCATGACACTAATCATTGGTTGTGGTCATTGAATAGTCAATAATTGATAATTTTTTAAGCTCCTAAACTTCCTACAACTTTCACTTGTTGAAGACCATATCAACCTAAGAATTTATATAAATTGCGACCCTCATATCCTCCTCATGTAAGGATTTTGCTACGAAAAATAGGTCATCGTGGAATTTTCGCTATAATTTTTTTTTTTTTTGTGAAGCTTCATATGCTGAAACAAAAAACCCACTTGGTGCAAAATCCTGATGAATCTCGTCTCTAAATTTCACATATTGGTTCACTATATTTTCGGAGATATGATCTGTGGAAGTTAGGGTTTTTTCAGGCTTCCGAATTTCATCTGAAATAGGTGACCTTGGGAAAATAATTATAAATCTCTCTCTAAGAAGCGGATTGGAATTATATAAAATGTGGTGGATAGTGAACAGACTTTAGTTTTATGTGTATAAATTTTAAAGCCAAAGGAGGAAACAATGACACATGGCAAGCCGTACAATTCGCTCTAATGAACTAGTCCATAATTAGGTCATTGTGAGATATTGGGCATAAATTTTCCTTGAAGAATCCAAATCGGGTCAGACCTATGGCATTGGAAAGAAGACTCACATGGATGCTATAGGACCAAAGATCACATATTAGGGATCTGAAATCATAGAGATATATCATATTCAATATCGAGCTCCTAGAAGGCAAGAAAAAGCTAGATCATGTGTTTTCAAGGGCTGCAATGGACCAGAATTTCTAGGGAAACAAAGCAAAGCAGGGTGCAGAAAAATGATGCAGTAGAGGTAAGCTCTAGGTAATATCTTTTGCATATGCATGTTCATCTCTTATGTCCATTAGGTTCTTTGTATTCTAATTTGTTGGTTTTGTTTAGCACTAACATATGCTCTACAGGATGAGGTAAGTTTTTCTATTATCATGTCATGGGTATTTCCTTGAAGAATTTTTGTAGGTATTATATATTTATCAAGATAAAACTCAATGCATGATCTAATGTTCTGAAGAGTGAGAAAGGGTAGAATGACAAAAGTAGCAATCAAGGTGTAGAACAACGGCAAGAAGTTCACCACCTGAAGTCTTCAAGAGGGCAGCACTGCATAAAGTCACTGTAAAGGTATAATTGTACTAAGTCATTGTAAAAGCACCGTTGTAAAATTTGTACAAGTGTCTATCTCCAAAGAGTTGAAGAGGCAATGATCATCATTAGGTGGTTGTGTCATAGTTGGGGCTATGGTCTAGTGTGTCTTCTTCTTCTACATCATTCTATATAAATTTAAAGTGGACCATTTTCCCTAGTATGAGAGTCCATTCTTCTTTTATTATTCTATAGGGTGGTAGGGTGGTGCTAGGCTGGTGCATGAAGTCACCAATAAGTTCAAGCCAGTGAAAAATTCAGGGTGGTAGGGTGGTGCAAGGTGTTGATATTTTGTGTATTTGGGGTAGCATCAGTTGTGCTCTAGCTCCCAAATTTTGCGGAGGGATTAGAGTACACTTGATCTAAAAGACCCAGAAATGGATTTGAGAAATTTCAAGTTGTGTTCAAGTTATTCAAATAATTAGTTATTATTAATGGATGTAATATCCCTAAATTAGCATACAGCTAATTGGAATATTAATTTTTCTCTTGACATTTAGTTAGATGAATAAATGGGTAGGGAGGCCCATAAAAATTTTAAGTAGGAATAAAATCCCTCTTAATGTGAAAAGGGATCATATTCATAGCTGGATAAATCATCCTCATGTGTGAACAGGGGATAATGCATGTGGACAAGGTCAAGTTTGACCAAGTCAACAATGCTGGTATGGGAGGAGTGGATCATCAATATAGACAGCGCAGTGGGAATGGGAGGAAGATTCCATGATGGTGGAAACCCTAATGAGTGGGACCAAAGGTGAGAAGGCTCACATTTGTTTATAAGGAGGGCAAGGCAGCATAGTGAGGCATGTTTTTGGTTATTTATTTTACGGTCTGCATGACTATTTTCATTCTTCAGCTATTTAGTTGAGATTATTGTGATGTTTAGCATCGGGTGTTCCCGAGACGGAATCCCATCTCCTTCCTTGAGAGGCCTCTTAGGGGATAATTGTACCATCATTTCCACTATTAGGCTTAATGGTAAACTTCAGACTTCAGCTACAACACAATTTCTGCAGAGTATTGTGTTGTGTTGCAGGGTGTTGCAGTGGACGGTTGAGAAACCCACTTCCAGATAAAGTTTTTCAGAGGAGGAAGCATTTTTCTCTTTGGGAGGTCAGAAACGGAGATTATTGACCTTATTTCATATCTTGGCACCAGGAAAACATATTCCCATCATATATAGTGCAATATTCCTCTTTGACTGTGTTATTTTAGTGAGCATTTGTAATGGGGGTTCAGTGCTTGATTTGGAGGGTGAGATCTCCAGTGTTAGGATCTGCCTTTCACTTGAAGGATCTATGGAGGAGATCTATATATTTTATGTATCATCTATAGTCATATTCATCTAGTTATTCAGTAGCAGCTATTATTCATCCCTAGGGATGCATTCTGGCATTTTGGTACTTTGGGTATTTCTGGAAATCCTTTCCAGGTTGTCTTGAAATGTGTTTGGGAGCCTAGATCTTCACTCCCAACATTGTTTGAGCTATAGATCAATAGATACACATTGTTATACTTTTTTGTAGCATTTTATGCCCAAAAACTACATTTTCATGTCTCGTGGCTCTTGTATAGCAGCATTTCTCATGTATTAGCATATTTTCCTAATGGAGGCTTGTTTCCCATTTCTTGAGTGACTTGATCCTCAAGATCTTGTGCTTAAATGTTTGCTGATATATCTAATGAAATGGTTGTACATTTTTCTCATGTAAGGGTATATTGATTGGTTCACTTATATTTCCATTTTTGTGTTCATACAGTGTTGTTTCCCCATTTGGGAATTCTACAGTGGTATTAGAGCATAATATTAGCTTAGCCTGTGAGTTTCAAGCCAATATGCTATAAGAAGAAGAAGAGCAGAAAACGAGGTCTAAAATTATGGAAGGAATGAGCTTTGTCTCATAAATTTTCAGATCTATGAAGAACCTCTCCAAAGAGGTCAAGCAAATGAAAGAGGAGAGATGCAATGAAACCTTTAAAGGGTTTCAATAAGAGGAAGGTCCATGTACTTCATATCATTAGAAGAAAGAACCGGTGTTGCATAGAACTCCAAAGAAATACACTATGCCCTTCTCTTTTGAGGAAGAAGACAAGAGACATTGAGATGGAGGCCACTTGGAGCATGAAATTCTAAGTGAATTCCTGGCAGAATGTAAGTCTCAACCTAGAGCTTTCAAGGAGACTCTAACTCTCCCACAGTTCATTCAGCTAGAAAAATAAAGGATACCTTGCAGCAATAAGAAAATAAAGGGAAATAGATTTATATTGTCTACCTTTTATGGGTCAACCACATGTACAACAAGGGCTTGGGGAATGAAGTTATATGCATTCTTCCTACTACATCCAATGGTAGAAAGAGAAGCTGTTGAGATTGTAGTGCTACACCTTGAGGGTTAAGAAAACATTTGGTGGTTCAACCATTTGAGTCATGCAAGAGTGACTGCATTTGCATATTTTACTCAAAGGTTGATCAAGAAATTTGACAAGAGGAAATTAGAGGAGAAGAGGCCTTCACCACCACTTGTTGCAGGAGCACTTGCATCAGGAGAAAGAACACTTGCACCTGTGCAAAGTGGTCATGATATCTTGACATTTAGATACCCATGCACTATTCTGGAGATGCATGAGGAGGAGGAGACTTGTACCAGTGCTGATATAGCCATAGAGGAGCAACCATCATCATCAGTAGTTGGGAAGTCATCACACCGGAGGGAGGAACCCTTGTAACAGTACAAGATGTTTCCAAGCTTTACCAAGGTATGCATATGTTTCCACTTTCTGTTATTTCAACACATCTTATGAAGAGTTGTGGGAATATGTCATTGCATGACCAAGGGTCAAAGCATATTTCTAATTTGGAGCAACAGACTATCACTGCGCTGAGCAGCCCCGATTTGTTCAAGGAGGGGATAAAAAATCATCTTAGTTATTCATTTTTGAGATGCACACAACTCCTGGGGTCAGAGTGTGGTTTCCTAGAGGATAGGATGAGCATTGTCCTAAACAATCCAATGCAGAACTATATGTTTAGCATTAGGCATGAGCATGAGACAAAAAAAACACCATTACGGAGATCAACAGTGCTATAATTGAGCAGCAATGATGAGTTGGGATCCCAACTATTATTAGAGAATTCTGATTACCATTACACTTGTGTGACATTGGATGAGAATATGATTGATGAGAGACATCTTATCTTTCAGCAATGTGATGGATTTTTCTTGATGAGCATTGTACATCCCTATGGCAAGACTTTGCCTTCAACATAATTGGATCCTTATGGATTCAATATGGTCATTGGTGAATGGTATTCACTTGGAGATCTCCAAGAGGTTGCATTTCAACATCCCATGAAATGAAAAGATGGAAATCTGATTTGGGAGGATGAAGTTCTCCATTGGAGGAGTACCAAGATGGAGCATGGTAGGAGACACCCACATTTGGATGAAGGGGTGTGGATGGTAAGCAAGAGGTTGGTGAGTCACCTTCATATCTATGACATAGGGCAGTAGGATGCATGGCTGCGTTGGATACTCTTGAAAGAGTTTGGCCATCATGTGACATATTCTAAGGGTATGTTGGGGGGTGTAACTTGGCTTGGCACTTGCATCATATGGCAGCAAGGAGTTTGGGTGAATTGTGTTGATATGACATTCTTCATATAAATCATCATATTTTCACTTCATAATTTACATGATGGAGGTGTAAGGGGGCAGCAAGATTTATTGTTGTTGTGGCTACTCTTGGGAGAGTGTGGGTAGAATTTGTCCCATACTTGGCATGATATTTCAGAAGAAAGGGATGGCACAATCAAAGTGCAAAGAGGCTACCCTTCAGCATTGGAGGATCAGGAGGTACTTCCACATAGGAAGGAGACTTCCACACATAGCAGCATGATGGTGGATGACTTTGGCATATGGCATGCCAAATAATGGAGTCATGGAGTGGCAAGAGCCTTATCACTAAGGCCAACAATGTTGTTACTCGGGAGTATGCATCTATTGATGGAGTGTTCCAAGGGGAGTATGCATATCTTAATTTTTCATATCTTTATGAGGAGATTCTCTTGGGAGGGCTCATCTATGGACATCACTTTCAGCCTACTCGCTATGCATGGTAAGAAATGTGTTTTTGTACTTATTGATCATTTCATAAAATATTTGCATCTTCTCACCATCCATGTACATTGCATTGCTCCACAAGAGGGCAGGATTATCTTTGGGTTTCATGGTCATTCTAGGACCAACATTTGTGATGGATACAAATTTTCTTTGCATGACCTTGAAAAATTATGGTGTTATTATTATTATGATAAGTTGATATATAATTCCATTTAATACCTCATAGTAGATGAGAAAACATGCACAACTAGCAACTTGTTGGAAGACATCTTGCCACATGATGTTCTAAAACAACAGTTGGTAAAACTATGTTGTATCCACTGGAGAAATCATTCGTATCATCCAAACTTGCACATAACCATCATCACTTTTATGATTTGGATACCATATAGTGATGAAGTACCATTCACTTTGCATGGGATGGTTTGGGCCAGCATGATTCATGACTCTAGAGAGAGGATCTTTGAAGATCCAGTCTATTTCTTGCCTCTTGAGGGCAACATTATGGCAACCCAAAATCAACAACTACTCTACACTTATCATAAGTGGAGAGAGAGACATCGTGGGGTAGGCCATTTTGTCTACCATGTTTAGTTATGCATCCCACCTACATTGCAGAAGCCAAAGGTGGAGGAGACTTTTCATGAGTTACCATTTTGGAGGGTGGCTAATTTTGTATGGATGATAGCTTGGGGATGGGAGTCTCACATGGGAATGATAGTTCCAAACATATTTCATATTCTATGCCTCAAGAAGGCCTCTAGACAACACATTTTTTCCTACATAGGTGTTTTACTTCTACATGATGATAGCTATTTGGTTTGGTTACCAAAAGCTAACTTACTTACTTGGGAGGGGAAACTTGGAGATTTGTCGATAAGACAACATCTTGTTCCTTGGAGGATTTTATCATATGAGTATGCTACAGGAGGAGGAGAGGAGGCTCTCCAGTTCTATCCTTCCAGTTGCTTGAGTACAAGCAACATTTGGGAGGGGAGGACTGTAATATTCCTAAATTAGCATGCAGCTAATTGGAATATTAATTTTTTCTCTTGGCATTTAGTTAAATGAATAAATGGGTAGGGAGGCCCATACATATTTTAAGTAGGAATAAAATCTCTCTTAATGTGAAAATGGATCATATTCATAGCTGGATAAAGCACCCTCATGTGTGAACAGGGGCTAATTCATGTGGACAAGGTCAAGTTTGACCAAGTCAACAACACTAGTATGGGAGGAGTGGATCATCAATAGAGACACCGCAGGGGGAATGGGAGGAAGATTCCATGATGGTGGAAACCCTAATGAGTGGGACCCAAGGTGAGAAGGCTCACATTTTTTTATAAGGAGGCAAGGCAGCCATAGTGAGGCATGTTTTTTATTATTGATTTTATGGTCTGCATGACTATTTGCATTCTTCAACTATTTAGTTGAGATTGCTGTGTTGTTTAGCACCGGGTGTTCTCGAGCGGGAATCCCATCTCCTTCCTTGAGAGGCCTCTTGGGGGAGCATTGTACCATCATCTCCACTATCAGGATTAAGGCCAAACTTTAGTCTTCATCTACAACGCAATTTCTGCAGAGTATTGTGTTGTCCTGTAGGGTGTTGTAGTGGAGGGTTGAGAAACCCACTTCCAGAGCTAGTTTTTCAGAGGAGGAAGCATTATTCTCTTTGGGAGGCCAAAAAGGGAGATTATTGAGCTTTATTTCACATCTTGGCACCAGTCCAAAATATTCCCATCATCTACAGTGCAGTATTCCTCTTTGACTGCGCTATTTTAGTCAGCATTTGTAGTGGGGGTTTCAGTGCTTGATTTGGAGGGTGATATCTTCAGTGTTAGGATCAACCTTTCACTTGAAGGATCTATTGGAGGAGATATATTCCTTATATGTATCATCTAAAACAATATTCATCTAGATATTTAGTAGCAGCTGCTATTCAGCCCTAGGGCTGCATTCCGACATTTTGGTACTTTGGGTATTTCTGGAAATTCTTTCCGGGTTATCTTGTAAATGTGTTTGGGAGCCTAGATCTTCACTCCCAACATTGTTTGAGTTATAGATCAGCAGATCCACATTGTTATACTTTGTTGTAGTAGTTTATGCCCAAAAAATATGTTTTCATGGCTCATGGCTCTTGTATAGCAGTATTTCTCGTGTATTATCATGTTTGCCTAATGGAGGCTTGCTTCCCACTGCTTGAGTGACTTGATCCTCAAGATATTGTGCTTAAATATTTGCTGATATATCTAATAAAATGGTTGTACATTTGTCTCATGTAAGCGTATATTGATTTGTTCACTGCTATTTCCAGTTTTGTGTTCATATATTGTTGTTTCCCCATTTGGGAAATACTACAATGGATTTCCTAAGTCTAACTTAGGAAAATAAAATAAATAAAGTGAATTCATTAACACATGTGCTGAAATTGTCTTAAGTCACATGGATCAAGCAGTCTTTTAATCTCAGTCGTTGATAGATGATTAAATATCTGCCATTGAAGGGTTCAATGAAAAAGTATAAGAGAAAGGCTTGAGAGTCAGTTGAAGACACACAATTTCTGTAGAACTGAGGAATAGATCTGGAATTCTAGGGTGGGTTTGCTAAGAATTTCTAGAGGGATTTCTAGCAGTGAGGGGTAGTATTGGCCAAGGGAATGTTCTAATTCCAGGGCCAAGAGATAGCAAGAGGAAAGATGAGTAGCCACAAGGACATCGTAAAGAGGCTTCAGAGCCACGCAGAGCAGCAGGGAAAATGCAGAGACAACACAGAGGCAGCTAGGGCCACGCAGGGTTGATGTTGGCCTAGTAGAGGCAGCACAGGGGCATCGTAAACCCTCCTAGGGTGATGCATTACCTCCTACAGCCACACAGAGGTTAATGTATTCCCTCTAGGTAAAAACTAGGGCTTAAGCAATGTTGAGGGTTTCTAGGGTTAGATCCAGGATGATTCCTGTAAATCCCATTTGAGGGTATGGATTAGTTAGATATTTGGCACTAGATCTTCAGGTTAACTGCAGATTTTATATCTTTTATTCTTTGTCAGGTTTTCCAAGGTTGGAACCTAGATTTCTTGTACTCAGAACTACTTAATAATAAAACCCTCATATATGCTGAACCGGTTTTCCCGCTTTGGGTTTTTTCTGAGGACTTTGTCCAAAAATCCATGTGTCACTTTGTTGCATGAGTGTATCATTCAATAAATGATCTGCATTTGTAGGCTATAGTTGTGTTTATTTTTTATATTTTCTGGATCTAAATTTTGGAAATAGCTTGTATTAACTAAATCAATTAGGAAAAAATAAACCAATACATTGCAGTAGAATTTTCACATGGTATCAGAGCAATAGTAGATCAAGTTGAATCTCCAGAAAATCGGCTGAAGAAATATTTTTTCTGCGGGGTGGAAGAAGAAGCAACAGATCTAGAAAGGGCATCTTGACAACAAGGGAAAGCATATCCAGGAGACAACGCTAAAGATGTAGAAGGCCTATGGTCTTATGCAAACCCTTCCTAGGGAAACGTAAGGACTACGTCACCCACTCTAGGGTTACACAGTCCACTTCTGAGTAGTGCTGGGACAATGCTAGGCCAGCTAGGAAGACGTTTTCCAGTCACTTCTCTTGTTGCATAAAACTTTTCCAAGATCCGAAAGAAGTGCTTCAGATCTTCAGTTGTTCTAGTGGGGTAGATATTTTGTAGGTGCATAATTGTGCCTATCTAAGGCAACAAAGGCGGGAGGAAGACAATCATTTAGAAAATCTAAGCCAAAAATATCTGAGATTGGATCGGGAGGATCAAAAGATACTATCTGTTTGATTTTTTGTGGAATATTTCTAGGAGGGAAGTCAGTTTGCAGCGAAAGCAGTTGCTAGAGGGTTTCTAGTCACCAAGAAACCTAGATCTAGTGGGAGAAGTGCTGTTTTCTTCATATCTGAGCAAATATGGCTTGATATGGACTAAGGGATCAAGATAGATTGGATGGAATGTCCAACTATGTTATATGGAAGATCATAATCCTCTAAGTTCTGGATGATTATGGTCTTAAAGATCATGCAGAGAAGACACTTGTTGTACCAACCGATGCAGATCCACTCAAGAAGTATGAAGAAAATCAAGCACGGATGAAGAGGTTGATCATAGACAGAGTCAAGGATCATGTGATTTCTCATGTTACTCGTAAGAATATAGCACATGACATGTGGTCAGCTTTGGAAGTGATGTACCAAGGAGGCTCTGTGAAAAGAAGAATGCTTCTTGAGAATCATATGTGTATGTTCCAAATGATGAAGGGTGAAGAGATAGATCCATTTCTCTTCAGGCTTCAAGCTATTCGTGACCAGCTAATTGGCATGGGTGCTAATCCAGATGAAGGGCTCCTATTTAGGATGACCCTAAATGCTATCTCTGAAGAATGGGAAACATTTTTCCAGAGCATTCTGGGAAGGGCAACATTACCATCATAGGTAGATACATGGGATATTCTCCACCAAGAGGAGATCAGGAGGATCACCAAGAAGCAATCTATCAGTGGAGGAAGCAGATAAGACAGAGTAAATAAAGAAGAATAGGAGGATGCAACCCTTGTATCAAGTGAAAATAAGCAAGGGAAGAAGAAGAAGGACCTATCCAAGGTCCGGTGCTTTAATTGTGGTGATCTTGGTCATTTAGCCAGCAGTTGTCATAAGAAGAAGGACAAAGGAGATTATGATTCCAAGGATGCAACAGCAAATGACGATGGCTCTGATAATGATGTAGCCATGAGTGCTCATGCACCTCGAGAGAAGAGGTGGGGTGACATGGATATATAGAGTATCCATACATAGAGAGGCGAGATCCTTGAGTCAGCCCTACTCTTTGATCACATACGAGATACGAGAGCCTTAAGACGATAGCAGGATGAATCTAGAGATGGTTGCAGATGACCACATTGAAGAGAGAGGGATTTTTGGAGCTAAAGAGTGAGCAACGTGATGCAGATGCAACAACAAAGTGGAGGCAATAGCGCAGAGAGGTTGATGGGACTTCAACAGTGCAGAGAATATGAGCTCATGCAATGCAGTGTTGTAGCATAAAGATGTCTCTAGAGGGAAAACTGATTCAGAATCTAGGGAGCTTCAATGGTGGAGGGGAACTTGACTTGTCTGTCAAACATTTGTGTAGAGTCTTTCAGTTGCTTACTTCTCAGCAATTGAGTTGCAATGTAGTAGTTAGCAGTGGCAGTGCTATAGGCAACATAATGTAGCAATTTGAGAGGGAGCTGTAGTACAGATGTGGCAGTGTCAATGGCAGTGGCATGGGCAGTAGTATACAGAGCATCAATGTAGTAGATGGAGGGTAGCAGACCAAGCATCAGCAACACAGATCCAGTACTCAAGATCTTGTGATACATGGTGTGATGTATTGCTAGAGAACACTCCTAATGCTAATAGGGAGTGTTGAAATTTTGTGTATTTGGGGTAGCATCAGTTGTGCTCTAGCTCCAAAATTTTGTGGAGGGACTAGAGTAAACTTGATCTACAAGACCCGAAAATGGATTTGAGAAATTTCAACTTGTGTTCAAGTTATTCAAATAATTAATTATTTTTAATGGATTTCCTAAGTCTAACTTGGGAAAATAAAATAATTAAAGTGAATTAATTAACACATGTGATGAAATTTTCTTAATTCACATGGATCAAGCAGTATTTTAATCTCAACCATTGATGGATGATTTAATCTCGGCGATTGAAGGGTTCAACGAAAAAGTATAAGAGAAAGTATTGAGGGTCAGTTGAAGACACAATTTTTGTACAACTGAGGAATAGATTTGGAATTATAGGGCGGGTTTTCTAAGAATTTCTGGAGGGATTTCTTGTAGTGAGGGGTAGTATTGGCCAAGGGAATTTTCTGATTCCATGGCCAAGGGACAACAAGAGGCAAGAGGAGCAGCCACAAGGACACCACAGAGAGGCTTCAGAGCCATGTAAAGCAGCAGGGACAATGCAAAGGCATCTAGGGCCACGCAGGGCTCATGGTGGCCTAGCAGAGGCAACGTAGGGGTAGTGTAGACCCTCCTAAGTTGACACAGGCCCTCCTAGAGCCACGCAGAGGCTAATGTAGTCCCTCCAGGGAAACGTGGGGGCTTCAGAAGCAACGCTAATGGTTTCTAGGGTCATATCGCTGAGTCCTATAAATCTCGTTTGAGGGTGTGGATCAGTCAGATATTTGGCACTAGATCTTCAGGTTAGCTGAAGGGTTTATATATTTTATTATATGTCGGGTTTTCCAAGGTTGGAACCCAGATTTGCAGAAATCAGAACTACTTAATAATAAAACCCTCATATCTGATGAGCTGGTTTTCTCGCTTTGGGTTTTTTCCGGAGACTTATGTCCAAAAATCCATGTGTCACTTTGTTACATGAGTGTATCATTCAGTAAATGATCTACATGTGTAGGATGTAGTTGTGTTTATTTTTGATATTTTCTTAATCTAAATTTTGGAGATAACTTGCATTAATTAAATCAAGTAGTAGAAAATAAACCAGTACACTGCAGTAGAATTTTCACACTAGGGTGAGTTGTAGCTCATTGGGTGTTGGGGCATCCATTTATTTGAATACTAAATAATCTCGGGTGTTGGAGCGTCCATCAAGTGGGAGCTAGAGAAGAATGATTTTCTAGATTCTAGGAAGTTGGAGCTTTCTTTTCAATTGGAGTTTAAGATTAAAGAATGATAAGAAAATCATATAGGTGGTTTTTGTCCCGGAGGGGGTTTCCACCTTAGGTGAATTTGTGTTCCTTTTGTTTACTGTTATAATTTTACAAACAAAAATAATAATTGAATATTAACTAATGCTATGAAAGATTAATAATAATACTAATTGAAAGGAATATTGATTCACTCCCCCTCTCAGTATTTCCAATAGAACCACAGATGGGACAATAGAAATTGCATAGGTATAGCTATGAACCAAAAGGATATTGTAATCCAAGGGGGCGTCAATGACTTCAATGTCAACACAAACAGTCTTTCCCACAACAGTGATGGGACAATTGCAGTACATGTCAAGGGGCTGAGAAGGGTGACCGTACCAAGCACGCAGAGTGATGGTGGATGGGGCTAAGTCAGGTGATCCGAGTTTATTCCAAAAAGAGGCGGACATCACAGAGGTGTATGCACCCTTGTCAATGATACATTGTGAGACATGGGCATTACGAATCTTGAATGCTATTTGGAAGGCGATGGATGAAGTTAAGGGAGGATGTTATGACTTGTCAACATCAAAGACGATCAATGATTATCTTAAGGATCCACAATGCCCAAAGCAGATAATGGAGCTTTATGTTTTTAAGTGATATAGGTGGATATTATTGGCCACCCACCTATTCCACTTGGGGCCCCACCATTGTATCTTTCAGTTTTTTAGTTTTGGCACGACTTACTATTTTTAGCAGTTTTTTGAGTCCTGAACTTCCGAAGCCGTTTTGAGGCCCTAAACGATGTTTTTGGGAAATTTAGGAGAAACATGGGTCCATGGACTGATGTTACTCACATCAAAAGTTGTATTCCTCAGATAGATATTTCTAACGAGGTATGGTGCGCGTCAAATGGAGATCATATTCCAAAGTTACCTCCCCTGGAAGTTGAAACACGAATTTATCCAAACGAGGCCTATACTTTTGGTGCTTCATCTCCTAGGGTTAGGGTTTTGGATGTTTAGGGTTTTCGATTGTTTTAAATAATAAATAGGTCCCCGAGCCTCATTGTAACACATTTCACTGGCCTATAGCCAACACATCTCTTCTCAGAGATAAGCTACCAATGCCCTAGCTAGTTTATTTCCATTTTGTTTGTAAGAAAATTTCAGTTCTTTGATATTAATGAAATGAGGTGTTATTTCTGCTACATCTTTGTATTTATGGTTATATATGTATTCGGTTTCATTCCTGCATAAATCTGGATCAGTGGTATCAGAGCCGTTTTCTTTTTCTCGATCCTTATTTGCATGTCCCCAACGACGTTGGGGTATAAGGAGTTAGGGCTCGATCTGGTGGAACCTTTGCAAGATTAGCCTCTCAAACCCCGACGACCGCCCATGGGGGATAAAAAGAAAGATGAGGGAGCAGGATATCCTATCAAAATATTTCTCGAGGAGGTCCTTGAAAAACAAAGGAACACAATGATGGATAACTTTGCCCAGATCCTTCAACTACTGCCCACCGACAGCGCATCTGCATTGAGCAGCCACTTTGGAGGCACGACTCCCTTTAAATTACAAGTAAACTTTGACATTACCATATTTGAGGGTAAAATAGATGCGTATGTCATAGATAGATGGTTGAATCTATTAGAAATATATTTCTCGGTTCATGACTTTTCTGACCGGGAGAAGATTATTTTTTCACTCCTCAAAGCTACCCCCCATGTTTAAGGACTGGTGGGAAACCTGCTGTGAGAAAAAGTACTAGATATAACCCTCTCTATTCTTAGTCATACCCACTTGGAATTATTTGTGACACACCATCAAGGAACAATATTATCCTGTGGGGAGCTATGAGGACAAATACATACAATGGACCACGTTGCGGCAACAAAGGGATCAAGATGTTCATGAGAAGACGAATCTGTTCCATACCCTATGCACAAAGTTGGGTTTCAAATATTCAGAGAAAAATTTGGTGCTAAAGTATTGTAGTTTTCTGCACAGACAAATTCAGGAGGAATTGGAGTTCCTTGACATATCCTCGCTTGGTACGGCATACCGGTATGTTGCCAAGATTGAGAAGAAATTAAAATAGAAAAAGTGAGACTTTGGATTTGCGAATCAAAAGTAAGGAAAAGGTGCCCCCAAATCGCAGAAAAAAGGAAAAAGCCAAGGCATGATGGCCCAAGACAACATGTCAAAGCCACAAGCAAAGAACAACACCGCAAAGCTAAATAAGGACATGGGAAAGTGGTGTGAGTTCCATAAGAGCTCCACTCACAACACAAGTGAGTGTCGAGCCAAGAAGTCGCTGGTAGCTGAGATGAGGTCTTCTAAGTCAGATGCATGCTCCGACTCTAAATCAAAACCTGACAAGGGGAATGAAAAAGGGAAACATATTATTGATGCAGAGCCCAACACCACTGTTTCCACTCTGAAGATCCAGAAGGAGAAACCGGAAGATCCAGAGGAAGAGGAACGTCTCTTCCACTCCCAGATGTGGGTAAATGGTTCCCAACTACAGTTCATTGATGGCAATGGGAACCAAAAGAACCTCATTTCAATATACGTTGTGAAGCAGTTAGGCTTGTCGACCATGGCACACCCATAGCCATACACCATCGGGTGGCTTCACCAAGGACGGGATCTCCTCGTCAGCCAACAGTGCCGCCTTCAATATAGCATCAAGCCCTTCATGGATAAGGTATTATGTGAAATTTATCCTCTTGATGTTTTTGATGTATTATTAGGCCATCCATACTTGTGGAAGTGACATGCTGTGTATGAGTCCCGACCTTGTGCTGTTATTGTTACTTTGGGAAATAAGATGTACAGGATACTACAGGTACCACCGCTTGCCACTATCTCTTTGGTTACTGCAAAAAAATGCAGTAAACTCATTTCCCAAACAAGGAAATTTTTTTCCTGATGATCCACCTCGAGGGAAAGAAGAAGACTGTGGCCATGACCTCCAGAAATGACTCCTATGCTCTACAACAACAAATGGACGAGGTTGTGGAGGAGTACAAGGACATTTTCACCTCACCCACGGGGGTTCCTCTGCACTATCAGGTCAAGCACCCCATTGAACTGACCCCAGGTGCGCCGCTACCTAATGGAACAATATATTGGCACTCTGTTCTGGAGAATGATGAAATCAAGAAGCATATTGAGGAGCTGCTGCGGAAAGGTCAAATCCGGCCAAGTTCATCGCCCTGTGGGAGCCCGATTGTGTTGGTATAGAGGAAGGATGGGACTTGGAGACTCTCTATTGACTATCAGGTGCTGAACAAGATCATTTTCCAGAATAGGTACCCGATCCCACAGATTGATGACCTTCTAGACCAACTCAAAGGGGTGAAATATTTCAACAAGATCGACTTGAAATCTGGGTATCACTAGGTACCAATCGAACCCTTCGATGCATGGAATATTGTCTTCAAAGCCAAGGAGGGAATTTTCGAATGGTTGGTCATGCATTTTGGTTTGACAAATGCTCCTACAACCTTCATGAGGTTGATGGATGACATCTTGTAGCTATTCACCAAATCATTTGTAGTGGTGTACTTGGATGAAATTCTGATCTTCAGCCAGACTTGGGAAGAGCACCTCCACCACATTCGAAAAATCCTCCAAACACCGCGGCAACACAAGTTGTGTGCCAATTTTGAGAAGTGCACTTTTGGAATGACCCAAGTTCAATATCTGGGATACATTATTGATGAAAGGGGGGTGCATGTGGATCCAACCAAGATCCAAGTCATTTGGGATTGGCCAGCCCCAACCACTCTAACAAAGCTTCGTAGCTTTCTGGGTCTTGCTAATTTATACCGCAGGTTCGTGTTGGGATTCTCTCATATCACTTGGCCCTTGAGTCAAGTCACCAAGGGAGGAGTGAAAGAAAAATTATTTTGGTCAGAATCTCAACAAAAGGTGTTCATATAATTGAAACATCGCCTCTATTCTGCCCCAGTGCTCACATTACCAGAATTGCAACAACCATTTGAGATCGAGACAAATGCCTCTAACTATGCTATTGGGGAAGTTCTTACTCAACAGGGGCATCCAATGGCATATCATAGTGAGACATTGTCTGACACAATTTGCAAGTATCCCACTTATGACAAAGAAATGTATTCCATTGTGTAGGCTTGTCGACAACTGAAGCATTACATTTTGGGGAAGAAAACAATCATCCACACAAACCTCCGACCCCTACAGTTCATACAGACACAAGGGAAGTTGCAAGTGATCACCATCAGAAGTAGTCCACATATATGCAACAGTTTAATTTGAACATCAAGTACAAGAAGGGTAGCACCAATAATTTTTCAGACTACCTCAGTCGACCATCGATCATGGCGCTAACCACCGTTCTCAACTCTTGTGGGCATGAGACTTCTGATTGGCTGCTTCTCTATGAGAGCGATCCATAATTCAACAACACATACAAGGCACTCTTGGGGGGTACACAAGTTCAAAATTTTCACCTCCAAGATGCACTGTTATGTCACCTGGGACACCTTTGTGTTCCTTAAAGCGAGTGTACCAAGATGATATGGGAAGCACACTATAGTAAAGTCACTCGAAATTTTGGGGTCGAGAAAATAGTGGCAATACTGCAGAAGTATTTCTATTGGCCGAACCTTTGACAGGATCTCGGGAAATACATTAGATCCTGCACTTCTTGCGCCATTTCCAAACCGACCATCAAGAAGCAAGGCCTCTATACTCTACTACCTACCCCTATTCGACCTTGGGAATCCATCTCCATGGATTACATATCGTGCCTTCTTTCTACTAAGCATGCAAACGACTATGTTTTTGTGGTCGTCAACAGATTCTCGAAGATGGTAGTTATGGTAGCCTGCAAGAAGAATATCATAGCAGAAGCCACTGCTAAACTCTTCTTTAAACGAGTGTGGGTGCACTTTGGGTTCCCACAATCTATCATATCAGATTGGAACAGCAAGTTCCTTAGCACATTTTGGTCTAGCCTCTGGTCAATGCTGGACACCAAGCTCACTAAGTCCACAACTTTCCATCCCTAAACTGATGGCCAGACAGAGGTTGTCAACAGGATGATTGTACACATTCTACGCATGTATAATTCAAAGCATCCATGCACATGGGATGAGATCCTCCCCTATGTACAACACAGTTATAACCAACTCTCCATAGCTCAACCAACCATAACCCCTTTCAGGTGGGCTTGGGATTCAAGCCACATGTCCCATTGACGTAGCGATGCCATTAGTAGCTACTCGGGCCGATTCGGCTCAAGTCCAATCTGAAGTTGAAAAAGAAAATAGCCTCATCGAGCGCATTCATCACATCTGCCAATAGTTTCATGACATATTGGACAGAGCTAATGCTAAGTACAAGCAACGACATGATCAACATCGGGTACCACACAACTTCCAGGTGGGCGACAAAGTGTCTCTACATTTGCAGAAGGAGCACCTCATTGGACACCATCACAAGATTCGCCCACTCTGATATGGGTCGTACACCATCACCAAGGCAGTAGGGAGAAATTCCTTCAAGCTCAGTATTCCACCATTCCTTGGTCTACACCCAGTATTCAATGTGGACCGCCCACTTCTGTCATCCCTACTTCCCACCTCTACTAGACACCTCTAACATTGCAGAACAACTCACACCAATAGAGTTAAACCCAAACTGCATGGAATATGCCACCAAGGTTGTATCATGGACATGAAATTCAAAAACACTCACCAACAGAAGATCCAACTGTATTGGGTTGTCAAAGCTGGTCAACTCCTGCACCAAGGCAAGTGGTCCACTAGGGACCAAGTTTAGCAGAAGTTTCCTCATCTCATGGAGGAACTCCATGCAATGGTGACCATTGCTTCCTAAGGGGGGAGGAATGATACAGGTGGATATTGGTGGCCACTAGCCTATTCCACTTGGGGCCCCACCATTGTCTCTTTCAATTTTTTAGTTTCGGCACGAATTACTATTTTTAGCAGTTTTTCGGGTCCTGAACTTCTGGAGCCATTTTGAGGCCCTAAACGACGTTTTTTGTGAAAACCGGGAGCAACATGGGCATATGGACCCATGTTTCTCACTTGAAAATTTTTAGTCCTCGGATAGATCTTTCTAACGATGTATGGTGTTGTAATGTCCCAATTCTAGCCTTAAGCTAAAATGGACATTATAGTGGTATATTTTTATTTTTTTAAATAAAAATGGGTAAGGAGACCCCTTAACCCCTTTTTATGGAGAATAACACTCCTTGTGTGAAAGGAGAAATAATAAAGAAGCTGAAATAAACACCCCATGATGTGAACATGATGAGGATCACCTTGAGTTGGCTATTTTGACCAAGTCAACAACGCTGCTTTAGAGGGATTGCTTGCTTGGGAAGATAACGTAGATTTTGGAGGGAAAGCATTCAAAAGTGAATGAAAACCATAATTTTGGGGCCTATGGTGAAAGATAGTTCATTTTCTTTATAATAACAAAGGAGCAGCTCATTTGGTTCATTCTTTGATTCAGATATTTTGTGGTGAGGCCAAGGACTTGCATATCCAGACTGTTTAACAGGATTGCAGTGCTCTTGAGCACTGGGGGTGTTCCCGGTGGGGATCCCCCACCTCTTCCTCATGGGAGGAGAGGATTTGAGCTGAATTTCCTCATTCTGGAATTTTTCCAAGCTTACTCCTTCAGTTACAATGTTATTCCTGTAGCAGGTTGATGTGTAGCTGAGGTAGCAGCAGAGGAACTCATAGAGTTCTTCCTTACTTGCCTTTTCAGTGGAGGATGGATTTCTTCATTGGAGGAGCTATAGAGAAGGATCTTGGAGCATATTTCAGATCTGTGGCATCAGGCCACTCATTCACCAACTCCCACTGCGCAGTCACTTGGAGAAACTGCGTTATTCCATGAGGGCAGTGTTGTGAGGGGTTCTTGTGCTCATCAGGAGGAGTGCTTTGAGTGAAAGGGGATTAGCCCCTTTTCCTTTAAGGACTTTAATCAGAGGAGGGAATCAGCATTTCAGATCAGCCACATCCTCATATTCATTGGTTATAGCTGCAGTGACAACTTGTTTGTCAATTTTGTATTTTGTCTGGCATTTCTAGCAATCTCCTTGAGATTGGCTAGAAATCACATCCTGAGCCCATTTTACTTTCTTGGGCCATTTTCTTTGTATTCCTTCAGCTACATTTCATTTTTATTCATTCAACAGCTGCATCTCATATAGAGACTGTGCAGTTATGTTTCCCCGACATTATATGTAGCTACAGCTACTCTGGCATTACATTGTATATTCATTTGAGGATTGGTTCTAATGCTTGAGGGTCTTATTCCTCATGATATTATTGTATATTCATGCTGATATATTAATGTAATGATGGCTGTGATATTTACCCTCTTATGGTAGATTCAGATTTTCAGAGTTCCAGACTTATGTTTTGCATATTGCTGTAAGCTCTTTCTTTGAGCATTGTATTAGAGATCTAGTTTGGGGAGATTTGTATAACCCATATAGATGCATTTATTTAATCTCATATTATGCATAGGAGTTTTATGAGGTGTTATCTAGGGCATCCCAGTGTTGGTATGTCTTATTTTTGCAGCAGCTTCATTATACAGCGTCCTCATGGACAGCTGGGGCAGGATTTCCCAAGGTGGAATATTGCATATCCATAGGCAGAATATGAGAAGGGCCAGTTAGCCTCAAGATTTCTCCTTTCTTGGAAGGAGTCATATCCTGTAAATTCCCCATCATTCAATCTCTAAAATGGACTTGCAGTAGCTCACTAAAGAAGGAAAAATGGAACATCTAAGATGTTCCCGATGGAGCAAAAAATTCCCCATTTGGGACATTACAGTGGTATCAGAGCATGATCTTGGCTCAGCCTGTGCCCAAGATCCATTTCTATTAGAAGAGGAGATTATCTTTGAAAGAGAGGAGATTTACAGGGAGACAAGGAAGAAATGAAGGAAGAGAAGGTATCCCTTCTTCTTTTCTGGGCATCATTGGAGATCTGATGAAAGGGAAAATTTTGGAGAAATTTTCTGTGAAGGGTTTGTTGATGAGACAAATCCTAGCTACTTCATGAAGGATGTGAGCATCCAGCCACACATGCAGATCCACATCACAATCCTTTGTTCACTTTCATTGCAAGGGAGTAGAGGAAAGGAATGAGGCCATGGGAGGAGCAGCAGTGCAACTCAAGGTATGGCTCATGATTGTTGGTTTGAGGGTTTCATTTTTCATTAACATGCAAATGAAAAAAACTTGTGATTCATTCACTAAGGGTTTGGTGGAGAAAAATTGGTGGAATTCATTGTGGCATAAATACAAACACTTTGCCTGCATTGGAGGGAACCAACAACATTGTCACTTTTGGAGGAGATCCATCACCACATGGAGGTGAAAGGGGAGCCATTGCTTCCATTAGAGGAGTCCTTGTGTCTTTGCAAGGAGTTCCAAATGTTTTGCATGTGGGTACCAAGACACAATTCTGGAGTCATATGTGGCATTTGTTGAGGATTATGAGATGGATAGAGGAGAAAAATGGGATTAGCATGGAGGGATGAAGAGTATTCTCCCTTATCTATTTCAGAAGGTTTCTGCACAAAGAAAAGAGACTGCACTACACAGAGGAGAGAGGGACAAATCAGTCCACTCATACATGCAGTCTGTTTTTAGATCTTGATGTCTCACTTTTTTTTGGTGGTTTTCCACTTGGGAGGCCACATGATCTAGTGATAATGAGAGGCATCATGTTTTTGGTTCACCACTCATTGGATTCCGGAGGGGTGAAGACATTAGAGGAGTCCAGCACATCGCAGTGAGTTTGGGGAATGAGCACAAGGAGGAGGGGTACACTCTCATTGTCAGTACCACCCATTCTCAACTGTTTGATTGCGCAGATAGAGTTTCTGCATGGATGGAGGACAACATCTTCATGATGCGAGATGACTACTCCATGGATTTGATGAGAGAGAGGTTACTTCCTTTGGGGAATAACTCTTTCATGCTTTGGAGTGGATGGAGGCCACTCATGCTTACATTGCCCAGGATCGGGAGATTTTTTGGAGGTGATAGTCTCTCATGCGAGGCTTATTTTCAAAGGTCCTTACTTCTATTTGAGCATGAGTAGCTGCATGATGGAAGGCAACAACATTGGAGGATGACTTTGACATGAGGGGATGTCAAGGTAGCAGGCAGCAGCGTGATGGGAGCACCATATTGCAGAATATCAGCGTTGTCTAAGTGGAGGATTGATCCGGGATGGAGGACTCAGCTTTTGGTTGAGAGGTCCCAGGATCTTGGTGCATGCATGATTTTTTATGACTAGGAGGAGGTGATAGATACATGCTTGATGATATGGTCATCTATTGTTATGGCAGGATCCTCTTGACTAGAGTTTCTAGTCCCGAGGAGAAATTTTTGCATGCAGCACATGAGGAATTCCTAGCTATGCAATTGGATGCATACTTTTCCTTGCTAGAGGAGTTAACTTTGGAGGGAATTCATCATGATATACATCAGAATATGGATAGATGCAGAGCCCGATTTATTTTGGAGAGGTTGGCACAACCATTCCCTTACTCATTGGAGGAGAGGGAGAACATTCATATTGAGCCATTTCAGCTCAAGAGCTCTAGTGCAGGATGGAGGAGGTATAATGTCATATTTTGTATTGTACTTATTTTCATTGATTGAGGAGTATGATTTATAAAGGATGATTTTTCCTTCTTTCATTTTTCATGAGGATGTACTTGCAGCTACTTGTAGCCTTGATTTTGGCTAATTATGTGATGGTTGTGGGGGAAGCCACATGTTTTTCGGTGTGCATCATTGGCACCAATTTGTATTCTCATGTTTTGATCTTATGAGGAGATGTGGTGGCAAAAAACAAGTGGCTAGTACAACACTTGTTATTTGTGATGTTGAGGTAGGCCAAGGAGGCACTGCGCAGTTCCATGAGTGGAACTAGGAACCACTCTCTAGTTGTCCTATGACAAATTGTTTTTCATTGCATATTGCTCCATTGTATTTCAGATGTTGTGCACTCATGAGGAGCATTAATTGGAGAGTATTATATGTTCAGCCTATTGGGAGCATGATTCTCCCCATTGTATATGAAGTATCTTGTAGGAGACACCATGGGAAAACCATGATTTCCACATTGCTACTTGTGCTCTTCTTGTGGGAGAAACCACTTGGAGAATTGGCAGAGGCATTTCATGGCTGGATATTTGGATGGGGTAGCTTGGTCCACTCTTGGAGGCCATATCAATTCAGACCAAGGATAGAGGCAACCCCATATGTTCTAAAAAGGGAGAGAAGAGCTTATTAGGGAAGCAACAAAACTCTCCATTCAGCCCCATTACATTGCAGGATCAAGGGCAAGATTTCCATTTGATGATAGCATGGATGAGGAGATCACTAATGGGATTATATTTTCCCATGCATGTCATCACTCCTACCTTGAGGAGGCCATGTTTCAGTAGGGATATTTCCACCTACACCTTCTATCTTTCAGGGTGTACACCATTCCGATTTGCATACTTGGAGGAGGCATTGGAGGAAATTTTTATTGCAGCATATCTTGAGTAGCGGTGGAGATTGTTGATGTGGAGGCCATAAGAGAAGAAGGGGGAGAAAATTGTGTTCTCTCTATGCAGTTGCTTGAGGAAAAGCAACCTGTGGGAGGGGAGGACTGTAATGTCCCAATTTTAGCCTCAAGCTAAAATGGACATTATAGTGGCATATTTTTATTTTGTTAAATAAAAATGGGTAAGGAGACCCCTTAACCCCTTTTGATGGAGAATAAAACTCCTTGTGTGAAAGGAGAAATAATAAAGCAGCTGAAATAAACACCCCATTATGTGAACATGATGAGGATCACCTTGAGTTGGCTATTTTGACCAAGTCAACAACGCTGCTTTAGAGGGATTTCTTGCTTGGGAAGATAACGCAGCTTTTGGAGGGAAAGCATTCGAAAGTGAATGCAAACCCTAAATGTGGGGCCTATGGTGAAAGAGAGTTCATTTTCTTTATAGGAATGAAGGAGCAGCTCATTTGGTTCATTCTTTGATTTAGATATTTCGTGGTGAGGCCAAGGACTTGCATATCCGGGTTGTTTAGCAGGATTGCAGTGCTCTTGAGAACTAGGGGTGTTCCCTGTGGGGATCCCCCACCTCTTCCTCATGGGAGGAGAGGATTTTAGCTGAATTTCCTCATTTTGGAATTTATCCAAGCTTACTCCTTCAGTTACAACGTTTTTCCTGTAGCAGGTTGATGTGTAGCTGGGGTAGCAGTAGAGGAACTCATAGAATTCTTCCTTACTTGCCTTTTCCGTGGAGGATGGATTTATTCATTAGAGGAGATGTAGAGAAGGCTCTTGGAGCATATTTCAGATCTGTGGCATCAGGCCACTCATTCACCAACTCCCACTGCGCAGTCACTTGGAGAAACTGCGTTATTCCATGAGGGCAGGGTTGTGAGGGGTTCTTGTGCTCATCAGGAGGAGTGCTTTGAGTGAAAGGGGATAAACCCCTTTTCCTTTGAGGACTTTAATCAAAGGAGGGCATCAGCATTTCAGATCAGCCACAGCCTCATATTCATTGGTTACAACTGCAGTGACAACTTGTTTGTCAATTTTGTATTTTGTCCGGCATTTCTAGCAATCTCCTTGAGATTGGCTAGAAATCACATCCTGAGCCCATTTTCCTTTCTTGGGCCATTTTCTTTGTATTCCTTTAGCTAAATTTCATTTTTATACATTCAGTAGATGCATCTCATATAGAGACAATGCAATTATGTTTCCTCGACATTTTGTGTAGCTGCAGCTACTCCGACATTGCATTGTATATTTATTAGAGGATTGGTTCTAATGCTTGAGGGTCTTATTCCTCATGATATTCCTGTATATTCATGCTGATATATTAATGTAATGATGGCTGTGATATTTACCCTCTTATGGTATATTAAAATTTGTAGAGTTCCAGACTTATGTTTTGCATATTGCTGTAAGCTCTTTCTTTGAGCATTATATTAGAGATCTAGTTTGGGGAGATCTGTATAACCCATCTAGATGCATTTCTTAAATCTCATATTTTGCATAGGAGTTGTATGAGGTGTTATCTAGGGCATCCCAGTGTTGTTATTTCTTATTTTTGCAGCATCTTCCTTATACAGCGTCCTCATGGACAACTGGGGCAATATTTCTCTAGGTGGAATATTTCATATCCATAGGCAGAGTCTGAGAAGGGCTATTTAGCCTCAGGATTTCTCCTTTCTTGGAAGGAGTCATATCCTGTAAATTCCTCATCAGTCAATATCTGAAATGGAATTGCAGTAGCTCACTAAAGAAGGAAAAATGGAACATCTAAGATGTTCCCGACGGAGCAAAAATTTCCCCTTTTGGGACATTACAGGTGTGCGTCAAACATAGATCATATGCCAAAGTTACATCCCTGGGAAGTTGAAACACTAATTTACCCAATGGGGCCCATAGTTTTGGCGCTTCATCTCCTAAGGTTAGGGTTTTGGATGTGCATGGTTTTCCATTGTTTCTAAATAATAAATAAGCCCTCAAGACTTATTGTAACACAGTTCAGAGGCCTGTAGCCGCCACATCTCTTCTCAGAGATAAGCTACCATCGCCCTAGCTAGTTTATTTCCATTATGTCAGTAAGAAAATTTTAGTTCTTTGATATTAATGAAATGAAGTGTTATTTTACATCTTTGTATTTATGGTTATATGTGTATTCTATTGCGTTCCTACATAAATCCAGATCATTAAGGGCACGACTGGAGGAGATTGTGCCAGATCATCTACTATGTTGTAAGTGTGGGCGACTTTGGCAGAAGCAAAACTTTAGCGTAATGGCCCTTTGTGGATCTTGGGAATAACCTCGGCCCATGGCTGATGGATCTATAAGGGAGCATTGGGTGTAGAAATGGACTTTGTGGAAACTTTGGTTTGGGACTTGGTTGCAGACAAAGAAGGTCACTTTCCATATTGGCGTGATCAGGTCTAACGGTTGACATCAGTGGTATTAACCTCTTCAGAATTCATCATGAGAATCTGGTATTCAGGGGTACTAGACTGTGAAGGTTGAGGGGCAGCCTGACCTTGAGGAGGTTGGGCAGCCACATATCCTTGCTGAGGGAAATAATTAGTGAACACAGTCGGTTGAGCTAGCATGATATTTGGAGGAGCCGAAGCAGTGGCTTGTTGTCCTTTAGATGATGCTTCTGCTTCCCACAACTAGCGCATTTGGGGTAGAAGGGAAAAATCATGAGTATAATGGCCATGGACACCAAAACAAGAACAAGACCTATTCATATGAAGAGGCATGTTTTGCTTGGGCTTATCACCATGTTGTTGGTTGTTGGTGTTAGCCTGGTTCCCCTGGGGTGCGTTCGGTTGGTTACCTTAACATCCTTGATTACCTTGCATTGGTTGACTTTGGTTTCCTTTCATTTTTTTCTTGGAATTAGGCGGATTAGTCACACTCTGTTGCGCATACACATGACTCTGAGGGGGAGGTGGCTAGTGCGATGGAGGTTAAGAAGGAACGGGAGGCTGGGGTGCTAATGCTAGAGGGTCTAGAGCACTAGGCTATGAGTAAGGATAGAAAGGAGTTTGAGAAACATTGGGGTAAACAGGTTGAGCAACAGTTGGCCCTGACATTGGTTGATGCAATGCGGAAAATGCGTAAGGTGTGCTTTGTCCTGGATACATGCTGCTGGGAGGGGGATAAGTGCGAGAGGATTTGGCCCCTCCCCGAGGGAAGGCATAACCCATGGGAGGATGAGTATACAGATGTGAAATAGATCCAATGATTCCGTCGGTGACGTGAGATGCCCTCAGTGGGTTGGCACCACCAGGTCCAGGAAGATTCGGTAAAATGGTATAAACATAACTGTATTGGGCATAGATCAAGTCATATTTCAACATGACTTGGAGAGCTTATTCCTTGGTCTAAGGAAAGTGAGATGTGAAATATTTACCAATAGAAGGAAAAAGCATTCTGAGAAACCAATCCATATAGACATGATCGTCGAATGTAGGAGCTCAACATAAGCTCCTCCTTCTATGCCATTCTTGGACATGGTCAGAAAGGTGAGTGGTAGAAGTTTGACAGAAAGATGTCAAAAACTCATTATTAGTATCATATTAGAGAGGTAGCGGGATGTAGGACATAAATGCTTTAGCAAGAGTCATAAAAGTGGAATGTGAGGCAATGGTCTGGTCAACATACCACTTTATAACTTCTCCAGTGAGCATACGTTGGAATAACCGAAGATGGATGGAGTCATCCGTGATAGAATTGGATGACCACATGTGAAAGGAGCGGACATGATTGGTAGGGTCCTCTCCAGTGTTTCCTTTGAACTTAGGGATGTCGGAAGGAAGCTTAGTTGGCATAACATGCCAACCTGGATTGTGGAGTATATGGTTGTTAATTAACTAGATAAAATCGGGGAGGCTTAAACCTGCCATAAAAGGTAGCAAAGGAGTATCTAAAATGGTTTTGGTAGTGGTTCCACTAGTAGTAGCTCTAGAATTACGGTTGAGGCTACCACTAGCTTGAGGACCAAGACTACTTGGAATATTTGATTTTGTATAGTTTTTCCAACTATATTTAATTAATAAATAAAAGTGAGAAAAGGGGCCTAACTCACTTAAATAAAATAAAGTGTTTCCCTAGTAGAGGCAACGTTATAACTTAAGGGGAAGCCTTGGGGGTCCACACCACGCATGAGAGGAGGCTCACGTAGCCTCTAGGAGCTTCTGCGCAGTCTTATGAGGAGCACGTGGGAGAGAGAGGGACCACGTAGGTTTTTGAGGAGGGCCAGCGTTATAAAAGGAGGGAGAGCCATCTCATTTGGAATTCTTGTTGTTGATGATATTTGAGCTAGACTTTTGTCTTCTTGAGCACGCTAGCTGTTTAGCTTGTCTGCAGCACTGTTTAGTGCATTGAGTGTCTCCGGTCGGAGATCTCGCCCTTAGCCCCGGGGGACTTCGAGTGCCTGCTCGGGCAAGGTTTTCCTTCAGTCTTTTGTGGGAAATTTGGTTGTTTGTTTGCGGTGGAGCTGGGCTTCTGTTGGTGACTGCGCAATCCCTGGGAGAGAGGATGCAGTTCTTGTTGGGATGTTCTGTTGCGGGTTTTTCTGTAGGAGATTCAGTGAGATCTGGTGTGGAGATTCAGTCCTTATCAGTGGGAGATTTTCCAGGGAGTTTGTTGCCCTATTTCAGCATCTTTCATTTGGCATCTGCGCTGAGCCTGGAGGGACAACGTAATTCCTTGAGGAGGGTTCCTTGGGTGATTTTCGGAGGCTGACCATTTTCTATATGGTTTCTGGGTTTTGTCCAGGGTGGTGAGTTCAGGTGTTCTACATATTTTCAGCACATTCCGGCAAGGGGATCAGACCCTAGTTCTAGTCCATTCCAGCAGCAGCAGTTTACGGCAGTTTCTTCCAGTAGCTGGGACGCAGTTTCTTGTAGCAGCCATTTCCTGTTTTTCTGAGAGGGTTCTTCACTTGCCTTGTGCAAGTATATGTGCATTTATTCTGATTATCCATTTTATCTCATTATATTCTCAGATTAATAAAATGGCTTATCATTCTCGGCATTTTTATGTGTCTTGGCTTAATGCTCTATTTCCGGAATTTTCTATATTGTTGTATGCTTGTATTGCTGTCTATTTCCCTTTTGGGATATTACAGTGGTATCAAAGCATAGATCTGGCTCAGCCTGTGGAGCTAGCAGTCTATGAGGCCGAGGGATAGACCCCACATCTGTTACCGGGGTAAGAGATACAGAGACGTTGAGCGTAGGTTGGAGAACACCTACGGAGAGGGGGACTGTATTCGAGTGGTGGACACAGATCAGGAGCAGCCTGTGACAGAGCAGGAGCAGCCTGTGACAGATACAGAGCAGGAGCAGCCTGTGATAGATACAGAGCAGGAGCAGCCTGTGGTGGACGCAGAGCAGCAGGGTCCTATGGCAGACGAGGAGGATGCGAGGAGATTTAGAGATGCGCTCCTCCAACACATGCAGGATGTGAGGAGGCAGATGGAGTCGGTGGGACAGAGACTCACTGCGTTGGAGGTTAGGCAGCGGGAAACCCCAAGGGGTTTTCAGATCGGTGAGGGATCGGGCACGTCCCACCATATGCCAGAGCGTGATGCTATTCCCATCATGGCATCACATGCACCCACGCAATCCACTATGCCCACATTCCTAGCAGAGGACACAGGGGTAGGAGCACAGCGGGATCCAGAGCCTGAGCGTGGCTAGATGGACACCTACATTGTAGAGTACCTGGCACGTGGGCCGGGGATCAGAGATCTTATCTCATTCAGAGATTATGTTCAGCTCCAGTGTGATGGTAGACCCCGTGATCATCACAGAGGGCACAGGCATCATCATGATGACCACCACGCATCTAGCAGATTTCATTTGCCCACGTTTGATGGCTCATCAAACAGTTCGGCAAAGTCTTGGGTAGAGAAGTTGGACATCTATTTCCAGCTTAATCAGATGTCGCAATCAGAGGCCATTAAGGTGGCAACATTACATCTGGATGGTGAGGCCCAGGACTGGTGGTTTCATGGGATGACGACACTCGGGCATTCTATAGTGGGGGCATATGCCGAGTTTACCTGGAGGGTGATAGAGCGTTTTGACAGGAGGGATCCGGAGCAACACTTCGTTGAGCTGACGAAGCTCAAGCAGACTGGGAGCCCAGAGACTTACATTTCAGATTTCTTAAGGGTTTCAGTGATGGTGCTAGATCTATCCGCAGCTCAGATGGTCTACATGTTTGTGGAGGGGTTAGCAGAGCCACTTCGTGGCCTAGTCAGGTCGACTAGACCAGCTACACTTCAGGATGCCATCAGCAGGACCCGATATTTACAGGATGTCTTACCCAGGACTCGGACACCTTACCCCCAGAGACAGGCTTTCCAGCCTAAGAGGAAGGATACGAGGATTCCGCCTCCCAAGGGGAATCCTGGGCGAGTGTAGGTTGATGATGAGGCCAGGAGGGAGCTGAAGAAGAAGCGGTTGCGCTTCACTTGCCAGGAGCCATGGGCACCGGGACATAGATGTGCTGCAGGGAAAGAAAATTTCATTGAGGTCTTCTCCGAGAGCAGCGGGGAAGATGATGAGGAGGATGATGTGGAGGCAGGAGATAGTTGTGCACTGTAGGGTACCTTACCACCTCCACCACTAGCAGCAGGTGGTACGTCATTTTCACCTACTGGGGGAGCTCTAGCAGCATTGCGGGGAGTTCCTAAGTACTTGACGCTACGCGTATGAGGGACAGTGCGTGGCCAGCGAGTCTCAGTCTTGGTCGATAGTGGGGAAACCCACAACTTCATTGATGCACAGATGATAGAGCGGAGGGGTATATAGACTGAGAGTTTTGATGGATTTTCTGTTTTGGTCCCAGGAGATCAGACCATGGTGTGTGCTCGGTATGTTCCCGAGTTATCAGTGACGATGGGCACCTATACATTGACAGATCATTTCTTTGTGGTCGATATTCCGGACACCAACATGATACTGGGTGTTCAGTGGCTTATTACACTAGGGAAGGTCACGACGGATTGGAAGGCCCTAGAGATGGAGTGGGATGATCCCAAGACAGGGAGGCATGAGAAGATACAGGGATAGCACACATATCTGCCTCAGACTGTGTCGGCACATCGGATGGAGGAAACCTTCCGTAAGGGAGACATAGAGTGGGCAGTAGAGCTGCGGGCATCGGAGGCAGCGACTATAGGACAGGCAGTGCATCCAGAGGTACAGACTATCCTTGACAGGTATGCCATAGTATTTGGGGATATTCCGCCAGGGCAGCCACCGGATCGGGGGTTTGAGCATACTATTGAGCTTGAGCAGGGTATACAGGCAGTGATCACCACACCCTATAGGCATCCCAAGGCTTATCGGGATGAGATCGAGCGAGCTATTCAGGAGTTGCTGGCCCTTGGGCACATTCGGCCGAGCACGAGTCCTTTTGCTTCTTCTGTGGTGTTGGTGAAGAAGAAGGACGGCACATTGCGGATGTGCATCGATTACAGGGCTCTGAACAAGAAGACCCTGAAAAAAAGGTACCCCATTCCCAGGATCGATGAGCTGATGGACGAGTTGAGAGGAGCCCGGTTCTTCTCAAAGATTGATTTGAGATCTAGGTACCATCAGATACGCGTGAGGGAATAAGACATTCCCAAGACCACCTTCAGGTGTCATTATGGGCACTTCGAGTTTCTAGTTATGCCTTTTGGGCTGACCAATGCACCCGCTACCTTTCAGTCGTGCATGAACCATATCTTCAGGGGTCATCTGAGGAAGTTTGTGCTAGTCTTCTTCGATGACATACTCATATATAGCAGGACTTGGGAGGAGCATCTCCAACATATTGAGACAGTATTGCGCATTTTGGAGGAGCAGCAGTTCTATGCCAAGCTCTCCAAATGTGAGTTCGGGTTGATGGAGATGCTGTACTTGGGGCATATTATAGGAGTGGACGGGGTGAGAGTCCACGAGGAGAAGATCAGGGCCATCAGAGATTGGCCAGAGCCGAGAAACGTGACTGAGCTTCGGGGATTTATTGGCATTTGCACTTACTACAGGAAGTTCGTCAAGGGTTTCTCACAGCTTGCTGCACCCCTCACAGACTTGATGAGGAAGGGGGCATTCAGTTGGTCCGATACAACACAGCGAGCCTTTGATAGGCTCAAGGAGGTGATGAGTAGCTGCCCCGTGCTTGCATTGCCGGATTTCACGCAGCCATTTATCTTGGAGTGCGATGCGTCAGGAGAGGGGATTGGCGCAGTACTGATGCAGGGTGGTCATCCTATAGCTTTTGAGAGCCGGAAACTCCTTCCGCATGAGAGGTTGTATTCCATATACGACAAGGCGATGTTGGCCATTATGCATGCATTGGCCAAATAACGACAGTATTTAGTGGGCAGCAGATTCAGGGTGAGATCAGATCACAACAACCTTAGGTACTTTCTGGAGCAGAAGCAGTTGCAGGAGAGGCAGCAGAAATGGATCAGTAAGATCCAAGCCTATGACTTTGACATTGAGTACGTCAAAGGCAAGAATAACGTGGTAGCAGATGCCCTTTCACGTAGACCAGCCACGTTATCTCTTATGAGCTTGGACACTGATTGGAGGGCTCGACTATTGGTGGAGTACTCCAAGGACAGGTTTGCATGTGAGGTATTGGATGGGCAGGTAGCAGATGACAGATACAGGGTGGTTGATGAGATTATCTACTATAGGGACATGATCTTCTTGACTGAGGGGTCTCAGCTTAAGAAGAAGATAATCCATGCATCTCATGATTCTCCATTGACTGGCCATCAGGGGTTTACCAAAACCTACAGGGCCATTAGAGAGAGGTTCTCATGGAAGGGCCTCAAGGAGGACGTACTCCAGCATGTCAGGGAGTGTGATGTTTGTCAAAGAAACAAGGGAGAGATGAGCCATCCCGCAGGGTTGTTGCAGCCTCTTCCCATTCCAGAGGGGAAATGGGAGAGTGTATCGATGGACTTCATCACAGGATTGCCCACGGTGCAGGGCAAGGATTGCATCTTTGTCGTCGTTGATCGACTGACGAAGTATGCTCATTTTTTTGCCATATCCGTGCACTACACAGCAACACAGGTGGCCAAGTTGTTCTTCAGAGAGATTTTCAGGTTGCATGGTCTACCTAAGACCATTATCAGTGACAGGGACAGCCGCTTCATGGGCGGATTCTGGCAGGAGCTTTTCCGGCTAGTGGGGACAGAGTTGACACTGAGCACTAGTTATCACCCACAGATGGACGGACAGACAGAGATAGTTAACAAGTGGCTGGAGGGCTACTTGCGTAACTATTTCAGTGGGCAGCAGAGGGCATGGCTGAAGTGGTTGCATTTGGGAGAGTATTGATACAACACGACGCATCACATGTCCATTGGTATGTCGCCGTTCTATGCTTTGTATGGGTATCATCCCTTATCTTTTGTGGACGTGATGTTTGGTGTTAGCAGGGCTCCGAGAGCCAAGATCTAGATCCAAGAGAGTCAGGATATCCTCCGAGCTCTCAAGGATAACATGGCCACAACACAGAATCAGCAGAATCTGTATGCTGATAGGGGTTGGGTGGAGAGACAGTTTGAGGTAGGAGACTTGGTCTACCTGCGATTACAGCCATATCGACAGTCTTCACTTAAGCAGAAGGGGGCTAAGAAGCTTAAGCCCCGCTTTTATGGGCCATACAGGGTGATACGCAGGATTGGGCAGGTTTCATATGAGTTAGAGCTGCCCCAAGGCAGCAAGATCCATAACATTTTTCACGTATCATGCCTGAAAAAGGCATTGGGCCAGCAGGTGACAGTCACGGATGAGCTACCACCTACGGATGATGAGGGGCATCTGGTGTTGCAGCCAGAGGCCATTATTGATACCAGGGAGAGGCAGCTGCGGAGTAGGATGATCCGGGAATTCTTGGTGAGGTGGAAGAATTTGCCGGATGAGGATGCCACTTGGGAGGATGAGAAGATTTTACAGCATCCATCACTTCAGTTGCTTGAGGACAAGCAACATTTTTCCAGGGGAGACTGTAATATTCCTAATTAGCACCGCTAATTGGAATATTTGATTTTGTATAGTTTTGTCGACTATAGTTAATTAATAAATAAAAGTGAGAAAGGGGGCCTAACTCACTTAAATAAAATAAAGTGTTTCCCTAGTAGAGGCAACATTATAACTTAAGGGGAAGCCTTGGGGGTCCACACCACGCATGAGAGGAGGCTCACGTAGCCTCTAGGAGCTTCTGTGCAGTCTTATGAGGAGCACGTGGGAGAGAGAGGGACCACGTAGGGTTTTGAGGAGGGCCAACGTTATAAAAGGAGGGAGAGCCATCTCATTTGGCATTCTTGTTGTTGATGATATCTGAGCTAGAATTTTGTCTTCTTGAGCACGCTGGCTGTTTAGCTTGTCTGCAGCAATGTTTAGTGCATTGAGTGTCTCCGGTTGGAGATCTCGCCCTTAGCCCCGGGGGACTTCGAGTGCCTGCTCGGGCAAGGTTTTCCTTCAGTATTTTGTGGGAGATTTGTTTGTTTGTTTGCGGTGGAGCTAGGCTTCTGTTGGTGACTGCGCAGTCCCTGGGAGAGAGGACGCAGTTCTTGTTGGGGTGTTCTGTTGCGGGTTTTTCTGTAGGATATTCAGTCAGATCTGGTGTGGAGATTCAGTCCTTATTAGTGGGAGATTTTCCAAGGAGTTTGTGGCCCTATTTCAGCATCTTTCATTTGGCATCTGCGCTGAGCCTGGAGGGACAGCGTAATTCCTTGAGGAGGGTTCCTTGGGTGATTTTCGGAGGCTGACAATTTTCTATATGGTTTCTGGGTTTTGTCCGGGGTGGTGAGTTCAGGTGTTCTACAGATTTTAAGCTCATTCCGGCAAGGGGATCAGCCCCTAGTTCCAGTCCATTCCAACAACATCAGTTTACGACAGTTTCTTCCAGCAGCTGGGACGCAGTTTCTTGTAGCAGACATTTCCTGTTTTTCTGAGAGGGTTCTTCACTTACCTTGTGCAAGGATAGGTGCATTTATTCTGATTATCCATTGTATCTCATTATATTCTCAGATTAATAAAATGGCTTAGCATTCCCGGAATTTTTATGTGTCTTGGCTTAATGTTCTATTTCCGGCATTTTCTATATTGTTGTATGCTTGTATTGTTGTCTATTTCCCTTTCGGGATATTACAGACCAGCAC